>CM053787.1:829337517-829822517 GCA_028749045.1 Cupressus sempervirens | reverse complement strand
ATTTAATGATCCAACTCATCACTTTTATCTTCAATGTGATCTACATCTCCCAATAAATCAACTAAGTTGGCTAGATCTCATGATTTCCTAAAATTCATTCTCAACACTATTACTCCACAATCTCTCAATTTTGACACTTGGTCATCACTGAATTACTCTGTTGCTATAAAACTTATGGCTAGGCATTAGCTATCTTGCTCGATTAATATAGAAGCTTGATCAACATTAGATTCACTCAGCACCTACTGTGGCTCGATTGACACTATCATTACTCAACATTTCTTTAGCCTTTTCTCTATTTCTTGGCTTAACTTTCTTGATATGAACAATCACTTTATCTTATCAAAGTTTATCTAATCAAATGTCCATTGTAATATCCTTTTCATAACTCAACCTTTCCTCTAGGTGCTATTGTTACGAGCTATTTCTCAAATCCTCTTTGTCAATGAAATAGATATGAAATTTAGATTAGGTAGAAATATGTCTTACCAATAAATTTGACATCAATGACAAAAAAAACAATTGTCATAATTGTAAGTTTCCAAATATCTCCCTCTTTGGCATTGATGGCAACATCTCAATACTAACAAAAAATTAGTGGGTATGTGCAGGATCATGGTGTGCCAAAAAGTGGCGATGTGAAAAAAAAAGAGTTTGAAGATGCCTAAAAGCGCTTCAAAATCTGCTCTGACTTTTTTTTACCTATCCAGGAACCAAACCTGGAAGGTTAAGCCGAGCCTTATCGGATATCCGATATCTTATCGGATATTCGATTTGATATTGGATATCCGATATCTTATCGGATATTCGATTTGATATCAGATATCCGATAATATCAGATATCCGATTTTAAATCAAATATCTGACTAATAATTAAAATATGATATATTATTTAAAATTATTATTATTGATATAAAATAATATTATTATTATTAAATAATATATCATACTATTATATTATAATAATATTACTATTATTTAATATTATTATACTATAATATAATAATATTATTATAATTATTATTATACTATAATATAATATTATTATTATTATTATAATTATTATACTATAATATAATAATATTATTATTATTATATTATAATCGTATAATATTATACTATAATAATATTATTATAATAACATATTATATTATAATAATATAATATAATATTTCATATATTATAATATATAGTAATGTAATATACTATATATATATAAGATATAATATAATAATAAAAAGTAATATCTTATAATATAATATATAATAAAAAAGTATAATATATTATAAATTATAATAATATAATACAATAATAATATTTTATATTATAATATATAGTAAATTAATATAATAAATATAAAATATAACATAAAAATATATAAAATGTAATATATATTATATATTATATGTTATATTATATATATTCTAATGTCATATCGGATATCTGATGTTATATCGAATATCTGATATAATATCGGATATCTGATACCTGTGCATTGGATTAAACAAAATCACAGACCCGCGGCCCTTATTTTATGTGAATTTGGGCCAGTATTACCATCACGGATTGGATATCAGAAACCAAATCAGATATCAGATATCAGGTATGTTCCCCCCCCCCCCCAGACTCATTTTTAACCTAAATTTAATAGATTTTAACATAATTTTGATTGTTTTAGTTGAATCTAGGGTTTTTTTGACAAAAATGGTTTAAATTTAGATTTTTTTTTAATATATATTACGTTTTGCAATTCAATAGGAATGGTTGATCAAAATGATGACACTGAGGCAGGGAATAATATTCCTCGCAACCCACCACCAAACGATCTAGTATCCCCACAAAACCGTCCACCAAATGATCCTCTACCTCCTCAAAACCCTCCTCAAATCGAGGATTTGATAAATGAAAATCTCACTAAGTTGAGAGGTTTGCATAGAACATACAATAATGTACCTGCACTGGCTCCTATGTTATCCATGTTAAACACCATAGTGGATAACATTGAAACCCTTACAAACCAACAAAATGCCGCTCTTTGTTGGTGTGATGAAATGCACTAGATGTTTGATGATGGTTTGGATTATGATGAGGTCGCGGCCCTCAACATAACCAAAGACGATTTGGCAAGCCTTTTTGCTAACCCAAAAATGGGTATACCAGTTGACCCAAAAAAAACCAAACTATCGATTAAATGGTGCACAAATGATGCCATACGTGCAAATTTTTGGGACTGTTGGTGGATGTTCTTTGATATCCCTCCACATGGAAATTTAGACATACCATTTTATTTCCTTAGAAAATTATATGCAGAATTTGTGTTGAAACTTAAAGTGAACTATTGGAGCATGAAGCCCAACATGGGCTTAGGACTAGGAGCTCCTCAGGATAGACCCTCTTCCCAGCGGAAGAAACTTGGCACTTTTGTCCCCCCCCCCCCCCCCCCCTGATATCTCCCCCCCTCCTCGAGTGCAGCATCTAGATATTATGACAGAGGCTAGCTCTCAGACCATCAGAGCCATTCATAGGCTGAGTAGCCTAATGATATCTCAGGCTAGGTCAGTCCTGCCTCCTCATGTTGATGATGTTGGTGCCAGTTCATTATCGGCTAGCTCATCACATGTTTTTGTGCCTCACACTTGCATTACATGCAAGAATATTTTCCTGGGTCCCATAGGTGATCTTCCTGAGTATCATTTTGTATTAGACGAGGATACACCAGACGCACGTGCAGAGGCTACAGACCCTGACGCGAGAGAGGAGGGGAATGCAGAGGCATGGACTCCTTCAGTGTCGGTACGTGTATACATTTTTTTGTTATGACATATGTGATTTAAAGTTAATTTTTATAATAGAGTAATTTTAATTTTTAAGCCATACTGACTTTTACATATATGTGATCTTCATTCATGTTTAGTTGATGACCGAGGAGGAGCTCAGATAGATAGATGATGCTACACTCTCCGCCATTTCATTTGGCCTTGAGACATCTACGGTACATTATGTTGTGTTCACATTTCTTTTTTCTATTTGATATTGTAGCATATATGGTTGCTAATCTTTCTTTTATCTTGCAGATACCACCTGCCCCGGGGGGACAAAGTGCAGGGGGTGAGCCAACATGCATTGACAAAGGAAAGGTAATTAGATGTTTTCTAATTGATTAAATATTGATGCATTCTTGTAAAAATTTTGTGGTAATCTCATTTAATTACATTATTTATTGTATATAGGGTGTGGCTACTGGCGATGAGCTTGTACAGATTCGGCATCCTAGATCATCAGGGATTTTTATTCGCACAGAGAGCCCCATTGTATGTATAAGTATCATTTATTTTTTATTTTTTTAATTGATGCAGAGGAAAGTATGATTGTTGTTCTATACAATTTTTGTGATTTTTTTTGTACCAATAATGATTCATGTCTTGCATATGTTCATTAAAACTTAAATAGGCTTATATGCACCTGTCCAACCGACCAAGTTGGTTACAAAGGTTTATTTAATCAAAAAAATACCAAATTACTACTTTCCCTCCAAAACTAATATGACCATTTGAATTTGAAATTCAAATTTCAAACTATAGTTTTTATGCATTCCCTAACTTTCTAAACTATTCCATTGACTCAAAATTGGTCATATGGATTTATTAAATGCAACTAAGTAAATTTCTAGAAAATTGAAGTTTTTATTGTTTTTTCTCCAAACCACCGTACACTCTGATCTCCCCCTTTCAACTGAGATCACATATGACATATATAAAGGTCTACATGACCGTTGGAACAACCATATAGGCATTCCCAACCATAAAACAAACAAACAACCACTTTTTGCTAATACTGTTTAGACTCTAAATACCCTATTCTAAGGCCTTTTGGTCCCATGGAGTCACTTGGTTTATAACCACACCAAAATACTTGTGGGCCTTACATGTTCCTTTATTACAAAACATAGACCAACTTGTAAAATATGGACCAAACCTTTATTCCAACTTCCTAATCTACTTGAATCCTCGCTTTCATGGAGTGGCAAGGTGTCCGGCAATAGATATACTTGTTCCCCCCTGCCACATAGGTTAGGTGCCCTGCACCACCTTTCCTCTCTCTCATTCTGAACACTAGTCCACCAAGTGAGTGATGTTCCTCTCAGTCTTGTTGTTGCTACTTTTACCTTCTTATCTGCCTCTGTGTCTTCAAGATCAAAGTAGTTCTCAAGGGCCTCTATCCACCCTAGCACTTCTTCACTATCCATTTTACCCTGGTATATTGGAAAATCAATATGGTTCTTCCCACCATTACCTTGTACTGCCCTAATGATTCTCATAAATCTCCTTTCCTCAAGATCATCTTTTGTCCCATGCTCTTGCCTTGCATTACCAACCTCTTCTTCTTCATGGTTCTCTCCATGATTTCTTCCTTTAACCTCTTCTCCTCTAGGTTCTTGCCTTTCCTTTTCTAAGGATTCTATCCTTGCAATAAGCTTCAGCCTCTCTCTTCTCATCTGTCTTTCTTCCCTCACTCTAGATGCTTCAAGTTCTCTCCTCTCTCTTTTCTCTTTTGCCAACTCTTCTCTCAATTCTTCAAGTTCTCTAGCCATTTGATTTTTAAGAGGCATTTTCACAACAAGTTTTCTTCCTTCCCAAGTGCCAACTCACTAATTCTCTTTCTTTCCTCACCAAGAAATCTCTGGACACCACTTATGTACCTTTCAACTCTGGGACACACAAGGAGGAATTAGACACACCAAGGCTTCAATAAAGGGACCAGCACACTAAGGATTTTCAAGATTATAGGTCTTGGTCACACTCCTAAACACCCAAACTTTAAAACCCTCCTTAAAATGGCTTAAAAACCAGGGCCTACTTGTTCAAACCCCAAAACTCAATTCTAGAACCTTTTGACTTGTCTAATGACAAGATATGATCATGACAACCTACATGAACCTATCAAATGACTCATCTACCATATGAAATCCTAAAATCCTATCTCATGCCCAATTACAACTTTCTTCCACATATGAGTCCAACATTATAACTTTGTATGCTTCCATGAGCCATAATTGGTGCAAGGATTGCCCAATTGACTTCAAGAGATGTTCCATGACCTCTGTAATGCCTTGGATCTTCAATGTTCCCCTAATGAGCATGGGATGCTCTTGCATCACTTATCTTCATAAATAAATTCAAAACTAATTTCTATGATATTAACAACTACTATTTTGTATCTCATAGGACACTCCTAGTGCACATGAGGTTCAACGGAACAGTTATGTAGATTTGATGACGCGGCCACTCACTCCTAAGGAGGAGCCTACAATAGTAAGTTGTAGTTTGAATTCATGATTGAATATGTTATAAATTTAGCATGCTATGAATTATAATGTTATATTTTAAATTGTAGATTCATCTGACAAAGGTATTTGAACATATATAGCCCACAATCATAGAGGTACCAGCATTGCCGAGGGCATATGAGAGGACTCCTGACCGGCGTAGGAGGTCGACGAGAGAGGTATTTATTATGAAATTTTGATAGTATTAATCTCCAATATGGAAAAGATCATTATGCATTTGAGTAATTCAATGTTAGATATGTAGAATCATATAAATTTAGTAGTCTAACTTTGGGTTTTCCTTTTTTTTTATGTAGGAGGCATCTGATCCACCTAGTGTAGCGAAGAGGCTGCATTTTGATCATCCACCAGCACCCTAGGATAGTATAGTTTTCGTAGGATGCATCATGAGACATTTTGAGATGGCATATGCCACATTGTATATAGAAACATTGATAATATATACGTTCTGATGGTAGGATTAGCCACATTTTGTATATGGATCTATTTATTTATATATATATATATATTTGAGTACTTTGTCTATGGATACATGATCTTTGATATATATTTGTGTAAAATTTTGTCTATGGATACATGTATTTTGATATATTTTTTTTCATTTACGTGCACAATGATATACATATTAATTTAGTATCTAGTATTGTTCAATTTATCGTGGATCATGTGTCATGCCCTAGATTTTACTGGTAAAAACACAACAATTTTTTTTTTTTTTTGTAGCTTATGAAGTTGCATAAGAAATTACATATTGTAAAAAAAGGTTATCATTGAATAGGAGTTCAAGACTCATGTGAATAGTGTGAAGGTGTTAACATTTTAGTCACAGGTGGTTTTCAAATAGATTGGATGACAGTCTAGTTCAAGTTAGCGTCACGAGTCAAATGAGCAAGTTCAAGATACAACACTCATAAATTAGTGAGGTAATTCATATCCTAACAAGCCTCTGATACTAATATTCTATTAGGGTCTTTCGGTTGTATCATATGGACTAGGTCGTGATTCTAGCATGTAAGGGAAGGGGATCAGAATTACTTATTATCCTCATTACCAATGTACACACATTCATTAATCATTACAATATATATTAATGTGACAATTACTATATTACTATATCCTCATTATCTATCAACATTGCTTCCCACCAAACTAGCACTCACTACAATTTTCTAAACACAAAAATTACTATTTCAATACATAAATTAAACTCACTCTAACAAAAGACAATTACTAACTATCTAGCTCATCAACTACTAACTAATCTAGCTACATTGCCATGCTTTTACATTTACTATTTTAATTACTATAACTACTATACTATTACATTTACTTTTTACATTAAATTACATCTAACTATTCACCATAAGCTCACTTTCTCACTATCAATATTATTATTATCAAAGCATGTTAAGATTCAAAGTAGTTTCATAGTACGAATTAGTAAGCACATAAAATGAGGAACTCTTAGTAAGTCTAAGGGCCAATTCAAAGTACTTAACTCAATAATAATTCACGATCTGTATTTAAACACATCCTACTACACCATCGTATTGAGTGTGTCAATTTAAATTTGTTAGATGAATTGTTTATGCAAGGATTAGGTGCAAGCGTATAAATAAGGTTTGTATATAACATACCTTGTCAATCTAACATATATGTATCAATGTATCAATGTGCTTTATTGACTAGATAAAACTAGATTTGAGTTATTATTTTAATCCACCATCCATCCTTATCCTTGATTCTCCAATCCCATCATCCTAACAACTTACTTCATATTAAAACCCTATTATATGTACATCCAATCAATCTTGGCTTTTATTTTATTTTTGAGTTAAATATTAAAATTTTTCATATTCTCTAACATGCACACTAATATGCCTTTATTTATTTAATTACTAATTTATTATTTGAGTGTTGGATGTGACTTAGAGGTCACAAGATTGTAATGTGTACCATTCTGTCACTTAGAAAATATATTAGTCTAGGACACTCATTAGTCTCTATATGCTATTATTATTTTTATTTTTATTGCATAGCAGTCTAGAATCTGGGAATATTCTTTAATATTTTATTGCTCTGTATTAAGGAAGGGATTTATTTGCCTTTACCATACATTTTCTAGAGAGGAATATTCATGCCTACAGCAATGTATCTCGTAGATTTTATTATGTTTTCTCTTACAACAAACTTCATTTTGTTATATCATAAAATTAATTTGATGATTTTCTTGCTTAGAATTGCATTAAGCTTGGTAATTAAAATCAATGTTATCCATGCATGTGATATGAACATAAAAATTTCCTTCCAAATTATTGAGTGCACAACAAGATTGTAAGCAATCTACTAAGTTTTAAATTTATACAATCAATGGTACCACATAACATCTATGGATTGTTATTATCAACTAGTCATTTACAATACCACAAGGAGAAAACTTTCTTTCACATTTTCAAATGATAACAATGATGTCAAAGAAAATCTATGACTCGTACCAATGCTTTCATACAATATAAACTCCAAATGAAACATGCATATACAACCTTATCAATTATTTCTTCTACACGTACATTAGGTAACAATGATACAATCTCCTTTCATCACAATGGGGCAACATAAGGGACTTTTCAAAATCATAAGGAACATGGACATTGAAAGATATGGACAATGAGTAGCATTAACATTGTCCAACATGATCGTTGAGAACATGAACAAGCTGGTGAATCCTCCTTCACAAATGAGGGCACAATGTCAAGTTTTCTCATCCAACATCAATCTGCAAGATGATCATTCCAAGCCATTTCCATTGCTCCCTTGGACACAAATCTACATATGCAACACAACAAAATAACAAGGACCATGGGTGCTTTCCACCCAACCATAGGCCTCAAAGAGACCACCCCCGCGCTAGGGAACAAGGCTCAAACTAGGATACACATACAATCTTTCAATGCATAAACATTACATTTCAAACTTGAACAATTTCCCCCCAAGACTATTTCACAATGGCTTCACAGATGGAACCATAAACATAGGGTGAAGGTGTGTTCTAAAATGGAGACTTGTCATACCAAACCATATTTGCAATAAACAATTTTCATGCCCTCTCAAGGCTATCATAATTCACCAAATTTCATGCCCTCTCGGGGCTATCATAAATGAACTATTTAATGCCCTCTCGGGGCCTCCACATTTCCTCCTCCAAACCCACTACCATCAGCTATAACTCCTCAAACTTCCTTTCTACACCATACTTTCCTTATCACCCCCAACAAGATATGAAATGTTATGGCATACAATGGAGCCCATACTCCAAGGTTCTCAATACATTTTTTGAACCCAACTTAAGCCCTTCACCCTGGACTTCTCTTCCCTTCCCACAAGGGTGAGTGTAAGTCCCACACCCATAACAATACTCAAGCACAAAACAAGAAAACAAAACCAAGTAGAAATAAAACAAGAAATTTTCAAGAGCACATCACATTTTCACAACACAATATCAACACCCATAATATAACAAGGAAATAGACGAAATCCAAACCTCATACTCACAATACTCCACACAATACAACAAGATGCACAATGGTGTCACACTAATCTACATGGAATGAACACCATTCAAGCACTCACATGAATGCTACTCCACAATGCAATGCAATGCATACTCCATTGATAAACTCCACACTTGCATATTTGCTTAACCATGCTAAAAGAAAGAAATGGAAAAGAAGCAAGTTTGAGATACCAACCTTGGTCCAAGCTAGGGTAAGGATAGTTGTAGCAGAGCTCCCCTAATCTCCCTCCAAAACCTACGTGTCTCTAAAATTAGAGAGTGGGCAAACACCCCACTAGTTTGGCCAAGACCCTCTAATAAAGCCTTCCCACTAACTTATTTTAGCAAAAACACTAAGCCACTCCATCTTTAAAAACTTATCTCCTCTAATGGTTCATCAATAGCCCTCATGAGCTATGAGTTATGACCCTCGAAGGATCAACCTCAAAATGCACTTAGAGCACCTTGAAGACTCCTCGGTACGGGGTGGCCGCAAATGATGGATGGTCTTTGTGGCCAGAAAAAGGGTGTGATTAGGGTTCACCCGCCCATTCGGAGCTAATGACACTGACGATTCGATGCCAAGATCAGCAGTTTCAAAGTTACGTTGTGGTGCACCTATGAACTGAGGCACACTACGAGTTTTGGCATCGAGCGAGATCGCTGTGCTGAATCCAAACAGAATGTGATCTCTCAAAAATGAGATAGTTTATTTTAGGCCTCTAGATCATCATCCTGTAGCATTTGACAATTCATCAATAGCCCTCATGAGCTCTGAGTTATGACCCTCGAAAGATTGACCTCAAAATGTACTTAGAGCACCTTGGAGACTCCTCGGTATGGGGTGGCCGAAAATGATGGATGGTCTTCGTGGCCAAAACAAGGCTGTGACTAGGGTTCACCCGCCTATCTAGAGCTAATGGCACTGATGATTCAATGCCAAGATCAGCGGTTTCAAAGTTACGTTGTGGTGCACCTGTGAACTGAGGCACACTGCGAGTTTTGGCATCGAGCGAGATCGCTTTGCTGAATCCAAACAAAATGTGATCTCTCAAAAATGAGATAGGTTATTTTAGGCCTTAGCATCACCATCCTATAGCATTTGACAGTTCATCGATGGCCCTCACGAGCTCTGAGTTATGACCCTCAAAAGATCGACCTCTAAATGCACTTAGAGCACCTTGGAGACTCCTCGGTACGGGGTGGTCGCAAATGATGGATGGTCTTCATGGCCAGAAAAAGTGTGTGACTAGGGTTCACCCGCCCATCCAGAGCTAATGGCACTGACAATTCAATGCCAAGATCAGCGATTTCAAAGTTACGTTGTGGTGCACCTATGAACTGAGGCACACTACGAGTTTTGGCATCGAGCGAGATCATTGTGCTGAATCCAAACAGAATGTGATCTCTCAAAAATGAGATAGGTTATTTTAGGCCTCAGGATCACCGTCCTGTAGCATTTGACAGTTCATCAATAGCCCTCACGAGCTCTGAGTTATGACCCTCGAAAGATTGACCTCCAAATGCACTTAGAGCACCTTGGAGACTCCTCGGTACGGGGTGGCCGCAAATGATGGATGGTCTTCGTGGCTAGAACAAGGGTGTGACTAGGGTTCACCCACCCATCTAGAGCTAATGGCACTAAGAATTCGATGCCAAGATCAGCAGTTTCAAAGTTACACTATGGTGCACCTATGAATTGAGACACACTGCGAGTTTTGGCATCGAGCGAGATCGTTGTGCTGAATCCAAACGAAATGTGATCTCTCTAAAATGAGATAGGGTATTTTAGGCCTCAAGATCACCATCCTATAGCATTTGATAGTTCATCGATAGCCCTCACGAGCTCTGAGTTATGACCCTTGAAAGATCGACCTCCAAATGCACTTAGAGCACCTTGGAGGCTCCTCGGTACGGGGTGGCCGCAAATGATGGATGGTCTTCGTGGCCAGAAAAAGGGTGTGACTAGGGTTCACCCACCCATCCAGAACTAATGGCACTGATGATTCGATGCGAAGATCAGCGGTTTCAAAGTTACGCTGTGGTGCACCTATCAACTGAGGCACACTGCGAGTTTTGGCATCGAGCGAGATCACTGTGCTGAATCCAAAAAGAATGTGATCTCTTGAAAATGAGATAGGTTATTGTAGGCCTTAGTATCACCGTCCTGTAGCATTTGACAGTTCATCGATAGCCCTCACGAGTTCTGAGTTATGACCCTCGAAAGATCGACCTCAAAATGCACTTAGAGCACCTTGGAGACTCCTCGGTACGGGGTGGCCACGGACGATCAAGGGTCTACGTGGTTGGAACAAGGGTGTCACTATGGTTCACCCACCCACTCGGAGCTAATGGCACTGACTTGTAGCCGTTAGGAGTTAGTTTTTGAAAAGTTGTCAAGAAAGGTTGACCCCTTTGACTTGTATCATGAAAGGTTGCTTTGTGCCTTACTTGATTGTTTGAAGACTACTCCATGTGTCACTATCTTTCTTGGGAAAAAAATTGCTTTTGAACATCAAGCTTGCAATATTATCAATTATTGTCAATTTTTTTCAACCAAGTCAAAACGTCAAATTTAAATATTTGTTTGCATTTTTTGCTAAGGGGAGTTTCATAAATTGACTTTGATTTTCTATGTCTCTAGTGCTTGAACATGCTTAAAATGGATCTTTGGTCTTAGAGCTATTGGTATTTTCTAACTTCATGGTCTATGATATGCATACTAAGAATTTCTTTCACTAAATGGTTTCCTTGATCTATTGACTACACTTAAATTTGTTCACTTGTCATCTCTCTTTCTATATGTTCAATACAAAGAGCTAGAAGAGACAAATAATCTTTCTTACCTTCATCTCTCTAAGCACATGATAGAAATCAATTCTAAACTTGAGAAAAGGTAATCTTTCTTACTACCCCCCTCCAACTCTTCATGATGTACCTACATTCCAATATCATACAAAAATTAGTAATTTATTGTATTAAACAAGATAATCATCAATTCATTAAATCATTATGAAGAAAATAACATAAGAAGTATATATACCTAGTCGAGTATTCCAATAGGGTCCTCTCTCTATTTTAGGGTCTCCAACAAGGCTTCATGATCAACATTAGCAATAGTAAAAAGTTCTTTTACTTTTGGTCTTCCTTGATGCTTCAATAACTTTACATTTGTTGCTATAATAAGATGCAAATATATGAAAATTACTTTGTGCTTCTGATAGTCTTCGAATGCAAGAATTCCATTCCTTCTAAGCATGTATGTCTGCAGCCATGTTCCAGCAACAACCACTGAACCAGTAGGATACGTGAATCCATCATCATCTGTGATCGGTTGTGCAAGTTTTTGTTTGCCTCTTACACAACGTGCTAACCAATAATCGAATTTCTCATCATTCCCCTGTGGTGCAACCAATGCAAAGACATGTCCTGGCTGAAGTAGATCTGATAGATGGTTATGCTCAAGTGAACTTTCCATGTCATCATTTTTGATAGAGGGTATGATAGACAATGGAGTAAGATAATGTGGAGCCCATGTGTCCACCCACTCACTTGACTCACAGTGATCCCAATCACACTAAAAACAAGTACGACAAAAATAAGCTAGTTGTCGTGTCCAAATGGTCCATGTACTAGAATTAGAGCTCTGAAATGAATACATTTTTTATTAGTCTCTCACTGTAGCACAATCTAATCTATCACCTATGGACCCTTCCTCAACCAACCAAAAGAACCTGCGTACCACTGAATTAAGAGTCCCCCCCTGTGATAATGCTAAACTACACCAATCAACAATGCTACGAGCATCAAGAAGCTCTATTTTTGAAATCTTCAGTTGCTCCTTAACTAGAGCTCTCTTCACACATGCCCCTGCTCCATCATGTTCCCCTTTTCCATGGCCGGACTCAAAAAAACTCCAAATATGAGGCACCCCTCTCTCTACGTGCATCCTACACAACCAATAAAACATGCAAGCATTCTTGAATTGACCTGTATAGTTATCTGACCAAATGATATGTCTATCCATAGCAATTGCATGCTCATGTAAGAAATCAAAAAAATTCTCGAAACAATGTTGCACAAACTCGTGAGAGTGAGATCTATCATCACTCATATAAAAATGATACTCTCTAATAATCTTTCGATTATCTTCCACACTATCAGGGGCATGTCTATATGTTATGTGAACAAAAATTGCAATCTGAATAGAGTTGTAATACTGAGATTGTGTCTAATTTTGAGGTTACAATGTGTAGTTCTCAGCAAAATCAACAACTGATATAATAGTGCCAATGGGAAAAGTCTCCTTACATGTTCTAAATTATTGATCCAACCACTAAGACCTGTGACTATGTCTTGCATACTTGTAAAAAAGATTGCCTTGAAATCTGAAATAAAATTAGCCACATTGATATCTTTTCCAACCAATTCATATCTAGAGCTCTCACTCCCACTCTTCAATGTGTATTTCACCATTTCATAGACCCTTTTTTTCACTATTGTCTTTCCAAGATCTTGTTCACACCCCTCATGGAAACATGTGTCAAACTTGGATAAGCCACCACATTCTGAACACTTCTCATTTAAGCAAGCATTTTTATAAAAGGAACAACCATCAACTCTACAACATAAGAGTTGATCTAACAAGTCTCTTGATGATTTTGGAAGCCCACTAGCCCCACAATCCTCCAAAATTTCTTTACTATGCAAAGTAGAACGGATGGAGCGTAATAGTTCATGGTGCATAGAAAACTCAACATGATATTTGCAACAACATGTATTTCGAATTTTGAGTGGCACACAATAAAATGGCTTCAAAGATTCAAAAGCCCTTTGTGATATATGAACACTTGGATGACTCTCTCTAAATTGTTTGAACAAAATAGTTTGACTTACCTTCAAATAGTGTTTAGGATGTGGCGTGCGGTCTCTGATGCCAATTCTCAACTTTAAGACATCTTTAGCATCGGGTATAATTTCTTCCTTCACATTGTCGGATAGCTTCTTATCAAAACGTGGAAGACTCCAACCAAATGCCCATGTTTCATTTTGAAGAGGATCATCAATTTTCTCTCGTCGACTAAGTACTCTTCTCAAAGTAGTACGATTTAGATTCAAATCAATACAAGTTTGTCTCATATATCTACCCTTTCTCAAATGATGACTTACCAAAGAGGTTGTAATAACCCTTCGAGAAGCTCTATTATCCTTCTCTCTACTATTTTACCCAACACTATTGAGAACACTAAAAAGATTCTTCACATTAATGGCATTTCTTTCCAACTTTTTATTGACACAAATTTTCAATTTGGAAAGCATAGGTCTCATCTTTTGCATCTTTAATAAGTGTATGAAAAGCTGACATTGCTCTACCACTGTCTTGATGCCGAAAAACATCTGATATAGTCTTGAAGCCCATAACCGAATGGTTCTTTATGATTTTTTTCCTTCCAAACTAGTCATAATCATTTCATCAATTTCAATTATCCATTTTGGTGTTTTAGAACTTTCATGTCGATTATAATTAGGAGATACGTAAGGTTCTTGTGCATTAGGTTCCTATGCATTGTCATCTTCGACATGGTCAATTATGCAATTTGGATTATGACTTGGTGGCATTTCTTCTTCAAAATTTTCAATCTCTACATTTTCAATTTCCGCATTATCATTTTCAATAGGTACATTTTAATTCCCCAACTGTACATTTTCATTATCTGACTCTATGATTTCATCTTCTATTAATTCATCGTCAACTTGATTGATATTTAACATACCTTGTCTTTTTTTTTGGTGTTTCATTTTGTCCCTTTCCCTATATGTCGCAATGTCTTCATTGGATATCTTCCTTTTACATTTATCCTTTTGACGACTGCTGCTCCCCATTCAGATGACAAATTCAAACACCTAAGGTTATATTTTAGAATTCTTTTCGATTGGTTGGGCCTCAAAACGCGACTTTTTACAAATCCCGTGAAAAAAAAGGTAAAAAAGCAATGTTGTCGGGTCTGTAGGGACAGTCAAATATTGAAAATTGATGCCCGTAAAATTGAATATCTAATTTTGAATCGGATATCCAATCCAAGATCGGATATTTGATATGAAATCGGATATCCGATATAGGAAAACGACTTTTGGGGGGAAAACTTGCTAAGGTTTTCCTCCTTTGCCACAATAATATTAATGTTATGAAAAAATTTGGAGGCAAACGACTTTAATTTATAACTAAGTTAATAGTATATTAGTATTAGTATAAAGTATCAATAATATTAATATATAATAGTATTAATATACCTATAGTATCAATATTATTATTATACCTATAATAGTATTAATATTATTAATATAGATATAATAGTGTAAATATATAGTGTTTATTTATATTAAGCTACAATATATAGTACTAATATATATTATTATTATAGCTATAATAGTATTATTATTATTACTATAGATATAATAATATTAATATTTAGTGTTTATTTATATTATAATTATTATCCTAAAATAGTACAAATAGTATATCTTAAAATATTACGTTATATATCCTAAAATATTACGTTATTATATAGATATATTAATAACATACATATTAATATAATAATATATATTATATTTAATAAAAATATTACGTTGTTATATATATACATACATATTAATATAATAATATATAATACAAAGAGGGTCGTCATTTAATGGGTCAAAGAGGGTCATAGGTCATAGGTCATAGGTCACTCTATGACCCCCTTTGACCCATATTACCCATTCGAATATGTCCCTAGGGGTCCTGGGACTCCTAGGACCCCTAGGGACATATGTCATCATTTAATGAGATAAAGAGGGTCATAGGTCACCCTATGACCCCCTTTGACCCATATGAACGATTCGACTATGTCTCTAGGGGTCCTAGGACCCCTAGGGACATATGTTGTCGTTTAATGGGTCAAAGGGGGTCATAGGTCATAGGTCACCCTATGAACCCCTTTGATCCATATTACCCATTCGACACATGTCGTCATTTAATGGGTCAAAGAGGGTCATAGGTCACCTTATGACCCCTTTTGACCCATATGAATGATTCGACTATGTCCCTAAGGGTCTTAGGACCCTTAGGGACATATGTCATCGTTTAATGGGTCAAAAAGGGTCATAGGTCACCCTATGACCTCTTTTGACCCATATGAACGATTCGACTATGTCCCTAGGGGTCCTAGGACCCCTACGGACATATGTCATTGTTTAATGGGTCAAAGAGGGTCATAGATCACCCTATGACCCCCTTTGACCCATAATACCCATTAGAATATGTCCCTAGGGGTCCTAGGACCCTTAGAGACATATATCGTCGTTTAATGGGTCAAAGAGACCTATGACCCCCTTTGACCCATATGAACGATTCGAATATGTCCCTAGGGGTCCTAGGACCTCTAGGGACATATGTCATCATTTAATGGGTTAAAGAGGGTCATAGGTTACCCTATGACCCCATTTGACCCATATTACCCATTCGAATATGTCCCTAGGGGTCCTAGGACCCTTAGGGACATATGTCGTCCTTTAATGGGTCAAAAAGGGTCATAGGTCACCCTATGACCCCCTTTGACCCATATAAACGATTTGAATATGTCTCTAGGGGTCCTAGGACCCCTAGGGACATATGTCATCATTTAATGGGTCAAAGGGGGTCATAGGTCACCCTATGACCCCCTTTGACCCATATGAACGATTCGAATATGTCCCTAGGGGTCCTAGGACCCCTAGGGACATATTCGAATCGTTCATATGGGTCAAAGAGGGTCATAGGTCACCTTATGACCCCCTTTGACCCATATTACCCATTCGAATATGTCTCTAGGGGTCTTAGGACCCCTAGAGACATATATCGTTGTTTAATGGGTCAAAGAGGGTCATAGGTCACCCCATGATCCCGTTTGACCCATATGAACGATTCAACTATGTCCCTAGGGGTCTTAAGACCCGTAGGGACATATGTCATCATTTAATGGGTCAAAGGGGGTTATAGGTCACCCTATGACCTCCTTTGACCCATATGAATGATTCGAATATGTCCTTAGGGGTCCTAAGACCCCTAGGGACATATGTCGTCGTTTAATGGGTCAAAGAGGGTCATAGGTTACCCTATGACCCCTGTTGACCCATATTACCCATTCGAATATGTCCCTAGGGGTCCTAGGACCCCTAGGGACATATGTCATCGTTTAATGGGTCAAAGGGGGTCATAGGGTCCCCTTTGACCCATATTAACAATTCGACTGTCCCTAGGGGTCCTAGGACCCTTAGGGACATATGTCATCGTTAAATGGGTCAAAGGGGGTCATAGGTCACCCTATGACCCCCTTTGACCCATATGAACGATTCGACTATGTACCTATGGGTCTTAGGACCCCTAGGGACATATGTCATCGTTTAATGTGTCAAAGGGGGTCATAGGTCACCCTATGACCCCCTTTGACCCATATGAATGATTCGAATATGTCTCTAGGAGTCCTAGGACCCCTAGGAACATATGTCGTCATTTAATGGGTCAAAGAGGGTCATAGGTCACCCTATGACCCCTTTTGACCCATATTACCCATTTGAATATGTCCCTAGGGATCTTAGGACCCCTAGAGACATATATCGTCGTTTAATGGGTCAAAGAGGGTCATACCCTATGACCCCCTTTGACTCTTATATATTAATAATATATATATATATATATATATATATTACATTATTATATTTAATGAAATTATTACGTTATTATATAGATATATTAATAACATACATATTAATATAATAATATTTATAATATATATTATATTTAATTAAAATATTACGTTGTTATATATATTATATTATTACACATATTAATATAATAATATATAATACATATTACATTTAATGAAAATATTGCATTATTGTATATATTAATAACATACATATTAATATAATAATATATAATACGTATTTTATATATATATATATATAAATTACGTTATTATATTTAGTAAAAATAATAATAATATAAATTATATTTATAGATTGTAATAAGATTAACATAAGATATTATTATATATTACTAGATTATATCTTGTATGTTTACATTACGTTATTATATATATAATATATTAAAATATGCCTTTACATATTAATATAAGTGAAATAATTTAAAAATAAAAAATTAGAACGTTTAAATCAAATTTTCTTGCAAAATTTGAAAATTTTTGGAATTTGACTACCGAGCCATATCGGATATCCGATCAGGCTTGGTATTTACCAAGCCTACCCGGTCAACCCCAAAGATGTGTTTATAGAGAGTTTTAGTGATACTCAGACTTTGGGTAGCCATCTGACAATGTTATTTTGATCGAAATTGAATGAAATGAAATGAGTTTTTTAATATCACTCTCTAGATTCCATCAATATAATTTCTGTCAAATTCTGAGTTCAATAAGTATTTATTAGTTAATTATCAATGAAGATTATTGTAAAGTGCTGATTGACATACTGAATGAAAAATAGCTATAACTTTCAAACGGTATAACATTTTTTAAATCTAAAAGTTGCGTCACATTCTATACTTCGCCCAGTATGAGAAAAAAAAAATTAAATTTGGTCAAATTTTCTATTAGTTAGGGTGGTCAGACACGAGACTTTTTTTAATCTAAAAAAATTTTGGTAGAAAATTTATATTTAATTATTTATTTGGAATAAAAATATCAAAAAATATGCGTCACATCCGAGCATGAGTCTAGTTTTCATATCTATAATTATATTAAAAAAATATTATGATTTGATTTTGATTAAGGTGGTCAGACATACACCTACTTTTTATTTTCGCCCTGAAATTTTCTTAGTACTGCATTAAAATTCAAACTTTTGACCAATCAATTATTTTTTTCTCCTAATAAGGCCTAGTAGTTTAGAAACAACATTCAATTTTCTAAAAATTATTTTCTTACAACTTTTTTATATAAAGTCCATAACCACTTCAAAATTATGTGTCAAGTTGACATAAACTTGATTTGCTGATTTTTCACTGCCACTTAAGGCCATAGTTTGGTACACCATGATCCTGCACATACCCTAGTATCTTAAAAACTTTGTTAGCATACAATCTAAAAGATGTTTACTATCTTCTCTATATGATATGTTCTCCATCTAGAATAATAGATCTCCCTCTTGGATACATCTTATTTTGTATATTCTCCCTTTGCCTATTTTTATCTATCATAGTATCTCTCCCTCCTTGATAAAAAATCCAAAGACATTTAACTTTCTTAACTTCAATATTCTTCATACATCTGAATTATGTAGATATTTGCATGTCTGGTTGATTTCTATCATCTATCTATTGTTGATTTGTAACGTTGTACTTGACTATCTACCTTAAGCATGTCCTAAAGTAGAGTTGTATTGCATCAATGTGTAAGATATTCTAATTAGCACATTTGATGCAATGCATCTTGTCTCCTTAAGTAGCTTTGTTTAGGGGAATCACCCCTAATTTAACTCTAATATATTCATGAGCATCTTTAGGTAAATCTTTAGTGAATATTTCAACAATTTATTCTTTGTTATGCACACATTCTAACTTTACTTCTTTGTCTTGAACTAGTTCCCTCAAGTAGTGATACTTGATAGCAATGTGCTTTGTCTTAGTGTGCATCACTAGATTCTTTGAAATGTTGATAACACTTGTATTATCACAATAGATAACTATTGGATACGTAATTTCTTCTTTCATACCTTTCAGTAATTGCTTTATCCACATGATATTTGAACATTTCACTATAGCTGCCAGATACTTGGCTTCCACTGTTGATTGGGAAATGCAATTCTACTTCTTTCTTGTCCATGAAAACAATCTATTTCCTAGAAGAATGCACCTCCACTAGTGCTTTTTCTATCATCAATATGTCCTACCCAATCTGAGTCAGTGAACACCTTTAGTTCAAATCTATCACTTTTCTTGTAATATAGTCCATAGTCTTTTGTACCTTTAAAATATCTCATTATCATTTTCACTGTCATCATATGATTCTCTTTAGGATTTTCTTAAAATCTAACAACTATCCCAATTGTAAATGCAATATCTAGTCTACTGTGAACAACATATTATAATTTTCCAATCATGGATATGTATAAGATCTAGTTCACTTTGGCAGAATCATCATTCTTAGATAGCTTATGTCATGTAGACATATGTATGTTCACTGGCCTTGAATCTTCCATACCAAAAGTCTTTAGTATGTCCTTGATGCATTTGGAATGAGTAATAAAAATACTAAACTTCATTTGACATACTTGTAATCCAAAAAGGAATTTGATTTCACCAAACATAGACATTTCAAATTCCTTCTTTATTTCATCAGCAAATGATTTGCATAATGCTTCTCTTCATCCAAATATAATATCATCAATATATATTTCAGATAAGAATACTTCATTTTTCTTATCATTCTTCAAATATAGATTATTGTTATCATTTTGTCTTTCAAAACCAATCTTTACCAAATAGTTATGTGATTTTTCATACCATGCTCTTGGGGCTTGTTTCAATCCATAAAGGGCTTTGTTCAGTTTACATACCATGTTCTTCTTATCTAGATCTACAAATCCTTTAGGTTGTTTACTGTACACTTCTTCCTCGAGTATGCCATTTAAAAATAGAGATTTGAAATCCATATGATATACCTTGGAATTCATGTAGCTTGAGTATGAAAGCAGAATTCTTATTCATTCAAGTCTTTCGACAAGAGAAAAAGTTCCTCCTCCTTCTTGAGCATATCATATTCATACCAGTCTTGCCTTATTTCTTGTTACTTCACCATTTTTATTGAGTTTGTTCCTAAAAACCCATTTTGTTCAAATAACATTTTTGTCTTTAGGTCTTTGCACTAAAGTCCAAGTATTGTTCTTCTCAATTTAGTCAATTTCCTCGTTCATTGCCTAAATCTAGTCTTCATTCTCTAAAGCATCTTTTACTGATTTGGGCTCAAATTCACAATGTAAGCATGTGTCATCTTTGAGTCCTTTTCATAACACTTGATTTAACATTACCAATGATTTTTTTAGGTTTATGATGTCTTCTTACATATTTTTCTAGCATAGGTAGTTTTCTTCTTTGTTCTTCTATAGACTCATCTTGAAAAATAATCTCAAGCTTGTTTGCTCTTTCTTGTTTAGTTTCTGGTTCAGCTTTTGTATGCTTGGCATTTTCTATCTGATGGTTGGCATTTCCTATCTATAACTCAATATCTCCAATCTATTGCTTGAAACCTACTCTCTGTTGCTTGACAATTTGTATTTGCAATTCATCATTTCCTATCTATTGGGAAATTGTAGCTTGATTTGCTTGTTCATTTTGAGTGCTAGGAGCACCATCATCCACATAGATGAATGTAATGTAATCTTTAGGTTTTTTATTACATGAAAGACCACTTCTTTTTACAAACTCATCAACTTTCACTTTTGAACTTTCCGCAACCTTGTTAGTGTTAGAATTCAAACACTTGTAGGCTTTACTCTTGGTGGAATATCCTAGGAATATACCTTCATCACTTTTTGCATCAAGTTTTCCATTGGTATTATCTTGAAGTATATAGAATTTACTTCCTAAGATTTTGAAATATTTCGCATTAGGAGCATATCCATACCATAGTTCAAAAGGTGTAGCATTTGTACTTTTCTTATCGTCTCCTGTATTCTAGGTTTAGACAACAGTACTAACAACTTTTCTCCAATATTTCTTTGATACACTATTCTCCATCATTAATGCTCTTGCATAGTCCATTATTAATCTATTTTTCCTTTTAGCTATCCCATTCTAAGGAGGGGTCCTTGGTGCTAACATTTATCTTTTAATTCCTTTGTCATTGTAGAATGTATTGAACTCATGTGAAATAAATTCACCATCTCTGTCAGATCTTAAGCACTTCAGACTTTTCCCTGTTCTTTTTCAACTTTGGCTAAATACCACTTCAATAACTGAAAAGCATTAAATTTAGTTTTAAAAAATATCACAAACATCATCCTAGAATAATCATCAACAAATAGAATGAAATAATTATCTCCACAATAGCTTTGAACATCAATGGGTCCAAATAGATCAGTATGAACCAATTCCAAACTATCACTACCAGTGTGTGTTTTGCTCTTAAAACTAGACTTGTTCATTTTTCCCAATTGACATTGTTTACACATGGCATTTTTAGGCTTCTTTAGTTTAGGAAACCATCTTACTTTCTTCATCTTACTAATATTTACCAAATTGTCAAAGTTCACATGACATAACCTCTTGTGCCATAACCAAACATCTTCTTGTTGTGCAAACAAATGTGTCTCATTTGATAAATCTAGATAGAAAAAGTTACCTCTTGTTTGATCACTAGTTCCAATCAGCTTACCATCAACATCATGTATCTTGGCCTTCCTATTATGAATATCAACTATGTAACCTAATTTTTTTGGCTATAAAACACTCAACAAATTATAGTTAAGTCCTTCAACCTTGTAAACATTATTACATTTTATCTTGTCAGTTAGTTTAATGATACCTTTACCTTTTACAACACATGGGATATCATTACCAAATTTAACGCATCTCCCTTTGTATGGACCAATATCTTCAAATTTGTCTTTATCACTATTCATATGATTGGATCAACCACTATAAATTATCCATTTTTCACTCTTGTTTATATATGAGATTAATGTAGTTTTATCATCCTCGTTAAAATCTTTTTTCATAGCAACATAAACAACTTCATCATCATTACTCTCAGACTCATTTTTAGTTTCTTCTTCAACACAATAACAAGATTTCTTACCTTTTTCATCCTTGTTTCTCTTCTAGTCTTTGTCATCTCTTCTTCCTTTGTACTTTCTTTCCTTCCTTTTATTCTTATACTCTCTATCAAGACACATAGCAACAATATGACCAATCTTTTTTCATGAGAAACAAATAATAGGCAACTTACCTTTGTATTTACCTTTTCCTCTTCCAAATTTTTTTGCACTAAGGGCTTCAAATTCTTCAATCTCATCATAAGAAGTCAATATCAATCTTCAAATGTTTTTCTTTCTTTTTACTAAGAACTAGTTGTAACTTGAAAGCTGCATATTCAATAATAGCAGGTGTGTAGTTATCAAAGTTAGACTTCTTTTGAGTAGTAAGTCTACTAATTACCCCTTCTAAGGTCAAAGTGTTACCTGGTGTGTATCTCAGTTCTTGGATTGAAAAAAATCTAATGGCATATAGGGAGTAGAACCCTCAATACCTTGATTATTACTATTCCATCTTTGATTTCTGCATTTGCACCATGAATAGCATTATAAACCTCTTTGACTTTTGTACCATATTGCACTATATTCTCACCTTCCATCATTCTCATGTCATCAAATTTTTCTCTTGGGCTTTTTGATTTGGCTCTTAAGACATTGTCATTGCCTCCATATATGGTTTTCAATTAGTCCCACATTTTGTTTGCAATATTACAACATTTTAAGTCATCATTAAACTCAGCATAGCTTAGGGTTGCAACAACCTCCAATATTGCTTGATTATGTTCTTGCTTTTGCTTTAATTGTTCAGCTGTTAGAGGAGAAGTTGTTACCTTCACATACTCATTATCCACAAAGCTGATAGAAACATCATTGATACTAGATATGTGTAACCTCATCAAGGTCTGCCATGTAGGAAAGTTCTCCTTGTTCAACTTTGGTACATCTCCCTTATGAGTCATGATATTTTTCTTTAAGTACCTTCAAAATTTTCTTTGTAAGCACTGGACTCTGATACCAATTGTTACAAATGTTTAGAATAATTGAGAGGTGGGGGGGATGTGGGGTGAATTAGTAGCTCAAGGTCCATAATTACCATTTGAATCATTAAACATAAACACTCACTATTCTTCTTAGCTTGTTGCTCACTCTCTATTGCAATGATAAAATTACTGTCTCAAACATAACATGCTTTGCTTTAATGAAAACTTTATCAAATGTAAAAACATATAAAGCATTCAACACGGGTTTGACACTAGAATTTTATGTGGAAAGCCAATTTGGAAAAACCACTAGCAACATGCCACCACTTTTTAACTAATTTGAAGTGAACCCTATTAGAAGCCAACCCTATTAAAGGTTTAAAATACACACTATTAAATGTGGTCTTGTTCGAGGATTTAATCACCCTGTTAGGAGTGGCCTTGTCAGAGGACTTTGTATTGGAAATATAAGAGGAGTAACTGAGAGGGGAGGGGTGAATTAGTTACTACAAAAATAAATCCTGGATCCCTTCAATGTCAGTACAAAATAAACTCTAAAAAAATGAACTCTGTTGATGCTTGGAAAACACACTGAAAATGTTGCAACTTGGTAAATATTGAGATTGCTCGGAAAACACTTAACATGAAAATCTTAAGATAACTATCTATGATTACTTATTACTTTGATTTAGTTGCAAACACATAAAATAAATAGTATGAACACATTTGACACCAAGATTTAATGTGGAAACCCAATTTGAGAAAAACAACCAATTGCAACTAGTTACTAAATTTCACTCTTCTGAAGTGAGCCCTATTAGGAGCCAACCCTATTAAAGGTTACAAAACACAATGTTAGGTGTGACCTTGTTAGAGGATTTAACCAACCTATTAGGAGTCACCTTGTTAAAGGTTTTTAGACACTTCAATAGAAATGCCACCTTGTTAGAGGATTTACAAATAGCGGTTAAGCCAACTTTGTTAAGAGATGTAGATCACTACTACAATGGTTAGAGAGTAATAATGACATGACCTATTTTGGATGCAACTAAATTGCTAATTATAGATCTCAATACTAGCTCATACTTGATCCTTCTTAATCAAATATATATTTTTAGCTTCTCAAGGATATTCTTCTTATCCTTATTGATTTGCTTCCTCTTAGCATCATAAAATCTTCAATTATCTTCCATGCCTTTCACACTTCTCACATACTTTCTAACCCTCAACTTGATCTTTTATTTATATCTTTCATATTGTCAATTTAGCTCAAATACAACTTAGAATAATTAATATTCATCTTCTCAGTCGACTAGAAACAATAGATAAATCACTTGAACTCAATATGCCAAAATAAGAAAATCCTTTGCTAGCTTACCTTACTTGGTAGACACTAACTTAGAAACTATTTTCCTATGTTAACCAAGTGAGCTCAGTTAACACTACATATTTGCATAGTTTCTTTGGTAACCAAGTGAGCTTGATTAACATTTGTTCCATCCAACATTTCCTTCATTAACTGAGTGAGCTCCATTAACACTCATCTTTTGCAAACTTTCCTTTGGTGCCTGAGTGAACTCAGTAGATATTATCTTCTAAACTAGAAAAACTCTAGAATTCTCGATAATCACAAAAAATTATCTTCAATGCTTGAGTGAGATCACTTTATACTAACTGATAATGATATGACATTTTGTGTAACATCAAGAACAATACACAATTAATCAATTTTTTCAACAATCTCCTTCTTTGGCATTAATGGCAACACATGTCATAACACAATGAAAATTTGGAGTAAGAATAAAGTATGAACATATCCTTGGTTTCATTCTTATTCTCATCTATGAGAACTCCCTCTATTAGAAAGCTTATGTCTGCTAGAACTTTTGCCAAGTTCATTCTCCCTCTTTAACAATTCTTTCTATGACAACAAACTTTTCTACAAAATTTCAATGAGATATGATAGAAAACTTCTCCCTCTTTGACCTCATGCCAAAAAAATGTTCAGTTAATATCAATGTACCTCAAGTACAGATTCATTTGTAATATGCCCTTGTCAATATTTCACCGACTTATTGATCTTCAATAATGCTCTGGTTGATACATCACTAAACTTCATTTAGTGAGCTTCAGATAGGGGAATGACCCCTAGCTTACCTCTTAGATACAAAAATGCATCCTTAGGTAATGGGTTGGTGAATATGTCTAAAATTTATTCTTTGTATTTACATATTCCAATCTGACTTCTTTATCTTGTACCAATTCTCTCAAGAAATGATATTTTATAGAAATATGCTTTGTTTTGGTATGCATCACTAGATTATTTGATATTTTGATTGCACTGGTGTTATCACAGTATATAACTATCAGATCCTTGATCTCTATCTTCTTACATGTCATCAATTATTTGAACCAAACAATGTTAGAACAATTGACTACTACTGACACATATTCTACCTCTGTTGTGGACTAAGAGATACAATTTTTTTTTTAGTTGTCCAAGACACTAGTCTTTTACCAAGAAAGTATGCTCCACCACTAGTGCTTTTTCTATCATTAATACCTCTTGTCTAGTTAGCATCTATGAATACTTTTAAATCAAAATTGCCTCCTATTGTGTACCATAAACCATATTCTTTAGTACCTTTCAGATATCTCATGATTCTTTTAACTGCCATCATGTGATTTTCTTTGGGATTTGCTAAGAATCTTGCCACCATATCAACTACTAATGCAATATCAAGTCTTGTGTGCACTAAATACTGCAATTTTCCAATCATTGATCTGTATGTGGTCTGATCGACCTCTATTATCATCATTTTTGGAAAGCTTATGTCCAATAGACATAGGGGTTCCAACTCATCTTAAGTCTTCCATTCCAAATTTCTTTAGTATTTCCTTTATATATTTAGATTGAGCAATGTAGGTACCATCTTTCTTCTATTGAATCTATAATCTAGTAAAGAATTTTATCTCCATGAACATAAAAATCTCAAATTCTTTACTCCTTTCTTCTAAAAATGTCTTACACAAATCATCATTTCCTGTGAATAAAGTACCATCAACAAATATTTTTGCCAACACAATCCTTTTGTCTAGTCCTTCTTTGATATACAGATTACTGTTATCATTAGTTCTTTGAACACCTATCTGTATCAAGTAGTTATGAATACTTTCATAGCAAGCTCTCGGATCTTGCTTGAGACCATATAATGCCTTGTGTAATTTATAGACCATGTCCCTTTTGCTGGGATCTACAAAACCTTCAAGCTATTCAATGTAGACTTCCTCATCAAGAATTCCATACAAGAATGTAGATTTTATATTCATTTGATAAACTTTAAATCCTCTGTGAAGTGCATATGCTAGTAAAGTTCTAACACCTTCTAATCTTGCAACAGGAGAAAAAGTTTCACCATAACCAATACCTTCTTCTTGATAATAGCTTTTACATACTAACCTTGCTTTTTTTCTAAAACTTTCCATCTTCATTTAGCTTGTTTTTAAATACCCACTTTGTGCCAATTACATTTTTATCCTTGGGTCTAGGAGCAACAGTCCAAGTTTTATTCTTCTCTATCTGTTCTATTTCTTCATTCATGTCTTCAATCCAACTTTTATTATCCAATGCATCTTTAACATTTCTAAGTTCAAATTTAGCAAGTAAACATGTACCTTTCAATTTACTTCTTGTCATTATTCCATCTGATTTATCTCCAATGATTTGATTATGTGCATAATGCCTTCTGACATATCTTGTTAACACAGGTTCTTTCGATTTAGAATGAATTTTACTAATTTCATCATGAACTTTAGTATCAAACTTTGGTTTCATTTCCTATGACTTAGATCCATCAAATTCAGTTTTCTCTATCTTGGTAGCATCCAACTCAGGTCCTTCAGACTATGACTCGGGTTACACTATCTACAACTTGGTAGCTATCGAAGATTTTGGGGACTTGGGAGGTGAAGCCTCCTTTATTTTAGATAGATTTAGTAGGGTATTAGGTTCATAGTAAACAAATCTTCTATAATCCTTAGGCTCTTTTCTACTTTCTTCTTCACTCTTTTCTACAATCTCATCAATTCTCACATGTGCACTTTCTATAATTTTATGAGTAGACAAATTCAAACATTTTTATGCTTTACTTCTATAGAAATATCCTAGGAATATGCCTTCATCATCTTTAACATCAAATTTTCCTTTTCTAAATTCTTTCAAGATATAACATTTGCTACCAAACACTTTAAAGTAACTTATATTAGGTTTGTAACCATCCCATAGTTCATAAGGAGTTTGATTGGAGTCTTTCTTTAGCTGTACTCTATTCAAGGTATGAACTGCAGTGCTGATTGCTTCCTTCCAGTATTTGATTGCAACCTTCTTTTCTATCATCAATGTTCTTGCACAATCCATGATGGATATGTTCCTTCTTTCAGCTATACCACTCTACTAAGGTGTACTAGGAGCTGATACTTGTCTTTTAATTCCCTTTTCTATGCAGAATTCATTGAATTCGTGGGAGATAAATTCACCACCTTTTTTTGATCTCAAACATTTTAACTTCTTTCCTCTTTCTTTTTCTACTCTTGTCAAATACCACTTGAATTTTTGAAAAGCTTCTAATTCTTCTTTTAGATACATTACAATCATCATTTTAGAATAGTCATCAACAAAAAGAATGAATTTTTTTAATCTATTATAACTCTCTATTCTCATAGGTCCACATAAGTTTGTATGCACAAGTTTTAAGATTTCTTCAGAATGATAGTTCTTTCTATTGAAACTAGTCTTTTCCATCTTACCAATTAGAGAAAAATTTGCATAGACCCATATCAAATTTTTTCAAGCTAGGAATACCTCTTACTCTTTTATGTTTTCTTATCTTAACTAGATTATCAAAGTTTACATGACATAATCTTTTATGCCACAACTAGCATTCTTCTACTTGAGCAATAAAACATGAAATTTCATTGAGATCAAGATAAAATAGATTACCTTTTGTTTTTTTGCCAGATCCAACCAAATTTCCTTTTTCATCCAGTAGTTTAGCCTTCCCATTCATAAATTCTACCTTGAATCCAATGTTATTCAACTATGCCACACTTAGTAGATTATGCTTTAGTCCTTCAACATAATAAGCATTATCACATATAAGTTCATTGGTCAAAGAGATGCATCCTCTTCCTTTTATGCAACAAGGTTCATTATTTCCAAATCTCACACTACCACCATCATAATATTCCATGTGCTCAAATTTTGTTTTATCTCCAATCATATGACATGAGTAGCCACTATCAATTATCCAAGTATCATTTTTACATCTAGAATATCACCTTGCTAAAGGATTCACACAAGCTGTTAAGTCTTTCAAATGACTATTAGGTCAACCTCTATAAAATAATTTCAATACAAATTGTTTATAATTATTAGAAAGAAAATAATAAGTTTTGATCTATATGATTACAACTCACTTTACAAGTTTAGATCACTATTTGGTCCATCTATTGATTCACTAGTAAGCTTCCCATTATCATCTCTATTCTTGATTTTCTTAGAAACCCATCAAGCAATCAACCTTCTCCTTTCAACAACACTTAAGCCATCTGCTTAGATTCACTTATCAATATCAGTATCATCTACACAAGAAATCTCTTTTAGCTTTGCATTCACTCACACACTCTTGTGTTCACCCTTGTGCATCTTTGATCCACCTTTCTATGTGTGGTTTTCTCTCATACTATTATTGTTGACTCTTTACCTCTTTAAATAGGTAAATCTTGTTTTTCTATTTTCCATGATCACCATAGATCTTAAGGTTTACCATTAGGTTCAACATGATTCATTGTATCTATCCATCTTCTTGACCATCCTCTAGAAACTTCTTTGGAATTTTTCAATTAAGTTTTTACCTAATCATCACCTTGAATTTAATGATCCAACTTATCACTCTTATCTTCAACATGGTTTACATCTCCCAAGAAATCAACTGAGTCAACTAGATCTCACAATTTCCTCAATTTTATTCTCAACACTTTTACTCAAAAATCTCTAAATTTTGACACTTGGTCATCACTAAATTACTCAGTCACTGTAAACCTTCTGGCTCGACATCAACTATCTTTCTTAGTAGATAGTGATGTTGGGTCAACACTAGATTCACTCGATGCTTACTATGGCTCTGTTGACACTAGCTCACTCAATATTATTTGAGCCTTTCTCTATTTCTTAGCTTAACTCTCTTGATATGAACAATCACTTTGTCTTATCAAAGTCTATCTAATAAAATATCCATTGTAATATCCTTTTCATAACTCAACCTTTCCTCTAGGTGTTATTATTATGAGCAATTTCTCAAATCCTCTTCATCAATCAAATAGATATGACATTTAGATTAGGTAGCAATATGTCTTACCAATAAACTAGACATTAATGAAGAAACAACAATTTTCCTAATTGTATATTTCCAAAAAATGTCATCATCATTCCTTATGCCAATCAGAGGGCTTTACAACTTACTAGCCCCTAATTAGACCTAGTGAAAGGCCCTAAGAACCTATGAACAAAATATCCATTGTACTCCTACTCTATTCAATATGACCTTATATCCAACACATCCAAAATGGCCTAAGGCTCACACCCACACAAAAAAAACATGAAACTTTAAATTTTCTAGGCAATACTTATGAGCTCCTACACCACAACCTCTTACTACAATAGTGATGGATTTGTGGGTGTCATCCCCACCATAGTTTTCCCTTTGACCAAGGGTTTCTACTCGACCAAAATTACTATTGTAATGTTGCTATTAGGATTTAACCATGTGATTTTGAGTCAAACTCATTGATAGGGGAAGAGAGGAAATCATTGAAAGTTCTTATAAGGGGAAAAAAAAATTGAGATACTAATTCAACTCCCTTCTCAATATCCTATTTATCTATAATTTTCAAAATTTGGTATCAGAGAACTAGTTCTCTTGTTAAAGGTTTAACTCCCTGAGAGTAAAGATATGAGTCATGGGGAAGTATAGACTAGACAAGACCATTGAGAATCAAGTATTGGAGCTAAGGATGGCCATGAATCAAATCAATAAACTAAAGAATAATATGAGGTCATCACTAAATAGGAGGAAGGAAATTGTACAACAAATCAATGAGACAACTTATTAGGAACAAGTTATTGAAGTGTTATATGATGGAATCACTTTTGATGAATCTGATGCTGCTATTGCTGATCTAGTAGAGATAAATCATAGTCTTACTAAGTAGGTCAAATCGCTAAAAAGGGAACAAGAAGTGCAATCTACAAGAATGTGCGAAGTGATGGAAATAGAGAGAGAGAGAGAGAGAGAGAGAGAGAGAGAGAGAGAGAGAGAGAGAGAGAGAGAGAGAGAGAGAGAGAGAAGTCAAGGATGATAAAAAAATGATGGAAGAAGATGAGAGACAAATTACAAGAAGAATGGATGCCAAAGATGAAGATATTTCAAGGTTGACATAAAATCACTTCAATATGACAGATTGACTACTCGATGTAAATCATGAAATTGTCAAGAAGATGGAAGAACTTGTTTTTAGAAGGATTGAAATGAAAGATTGAAAAGTGAACTAAAATCCAAGAAAGATATGTTGGAGGGGATGAATAGATCACAAGAAAGTATCAAATTACTGGATTAACAACTCAGAGCACAAAGACAACTAAGAGACACATTTGACTTACTCTATACTAAGCATTCTACTACTAAGAAAGGAAAATCATCAAATCAAGCTTAACAAAGGAATGTGAGCATCAATCCCATATCCAAGAAGCCAACATGATACTACTATGGAAAGCTTGGACACATAGCCAATGTATGCAGGAGAAAAAATGGTATGCCCAATGTTGTTCCAAAATTTAATGGATATTGTTTTAATTGCAATCAACATAGACATCAAGCATCTGAGTATAGATCCATGTTTAGCCAATCATCTATGAAGTATGCATTTAATGGTTACTATTTCACATGCAAGAAGTTTGGAAAATGTCACAAGAATATACATCAAAGATGAAGACTAATTGGAAACTAAGGAAGAAAGGTAATACAATCATCTGGGATAACAACCCATGGTATTCATGTACTACATGTGGTAAGTATGGCCATATTTCTACAAAATACATGAGATTATATTTTGGAGGAAGATATGGTAACTAGAGAAAAATTGGCATGGCATGTTAGAATTGTCACAAGGTTAGCCATCTAAGTAGGAACTATAGGAATCGAGTTTCAACACCTAAGGATGAAAATTCTAAAATTACAAAGGAAACATGAAAGTGGATAAAATCTATGAATAGATGAATAAGATATGGATAAGGAAGATAAAAGAGAATGAGACATCAAGTGGTACAATTGGTGACACCTCATCCAATGGATCAAGTGAAACCTCCACCTCTAACCAAATCTCATGAGAAGGTTTTGGGAAACAATTGATCAATTGTATATTGTCTTTGATGTTACAAAAAATGTTATATCTTTACCAGTTAGTGTATGTCGAGCTCACTAAGGTGATGAAGAAAATTTCCTATGTTCAAGCATTCTAGTGTTTGCCAAGTTCAGAAGACACTATCTACCATGTTCACTTGGGCATCGAAGAGAAGTTCACAAAAGTTGAGCGTTAACTGAGCTTACTTAGTTAACAAAGGAAAAGTTTGATGGAACAAATGTTAACAAAGATCACTTACTTACCAAAGGAGGTTTATGATGTTACAGTGTTAACCAAGTTCACTTGGTTAACACATGAAAATAGTTTCAGTGTTAGTGTCTATCGAGTAGGGTTGGCTAACAAAGGATTTTCTTGATTTGGCATATTGAATTTAATGGGATTTTTTGTTGGTTCTAGCTAACTAAAGAGATGAAGATTAATTATTCTAAGGTGAATTCAAGATGACTTGACAATGTATATGATATATGTATAAGGTCAAGTTGAGGATTGAAGATGTGTAAGAATGTGAGGAAGATAAGAAGATGCTTAGAAGAAGCAAATTGGAAGGATAAGATGAATATTCTTGAGGAGCTACAAAGATACATTTGATCAAGAAGGATCAAGTACTGAAGCCAGAATTGAGATCTAAAATCAGAAAAGATAAGTTTGCATCAACAATCAGGTCATATCATTATTACTCTCTAACCATTGTAGTAGTGTATCAAAACTCATAAGAGAGTTGGCTTGACAACTATTTTCAAATCCTCTAACAAGGTGACATTTCTAGTTTAAAATGTCTAAAGACCTCTAACAAGGCCACTCCTAACAGGGTGATTAAATCCTCTAAAAGGGTCAACCTAATAGCATGTTTTGTAACCTTTAACAGGGTTGGATCCTAATAGGGCTCACTTCAAAAGAGTGAAAAACAATAAGTAGTTGCAATTGGTGGTTTTTCCTAAATTGGGTTTCCACATTAAATCTTGGTGTCACTTGTGTTCACGCTATTTATTTTATGTGTATGCAACTAAGTTAATTAAGGTTAATCATAGTTAACATCTTAAGATTTTTATGTTCAATATTTTCCAAGTTTCGATTGATAGTATAACATTTGTCGAGTTACAAAATATTATTAGTGTTAATCAAGTGCCTATGTGTTAATCGAGCAACAATAGTTTCAACAAAGTTTGTGTTTTGTATTGACATCTAAGGGATCTAGGATTTCTTTTAGTGGTAACTGATTCACCCCTCCACTCTTAGTTACTCCTTATATATTTCCAACAATTGTATCAGAGCTTTTGGTGCTTGTAGAGAAGGTTTCAAGGACCTACGCTAAAGATCAAGATGTCTTGTAGAAGAGAGATTCCCAAGTTGAACAAACATAACTTCAAGGCATGATAGGAACTTATGAAGCTACATCTAGAAACCACCAGTGATTCAGGTCTAAAATATTTGAATACTCAGTACAAGGCTCCTACTAGAACATTGATTGTGGAGGAGATTGTTGAAAAGAAGAATTATAACATTATAATGATTGACATTGCATCCACCCTTAACTATGATAAATTTGATGAGGTCAAAGGGTGTGATCCTACCCATGAGATATGGACCAAACTAAAGGATATCTATGGAGGTGATGATAATTTGAGAAGATCTAAGGCAAAATTCTTGAGAGGTCAGTTTAATCAGAGGAAGATAAGAGATGATGAAAACATTGCAAAATATGTTAAGAGAATCAAAGCTAGTGTAAGTGCAATCAAAGCCTCTAGAAGGAAAATTGATGATGTGGCAATGGTCAACAAGGTACTAAGAACCCTTCTTCCTATCTATGCAATTAGAGTGGCATCTAATCAAGAGATGAGATGTGATCCAAATTTTAAGATAACCTTGGATACTCTATTGGGAAGATTGACAATATTTGAGCTAGATAACTATGATAATTATGTTCGTAGTTCTAGTGACCTTGAGTCAACATTTAAAGACAAGTTATCACTCAAGAATAAAGCTACAAAGTCTAAGGGAAACCATTTTAAAAGTGAAGAGGAAGATAGTTTTGATAGTGATCTTGAATCTATTGAATCATTGCTTGCAAGAAGACATCTCAAAGGCAAAGGAAAGTAAAAAGGTAAAATTCCTCCAATCTATTTTTCTTGTGAAGAAGTTGGTCACATTGTTGTAAGGTGTCCAAATAGAGAAGACAAAGAAGAAAAGAAGAAGAACAAGAATAAAGGAAAGAAGGATCTCAAGAACTACAAGGACAAAGGTAAGAAGTCTTGTTTCATGGCTAAAGTAGATAGCAGTGATGATGATGAAATGGTTTATATTGTTGTAAAAGATTAATCTAATTATGAAGAAGATAAAATGGCACTTATCTCTCATGTTAGCAAAAATGATACATGGATTATTGATAGTGATCATTCTCATCATATGACTAGTGATAAAACAAAGTTTGAACATACGGAACACTATAATGGTGGAAGTGTAAGATTTGAAAACAATGAACCATGTTGCATAAAAGGAAAGGGTTGTATTTCTCTAACCAATGAACTCAAATGTGATAATGCTTATTGGGTTGAAGGATTGAAATATAATCTATTGAGTGTGTCATAGTTGAATAACATTGGATTCAAGGTAGAATTAATGAATGGGAAGGCCAAGCTGCTAGATGGAAAAGGAAATCTAGTTGGGTCTGGTAATCAAACAAAAGGTAACTTATTCTACATAGATCTTAGTGAAGGTTTATATTTTATTGCTCAAGTATAGGAGAGCTAGCTATGGCATAAAAGGTTGTGTCATGTGAACTTTGATAACCTAGTCAAGATAAGAAAAAACAAAAGAGTAAGAGGCATTCCTAGTCTAAGGAAACCTTATGTGGACCCATGCAAGAATTGTCAAATTGGCAAGATGGGCAAGAAAAGTTTCAAGAGAAAGAACTATCATTCTGAAATTTTTTTGGAGTTGGTTCATATAGACCTTTGTGGACCTATTGGCATTGATAGCTCAAGACAAGTACTTTATTTTATTTATTGATGATTATTCTAGAATGATGATAGTAATGTATCTGAAAGATAAGTCTGAATCCTTCCAAAAGTTCAAGTGATATCTGGCTAAAGTTGAGAAGGAGACATGAAAGAGGCTGAAATGTTTGATGTTGAATAGAAGGGGTCACTTCATTTCTAAAAAATTCTACACTAAAATAGGAACTAAAAGATAAGTATCAGCCCTTGGCATACCTCAACAGAATGGTATGGCAAAAAGAAGGAACAAATCAATCATGGATTGTCCAAGAACCTTGATGATAGAAAAGAATGTTGCAATCAAATAATGGAAGGAAGAAATCAGTATAATAGTTTATACCCTAAACATAGTACAACTACAGAAAGACTCAAATTAGACCCCTTATGAACTATGGTATGGCTACAAACCTAATGTAAGTTACTTCAAAGGATTTGGTAGCAAATATTATATTTTGGAGGCAGGAAAGGTAAATTTCATGTCAAAAGTAATGAAGGTATATTCCTAGGATACTCTAGTAGAAGTAAAGCATACAAATGTTGGACTCTAATCACTCATAAGATCACGGAAAATGCACATGTAAAGATTGATGAGTTTGTAGAAAAGAGTGAAGAAGAGAGTAATAAAGAACCTAAAGACTACAAAAAGTTTGTCTACTTTGAACTTGATACATTACCTAATACGATTGGAAGTCAATAGACTTTACCTCCCAAGTCCCCAAAATCTCTAGAAACACTCGAGTTATAATTAGTGCAACCTGAGTCATAGTCTGAACGACCCAAGTTGTAGTTAAAGGCTACCAAGTTACAACTAGTGTAACCTAAGTATGAATCTAAAGGACCCCAAGTCATAGACAGTGGGACCTGAGCATGATTCAGATGATCATGGTGAGGCAAGTGGAACGAGTTCTAAATCCAAAGTTCCTATATTAGCAAGATATCTCCAAAGGCACCATGCACCTGAGTAGATCATTGGAGACAAATTAGATGGTACAATGACAAGGAACAAAATGAAAGGTACATGTTTGCTTACTATTTTAGAACCTAGAAAAGTTAAAGATGGTTTGGATAATGAAAGTTGGATTGAAGTAATGAATGAAGAGATAGAATAGATAGAAAGGAATAAGACTTGGACTCTTGTTCCTAGACCCAAGGATAAGAATGTAATTGGAACAAAGTGGGTTTTCATAAATAAGTTGAATGAAGATGGAGAAGTTTCAACAAAAAAAGCAAGGTTAATATGCAAAGGTTATTCTCAAGAGGAAGGTATTGAATATAGTGAAACTTTTTGTCCTATTACAAGATTAGAAGGTGTTATGACTCTACTTTCTTGTGTTGCATATAGAGGATTTAAAGTATATGAGATTGATGTTAAATTTGTATTCTTGAATTGAATTCTAGAAGAAGTTTACATAGAACAACCTAAAGGTTTTGTAGATCCTAGAAAAAAGGATATGGTTTGTAAACTGCACAAAGCATTGTATGGTCTCAAATAAGATCCTAGAGCTTGGTATGAAAGACTTCATAATTATCTTATGAATATTGGTTTTCAAAGGATAAATGATAACATTAGCCTATACATCAAAGAAGGACTAGACAAGAAGATTGTGTTGGCAAAAATCTTCGTGGATGATACATTATTTATTAGAAATGATGATTTGTACCAATATTTTTCAGAGGAAATGAGTAAGGAATTTGAGATGTCAATGTTTGGAGAAATTAAATTATTTGTTGGCTTGCAGATTCAATAAAAGAAAGATGGTATCTACATTACTCAATTTAAGTATATCAAGGAGATAATTAAGAAGTTTGGAATGGAGCATTCAAGACTAATTGGAACACCTATGTCTACTAGGCATAAGCTTTCCAAAAATGATGATTCCAAGGAGATAGATAAGACCACATATAGATCAATGATTGAAAAACTTCAATATGTTGTACATCTTAGGCCTGATTTTGCTCTTGTAGTTGGTATGGTGGCAAGATTATCAAATAATCCTAAAGAAAATCATATGATGACAATAAAGAGAATCGTAAGGTATCTAAAGGATACTGAAGAATATGGATTATGGTATAAGAAATGAGGTAACTTAGATTTAAAAGCCTTCACTAATGTAGATTGGGTAGGAATTATTGATGATAGGAAGAGCACCAGTGGTGGAGCATACCAAGACCAAGCATATTGCAATAAAATGTCATTTTCAGAGAGAATTGGTGCAAGACAAAGAGATGAGATTGGAATATATGAATACTAAAGAACAAATTTCAAGCATATTCACCAAGCCATTACCTAAGGTTGCATTTTTGTATCTAAGAGGTAAGCTAGGGATTATTCCCCTATCTAAATCTCACTAAATGAAATTTGGTGATGCATGAACTAGAGAATGTTGAAGATCAATCAAGTGGATGCAGTAATGGAAGGTCATATTGTAGATGAATCTATATAGCAAGTACATGGAAATTCACTAAATATTATCTTTGGCATAAGATTTCAAAGAGGGAGAGTTTTATGTGTTAGTTTGTCGTGTCTATGTCATATCACATAAATTCTCTAAAAAGGGAGAGTATACTATATGAGTGATTAGTCATGTCTTTTGGGCTAACCAATGCACCCAGCACTTTCATGAGGCTCATGAATGAGGTACTAAAGGAGTTTCTAGAAAAGTTTTTCATTGTTTACTTAGATGATATATTGATCTTTAGTAAGACATTGGAGGAGCATTTGATTCATATTTAAAAGGTCTTTGATAAGTTGAGGGAAGAAAAGTTGTTGATAAATTTGAAGAAGTGCAATTTTGTAAAGGAGTTGGTGTACTTGGGATTTGTAGTCCTAGTAGAAGGTCTAAAAATGGACCTAGAGAAAGTGAAGGCTATCCTCAAATGGCCTACTCCAAGGAGTGCAATAGAGGTAAGATCTTTTGATGGACTAGCTACATTTTACAGAAAGTTCATAAGAGGTTTTAGCAGTATTTGTGGACCTTTGACTAAAACAATGAGAGGAGATAGGAAAGAGTTTAAGAGGACTATAGGAGCATATAAGAGTTTAATCTATTGAAACAAAAATTTACTAAGTAGCTTATTTTAGCACTACCTAATTTTAACAAGGTGTTTCAAGTAGACTATAATGCTAGTGGTACTGCAATAGGAGCTATTTTGAGCCAAGAAGGTAGACATGTTGCTTATTTCAATGAGAAGTTAAAAGATGCAAAAAGAAAATATTTTGTTTATGATCAGAAATTTATGCTATAGTTCAAGCATTGAAGAAGTGGAGATGCTATCTTCTTCCTAAGGAGTTTGTTTTGTATATTGATCATCAAGCTTTTCAATATTTTAATAGTCAAGGAAAATTGAACCAAAGGCATTTAAAGTGGGTTGAGTTTTTGCAGATTTATACATTTATTTTGAACATAGAAGTGGGAAGTCTAATAAAGTTGTAGATGCTCTTAGTAGAATACAACTTTTGCTAATAGAAATACATATAGAGGTAGTTTGGTTCAAGAAAGTCAATACTTTGTATCCAGATGATCTTGATTTTAATGAAGTACGAAAGGCTTGTACAAAACCTATTACACTTGATAGGACAAAGTGGTCGGATTTTATGATCCAGGATAGTATGTTATTCAAAGGAAGCTAGTTGTGCATTCCCAGAGTTCAATGAGAGAGAATCTCATTAAGAAGAAGCATAGTGGAGGATTGACTGGACATTTTGGCAAAGATAAAACCATAGCTTTGGTTGTTGAAAATTATTATTGGCCGCAGTTGCAGCAAGATGTGACGAAGTTTGTACAAAGTTGTAGAGTATGTCAGATGGCAAAAGGAGTGAAGTAGAATACAGGGTTGTATTAGCCATTACCTATACCAGAAAAGCCATGGGAGGATGTCAGCATGGATTTTGTTTTTGGATTACTAAGGACACAGTGTGGGCATGATTCTATTTTTGTGGTGGTTGATAGGTTTTTAAAGATGGTACATTTTATTCCTTGCAAGAAGACTAGTGATGTTGTTCATGTAGCGGACTTGTTTTTCAGAGAAGTGGTGAGATTACATGGTTTGCCAAAGAGTATAGTTTCAGATAGAGATACAAATTTTGTTGGGTATTTCTAGCATACATTATGGAAGAAGTTGAAGATAGATTTAAAGTTCAATTCATCACATCATCCACAAACTAATGGATAGACAGAAGCTATGGATCGCAGTTTGGGAAACTTGTTGAAATGCTTGGTTGGAGATAAACCAAAAGGATGGGATATGATTTTACCATAGGAAAAATTTGCATATAATAATTTTGTCAATAGGAGTACTAGTAAATCACCATTCCAGATTATATATGGGAGTAGTCCCAAAAATGCTTTTGAATTAAGGTAGTTGGATAAAGGAGAGATAAGTAGTGCTAAAGCAAAAAAATTTGCTAAGCATTTGAAGAACATCCATGAAGAGGTGAGGAAGCACATCATAAAGATGAATTCATAAGGCTAAGATAGAAGTGAAAAGGAGATATAAGGAATTTTAGATTGGAGATGAAGTCATGGTTCATTTGAGGAGTGTTTTCTAGTCGGTACATATAATAAGCTGAAGATGAAGAAGTTTGGACCATACAAGATAATGAAAAGGCATGATTCTGGAAATGTGTATGAAGTGGAGTTGCCTACTAAATTGAATATTTCACTAGTATTTAATATTTTAGATTTGACAAAATATTATGAAGGAGGTGATGGAGATGAAGTTGTAGAAGCAAAGTAGAGCATTATAGCAGCTAGTTCAGCTACAAAGGAGATTGAGGCAATACTGAATAGTCATGTTGCAAAAGTACTAGAAATAGAACTTATGAGGAATATCTGGTCAAATGGAAAGGGAGGCTTGGATACATCATGGCTAGCAAAGAAGGAAGTTAACTGTCTTGGTTTTCCTCTAAACACCTAAGATGTGATGAGGTCACTTCTCAAATTATCATGACTGTCTGATGCAGGAGCATTCTGGGTGTAAGGGCAATCTTGCATCACCCAAAAATATTTTATTTTTAGTCTTTTCTATTTGAATAAGGACTAGTAGATAGGGTGGTTACTATTTATGGGAACTTTATATTTTTAGTAAGTTTTTCATATGAGCTCATAATGTTCTCATTTTCTATAGGAAGGTTCATTTTAGAGATATAAGCCTACCATAAAAATCTCATTGCTCCAACTTAAGTATTAAAGAAATTATTACGATTTTTTGGTGGAAAAATTTGTAGATAAATCTTCAGGCTCACCATTGGAGGCCTTAGAGTTTGTGGATAAGGTCTAAAAAGTTGACAGAAGAGCACTAGTGCAGTTCTAAGCTTGTAGATCAGGGGTTGTTGTTTCTAAAAAGTGATTATACTAGCCAATCAGAGAAACAGTTCATGAGTTATAGCCTTCCAAAGTTGGGCTACCCAAAATTTCTAAAATAATTATCAAAGATGTATTTAGTTGACTCTATATGTTTTGTTAGGGTCTGTCAACCATAGGTATTAAGTTTGAGCATCTAAAACCTTCCCAAGTGGCATAAAACTGCCTATTTACGAAAGGCCCAAACATTGTCTAGGATAGCTACGGGTGATAGTTCACAACTTGTCTTGCAAATTATTGTACTAGAGGCACCCATGTGGGTTAGCATATTGTACTTATGAATTCTGTAATTTAGCATTTGTGGCGCAAATAAGAAGTCCACATTTTGTTCTTGCATTTTTTGTTATTTCTTTGTTTTTGTTATGAGTTTATGGTATTAAGGGGAGTCCCCTACATCAATGTGCTAAAGAACATGATTGAAGAAGATGGTATTGTCACAGTTGATGAAGATGCTCACAATGATGGTACTAACACATTTGATAATGATGAAGAAGATAGTCTTGATATACCTATACTTAAGAAGGCATATGAGCCCCTATACCAAGGCTCCCAAACAACCCCTCTCTACTATTGTGTTGTTGGTGAACGCGAAGGTTATGAATGGTTTATCCAATGTAGCAATATCACATATGCTAAGGTATACCATTTTTTTCATCTTCAATGTTAGCATACCATTAGTATTGATTATATTAACAATTCATATTTGTTGTTGTAGGTTGATAGGTGAATGTTTGTTACCACCATCAAACATTCTACCTTGTTTATATCAAGAATTATCTACCATTATATACCAAATTGGAATGAAGTATCAGACAATACATGCATGTCCTAATGATCACATTCTATATCATAAACAACATGAATTTGCAATAGAATGCCCTGATTATCATATTAATAGATATTAGTCAAATCAATTAAAAAAAAAGGTGCCTCACAAGATCCTTTGGTACATTCCCATTATTCCATGTCTTGAACGATTATTTAGGTGTATTGGCTTGGCATAATTTATGGATTACCATACATGCAATAGAAGTCAAGTTGACATTATGTGAATGCTTGCAAATGGTTTTGCATTTAAAGAGATAGAAAAAACATGATCGCACTTTTAAAAAGAACCTCGTAATCTCAAGCTTGCATTGGCAGCAAACGGTGTCAATGTATTTGGAGATATGAGATCTGTTTACTTAGTGCAACTTGTTTTTGTTATTAATAATAACATTCCTCCCTAGATTTCCATAAAGAGGGAGCATATAATGTTGTCAATGATTGTCCTAGGTAATTTTTCATTTAATAGTTATCTAAATTAATTTATAAAAAGTGCATCAAAATGGTCATAATAATTAAGTAATGTTTTTTCTCATTCAATTACTAAGTACCAAGTTAAAGATATGAACGTGTATATTGAGCCCCTTATTAACAAGTTGTTGAAGTTATTGAATGGGGTCACTATGTATGATATCTCTAGACTAATAGGACAAAGACAATTTCAATTCCATGCAATGATTGTATGGACAATACATGATGGCTCTAGGCTAACTCATTTTTGCGATATGTTATATTGTTAAGGTCACATAATTTTGGTCTATTATAGTGCTTAAACATTGTTGTTGTATGTTTAAGTAACACTTTATCTTTACAACATTATAACACTTAACTTTGATCTTCATCCATTGCAAATGAAAACAAACAATGTTGCAAATGTCTTTGCTAACAATGTGGCTTGTTCCGTTTGACATCCTTGAAAATCATGTTTTGATTAATGCTCCAAAGTCCATAAAACAACTCATATAAGAAGAAAGAATGCATTAGTTGTACACCACATTCCTGCATCAAATTTCTACACTACTACAATTATACAAAGATAATCCTAGAATGCATATGCAAATTAACTCTAGTGCACTAAAAAATGCAAAGTGAGAATTATATATTTCCAACCATAGAAACCAATCACAGTTGCAACTGCCATCATTTCATACATATCATCTATATATGAAACCACAATAAGAAGCTATACATTTCTCCCATAGAAACCAATCATTCCATACTAATATGATGAGAGAGTTGGATATGTTGCTCCAAATGAAAGAATCAATAAATGAAGTTCACTAACTACATGTGAAAAAATATGAGAAATAACATAATATTGTGGCCTTACTAGTGCAACATTATTTGTTTTCATCAACATTATAACACTTAACTTTGATTTTTGGATACTTCTAGCTAGTATCCCATTTGATATTTATCCATTGGAAATGTCTTTGCTAACAATTTATTATTCAACTCATGATGAAGTGCAGACACCTTCTTTGGTCATTGCTCCAATATTGTCGACTACATTGTCAACAACAAGGAGCTTGCATACATCTTTGACTATGCCAAGTACAACTAGCAAAACCTTGTTTTATTATATTTTATAATGGGCTAATCATGCATTATTTTTCTTGTTGGGTGGATTTTATACTTATGGACCTATTTTGTGCACTAATAGATACACCATCAGTTGATAGATGGACCTATTTTGTGCGCTAATAGATACTAGCTCATTTGGGGGGACATTGTTGTTGGACAAGAAAACTATATTTTTATTAAAATTAGCAAAGCTTCCAAGTGCTTTAAAATTGTTATTATTTGCAATGTAATTGTAGTTTACTTATACATAACTCATTTTAGATTGATAATTCCATGATGTTTTTCTAGGAAATGATGTTTTCTATAATCATCTTTTTGAAATGACATTGAAGTTGTTTGGACCCACCATACATAAAAGGTATGTAGTTCATATCAATCTTAGAATATTTTTCTTTTCTTCCATTTATTGTACTATATTAGAGTTATTGATCTAACAATTTTCAATTTTTTTTAAAGATGAAATGAACAGGGTCCTAAAAAAAAATCAATTGATTGCATATTTTGAGGATCTTTTTGGGAAAAAAACATTTTTGACAGTGCCCCACTTCTCAAAAGAGCATCCAAACATATAAAGACTATGAGGGACCAATATAGAAGGGGTCTAAAGGATAACCCAAAGTACAAGTGTCCTCCTATGATTCCACTGATGGAGTGGAATAAAATAATAGAAGATGCAAAAGAGAAAAGGCTACATGGTAAAGGAAATGAACTAGAAAAGGACAAAAGAAGGTATGTCATGATAGTATTAAGTAGAATGTAATCCTGCACTAATTAGTGATCTTTGTAAATATATAATCTAACATGTTTCAAACTTTTCATAGACTGCAAGACACATCAAAAGCTACCGAAGCAAGACTAAAAAAGGTAGGCCAACACAAACTTGGCTCTAGTGGCTATATGAATCTACACTCTCAATTTGTAAATAGCAGTAATGAAATTTCATATAATAAAAAAATTATATAATGTTGCAAACAATTTTTTTAATCAAATCATACATGCAAAACTAACGATATTAAGCAAAACTTATAGGGTACATAATTCAATGTAGAGCCCAAAATGAAGATAAAAAAATTGCCTTGATGGAAGGCTATAAAGTTGTGGTAGCATGCGTACACCAAGAATCTGAAAGCCATACCCAAGAATTTGGTGCACCAAATGAGACACGAGTAAATTGGTCAAATGAAAAGTAAATCAAATTGAATAGCTGAGATTTTTTTTTAGTGTTAGTTTCCAACATAAATTGACTGCATAACAATGTGCATAACATTTTAGTATAGATTTCAAATCCTATCACAGAACCTGTGCGTGATGAAGGCCATGATGCGCATAACAGTGGTGGAGGTATTAATTTGCTATTGGAAAATAATTATGCAATTATCAATACAATTTAACATCTTCAATTGCAAATTGATGTGTAACCTTTTTTTGAATATTTTAGAGCATGTTGAACATCACAGTGGAGTGGAGCATGTTTGAAGTATTCAACATGTTGAGGTGGTGGCAAATCAAAATGTTATTATACATGATGTGGCATCGTCAGGTAAGAAAAATGCAAGTTATGTTCTACTAGTTAATGAAATACTTGTAATAGAAAATAAAAAATAAAAAATAAAAAATAGAGTATGCAAATTTAACCCATTTATGTGTTATTGCAATAGAGCCCCCTTAGTGCAGAAGCCTTGTGCTCCTCAAAATAGGAGCCATCACAATTTCACATTACATGTGCCACAAGAGGAGGAGAATGAGGAAGATATTGATGCTCCTTTCAACCTTTTCCTTAAGAAAGCTAAGAATAATAAAAATAAGAAATGATTTTTTTTAAATGCTCTTTGATAAACCTTGTTTGATAAACTTTCTTGGATAATGAAAGAATATTGTTTTAAGGAATTATCTATGAAGGTTGCATATTAATATTGATTTTTATATCATGTTAATGAACATTGTTATGCATTAATGAAGTCATGATTAGTATTGTGTAGTAATGAATTTTATATTATATTAATGAATGTTATGTAATTGTATTGATTGAATGTTATAGTTCATAAATGGATGAATGAATGAATGAAGTATGTAATTAGATGATAATGGAGAATTTAGATTGATGTTAGGGGGAGGGGGGGTGAGGCTAGATGAGCTTCCACCTTCTTGTGGTTGGCCTTGTTAAATAGAGAATATTAAAGTATTCTCGAAACCAAGTGAAGCTCAAACTAACATACCTTCATTAATTAATCAATTTAACTCATTATAGGTCTAGAATTATGGGATGATATTCTATGGTATAGGTATGAATCTTTGAAAATAATGAACTCTTTTTTATTTGAGCTATTCTTAATTGATAGCTTTTGTTTAGTTGCTTGCTAATGATGAATAACTTGAAGTGGTATATCTATTTGAATGTGGTTATCATAAATGTTAAAGTATGTAGCTTTAGTTTTTAAGTGCCATGCACCTAAAGTTGGATGTAGCATCTTCAAGGGACTCCAAGTTTGTGGAAACCTCAACTATTCTACTCCTATATCTCTTCCATTTGATGAGGTTGAATTGCCAATATTTCCTCAGAGGTATTACCCTTTTTCAGTTCTTTCATGATTAATCATAGTTGAAAGGTTACATGTGCATTCATTTTGTTGGTTTATTTTGTAACCAAAGTATAAACCCCATATTTTTATGGTTGTAATTTGGCCTTCTTTTGATTGTTTTGGGTTTAATTTTCATTTTGTCATGTAGATTTTGAAAATGGTTAATGTTGTGGCTACCAAGGTTGAAGGAGATCTTGATTCACCGATATCTGTATTGGAAAATGAGGTGAAGATCATTTTTTATTTTATTTTTCTTATTTTAGAAGAATTTTTGTAGTTGTTGCATACTATTCTTATAATTCCATCATAGAAAAGGAGGGCTCAAATGAGAACAATGATGCAAAATTTCCCCAACCTGAGGTAAGAGGTGTTGGTAGGGGTCACAAGAGAAGAGGGAGTGATAATGAGAATAATGATGTGAAATATTACAAGATAGCAAATGGTGGTAGAGGCCGAAAGAAGGCAACAATGTCCAATGTAGTGAGTTACTAAATTTTATATGTTTATTAAAGTTCACAGTAGTACATACATGATGCTTGATGAAGGCGTATATATTCTTGTAGAGAAACTAGGCACGTAACTTGAAACACCATTAATAAAATATAGTTGTCTAATAGCAAGTTGTCTTGTCTCCATAGAATTTACAAGATCATCTTCCTCTATTGTGGAAGTTGTCTAAGTATAGTTATTACAAGATCATCATCTTCTTCTTCTTTTCTATTTGTGTTTGATATTTGATGATTTATTATTGTCTGCATGTCTTACTATAGTTATTATTTCTCAATGTATAGATATGGAAGTACTAGACTCATAGAGTTATTGAAGATCTCAAACTATTCATAAGGGTCCTAATTATCTAAAACTATTATACTACTAATTCTATATTTAATACTTTAATTTCAAAAATGCAACTTGCAATATGTTTTGTTGCATTCTCTATACAAGATAAATCAATATAAAAGTTCATTAGATTATAGTGAGCATACAATTGGAACTTATCTAATCTTTTTCTTTGATTTACTCATAATAAATTGCTCTATTTTTTCATATTATTGTTACTATCATAAACGTGCAGATGACTCTAGCCAAAATCCATAGTAGACAATAGAATTGACTTCTCTCTATATAATTATAAGAATAATGTCTTGACAGTAATTCTATATGATATGATATCCTATTCTAAAATTAACCCTTATAATTATAGGCATCGGATTGGTTACATAGTGAAAGGGTATTGTCCCTTTGTTTACAAAATTTACAACTAACTCATTAGAAATTAACTGTATGTATGCAAAACAAGTTTATAGAACAAAGACTTATGTTGCCTATTCTAATGATGATGATTCAATAAAATTATTGCATTGACTTATGTGTTCTACATATTTGATATCTCCATATAAATCTGCATCACTGGTTACTTCTCTTGCCTTGATCTCAATTTTGAACATCTACATGTTGGCCTTTGACATCTTCAGGTCGTCGTTTTGTGTAGCTTTTAGGGTTAGTTCCTACATCACATAACACATGTCCATCCATCTCTCTCAATCAATGGTGTCCCCATTTTCATCTTTCCAAGATATAACTCTATTTCTATAACTAATTCCTGCATTAACCTAAAAGAAAATTGTAATTCCTAGGAATATGTAGTATGATCCTCAATCAACCTTTTTCCTTCTTGAATATCTTCATCTTCTTCAAGGGTATTCTTTTCTTTTTCAAAGCTCTTATATATCTCATTATGTCTCAAAGCTAGGGGTTTATAAGTATTGTAAATATCCCAAACCTAACCTAATTTTTCAACCAACTTCTTAAAATGATTTCTTGATCAGAGTACCAGAGACTTCCCTTTTAATCACTGAAACATCTTTCAATTTTGCATTCTCTTCTTGTAATTTCTTTAATTCAATTCTTAGAGCATCAATAGATGATTGTATTATTGGTTTCATTTGAGGCTACCCTGACTTTAACATATGTTCATATAATGTCTTCTAGATATCCCTCTCAAATGTCACTTGCTTCAAACTTGATTGATTAAACAATGTCAAGTACACTTGCATACCTACAACCTTGTTAGGGTCTGTCACCCCTACTTTCAATGTCATCAAATGACTAAAAGCCTAATCAACATCAATAATTTGTGACCTTCTATGTGGGGGGTATAAGGCCCACAACAACATTGATTTTTTGTCTTCCACAAATCTTGAACCAATTATGACATCTTTGACTCCTTGTACATAAAGTTTCATTTCCTTTTTACCAAGTTTAATTAAATTGTCAAAAATGTATGATGCACTCAAATCCCAACTAGGCAAAACCATCACCCCTACTTCATTCAATAGTTGCCTTCCTCTTGCTAGAGCCATATGCTTAATTTTCCTTTTGATATCTTCCTTAAAAATTTTCATTAGTTCTTGTTCATTCTCAAGAGAGATATTTTGGATATTTTGTCTCAATAATTTGCCTCTGCATTTATACAAAACAACCATAAACTCCTTAGATTTGATAAAAGAATAATCATTTACACATTTTCTTGAATCCAAAACTCTTTCATCCTTCTTGGCATTTATCCTATCAAGGCTCTGCACATCATGCTCCAAGGGCTTAAGTACTAGCTTGTCTATAGTTCTTGAAATTGGAACAAGGGAATCTGGAATCTTCTGAATGTCTTCTTTAAAATGTTCTTTGGCTTTTTCCCATTGTTCTTCTAGTTCCCTATTTTATCCCTAAATCTTTTTTAGTACTTCTTTCCACTCCAAATCCTTGAAACCTTCCTCATATTCACTGCCTTGGTGAAAATAATCACCCAATTTTTGTAATCCTTCATGCATGAATGTATCCTTTTGGATCATAATTTCTCCAAGAATAATGGTGTAAATGTGATATTCATTCTAAAATTTCTCTCCAATCTTGTCACATGACTTATTTATACAAAGAATAAAGTCTCCAAGAGACAAAGTTTCTAGAAGGAATGTTTGCTTTCTTTGTTTACCTCTAAAATGTTGTTTTCTAGATTCAGACATATGCCTTACAATTTCTAGATATGCAATTCTATCAGGCATTGATGCTGGTAATATGTATGGCCTTCCTTCAAACCCAAATACTCTAATACAAGTGAAGTAATAATATGCATACTAGTCTCCCCAATTGTGTTTGATTTTCTCTCCCAACCCATTTTCCCTAGGTCTTAAAAATCTTTTAATATCAAGGCTAATTAAGGGAAAAGACTAGTGTCCAAACAAAGTGTACAAAGGTTGAACAAAATGATATTCAAATGTAAGGTAACAAGAAGCACTAAACCTATAATCCCTATTCATTCTGAAATTTCTCTATGATATTTTCATATGACATAGTTGTAATTTTCTTTCTTTGTTTACCTCTAAAATGTTGCTTGTTAGATTTAGACATCTACGTTACAATTTCTAGATATGCAATTCTATTAGGCACGGATGTTGATAATCGATATCACCTTCCTTCAAACCCAAATATTCTAATACAATTGAAGTAATCATATGCATAACACTCTCCCCAATTGTGTTTGATTTTCTCTCCCAACCCATTGTCCCTAGGTCTTAAAAATCTTTTACTATCAAGGCTAATTGAGGGAAAAGACTAGTGTCCAACAAAAGTGTACAAAGGTTGAAAAAAATGATATTTAAATGTAGGGTAACAAGAAGCACTAAACCTATAATCCTAGACTGGTGTCCACATTTGAACAGGCTTCATTTCCCCATTAGACTTCCTCAAATTCAATTTCAAACCTTCACCCCACAATCCTCTCATTTGCCCAAAATAGAAAACCATATGCATAAGCAAGGAATAATGTTTAAAAGTAGGGTACTCAACATCTTCAAAATTAACAAAAGAAATATGAATGTTATCAACAACATACTCTACATAATCATAGGGTCTGGGCTCCAACATTTGAATATCTAATACTAACACCATGGGCCCAATTTCCATCAAATCAAGTGTTTACATCCCTCCTACTTGTCCACATGATTGATACATCATGTCAAAGTATGTATTAAACAATTTGATGTTGAATGAAGGTCCATCTACTGTAGTTAGAGGCTCCTTTTCTATTTTGTGCAACATTAATTCCCATTGCAAATATGAAATATTTGACCTCTCATACTCATTTTTCAATTATGTGAATTAGTGAGTCTAAAAGCTTCATTTAGAGATTCAATACATATCTCCATGAATTTTTCCCCATCCATGTCATATATGTATCTGTCTTCAACATTATAGTTTTTTATAATGACCTTGAGTAACTCCACATGCACAAACACATTTGGCACTATCAATTTTCCTAAATTCATCACCCAAGGATAACAAATAGGTGCCTTGTGATTTCTCTTCACGCAATGATATAAAAAGAGCTCATAACCCCTAGTCCTAGTCGATACATCTCCAATGTCACTATACTTGTCTTCAATTTTGCCTGGAGATGCAAATTTTCTTCTTCTTGACTTAGGACCTACAAAATCCATCTATTCAATGAGGTCTTCATTCAATTTCCTTGGTGGTACTTCATCATCTTCTTTCTACTTTTTATCAACTTTACCCTTTTTGACTTTCTTGAATTTCCTCTTTTATGTAGAACCAAAACTCTCCATGATGCTTGAAACTTTCTCTGATTACAACTCTCTATTGAAAAAATTTTTTAAAAATACAAACAAAATTCTTACAATTTTACTTTAATAATTTGTGAGCTCAAACTAGTGATGATCATTTTTTATTACCAAATAGACTACATTCATGCATTTACTTTCTGCACGAATTGAAACATAGAGCCATTTTTTTATCATTGTAGCAAATGAATTGGCTATTAGAAGTCATTTCATGCACTTATTTATGTGCTTGATGAACCATATTAAAACATTTGATTGCTACAACTTTCAATGATATAAATATATGAAATTCAGATCGCTATAGCTTGTTCTCACAAATAGCAAATTGATTTTAACTTTGTGTCTATCGCTACAGTAGTGGAAATATCACCATTGCTTAGATCACTATACTAGAAACCCTTCATCTATGATCTTTGATACACCTTCTCGCTATTAGGTATGGTGATATCAAAACTTCATCCTTTGATATTGGCACTTGAAATATCACTATAACATATAGCAATATCTTGTAGCTCATCGATGATCACTATATCTCCATAACACAATATGCGATCAACAATCACATTCAACTTATCATTGCAACTCACAATGATTCCCTTTAAATAATATAAGCATCCATTTCTATAAGTTACAATAATCTCCAAGTTTCATCACCAATCACTACATACCTTTTGTGCTCTCACTACTTAGCAATAGATCATGATCGCTATAACAAACAATGATATATGAAGACTTATCACTCATCACTATACTAAAATTTTGTATCCTTCGCTTGCCAATGAGATATATTTCTATACTAGAAACCCTTCATCTATGATCTCTAATACACCTTTTTGCTATTAGGTATGGCAATATCAAAACTTCAACCTTTGATATTGGCACTTGAAATGTCTCTATAACATATAGTGATATCCTGCATCTCATCATTGATCGCTATATCTCTATAACACAAAATGTGATCAATGATCATATTCAACTTATCACCACAACTCATAGCAATGCCTTTTTAATAATACAACCATCCATCACTATAATTTACAACAATCTTCAGGTTTCATCACGAATCGCTATATCCTTTTTGTGCTCTCACTGCTCAACGATAGATCATGATTGCTATAACATACAACGATATCCTTGGGTGCACAAAATAAACCAGTGCAATTTCATGCACTATAGGATCTATATCAAATGAGTCTGCTATTGAATTAACATATTTCTACTCATTTGACAAATGTTAGCCATTTTAGGACTACCATCTTCGTGAGGCCTAGGGTGATAGTCATGTTCCACATCCTAATGAATTATTATAATTGTCATGCAAGTATATAAGGGATATATAAAAAATCTTGTTTCTTTCTTTTTATATTCCTAAGTCTTTTGATTCTTCGCATCATATGACCATATCTTATAAGTGTTTAAGTTGCGATGATGTGAACCCCTTCATCACCCTGTCGCTCTAGTTTAATGCTTAACTGTCAGATGGGTTGCGAATGTGAAAAATAGTCAAGTTCATCATCAATGCAACTTTGTATCTATTTAGGCTGACATTCAAGTTTGGGTCGTAAAGCAGTGAAGCTTGCCAATCACATGATCACATCTCATCTATGCAATATGGAATCTTAAGTTGTGAAGTTGTGATCTAAAAGAATTGTTAGGTTTAATGTCTATCACATCTTCACATACAGTTGAAGTAAACCCAAGGTCAAGGTGGTGAGGCTATGAAACGTTTTGTTTGGATTATTGCACATGGTTAAGATCACCCCAAGGTTAAGGTAGTGAATCTATGAAACCCATTGTTCGAACTGTCATAGGGTTAGTTGTTGGGTTAATGATATAGGTTGCAAGGGTGTGATAATAGTCAATTAAATAGTTATCATCATTTCACAGTGATTAGAGAAAAGAAACAATGAGTAGTCATGATGGTGTGATCGACAGTTAAAAGATATTTTCACAGCCTCGCAAGACACCATTGTCAATGGAGAAATGAAGTCGTGAAGTTGCAATGGCATAGAATAGTTAGCTCCAAGTGGTTATTGTAATGTCATGGATTAAAAAGCATTAAGGGAATATAAGGTTGTGAAGCAATGATAAATGAAAAATAGTCAAGCAAATGACAGTCACAACATCACATGGTTTTAGACAAGATTGTGTTTAGTAGTTGTGAGGGTGTGAAGCAGTTAGTTTTATGATGTTCATAGGGTCATTGTAGTTGGTGAACTAAAATTATTTCATGCTAAAAGGTAGTGATAATGCATAATGTGAAGAAGTTGTGGTTTTATAAGACTACAGTTAACAAAGATTTTAAGTTGTGAAACCGTGAACAAAAGCAGGTGTAGGTCAACATGACAGTTAGAAAGTTGTGTGAGGTGGTAGAATTCTTAAAAGATATGAGGCCACATGGTGGGTTAGATGGTTGAATTTGATTGACTTGATGACATAGATGACCTAGCGCATCACGAATATTATCTGAAGCATCTCTTTGATGGTGAATAAGATAAAGGATTTGTTTGCCTACAACCACTTTTTGGGTGTCCTTGATGCCATTGCATTCCATGCTTATTAAATGCATACCATGATCAAATTCTATTTGATTTTATCTCTTGTGGATGAGTGCACTCTTTTCCTTGCTCATCCTATCATGTCTAGTGAGCAATTGCACTTCATGATTAGATTTTCTTTCTAATTCTCAGTTATTGCTCTCATTTGTAATCCAACCTCATCAAGGTTGTATTTGGGTTATGCCTGCACAATATAAAGTCCTTGGTAGAAGTCATGCACTATTTTTGTGCGCTTATTTAGCTTAATCTCTCCCAAGGCATGTTTAATATATTTTCTCTTTAAACATCTTGATAGATTTCTGCAACAACTATCCCATTGCAAGGGAATGCTTCTCATGCTTTAACTCTCCATTGTAGCTTGTACCTATAATCTTGTAAATTCTCAACTCAAAGTCTATTGATGTTTTTAACTCTATCATCTGCTTATATACAATAATAAGGAAACTCTACTTAAAAAATAGTACCCAAAATGTGGCTCAAATAGCTGCTCTCTTCTTTTGTACTGGCATGTCTTTATAATCTAATAAAAAACTATCAATACTCCCTTAATTATTTTACATATCTACTAAAATAGTTGTCAATGAGAACATTCTAGTATCACTTATGGTATTTTGGGATATTAAATATTGTTTTAAAAGCAATTTTTATTATTTTTTAGATGTAAGATATTGTTTTAGAAGCATTTTCTATTACTCTATTCTAAACTATTTGATTCAAAACATATTTAGTTGAACTTTGAAATTGCAACCAATATGTCTTGAGGTTCACCATACTAAATAATACAAACATTGCCAAGTGATCAAGAACATTTGTACTTTGCCTCGTGATGCTCCAGGCTTGCTTGTCTACTTGTAGTCCTTGTGAACGTACCTTCTTGTTTTCCATTCTTATCCATGCTTTCATCTTGTTGTCCACATTGATTAGTCATGTTCCTAGATACCTTTTGGAAGTGTATACCCTGTACCTCTCTTCTAAACCTTCATTTCTTCCTCTTGTGCTTTAGATCTAATGATCAAATCATTATAAAGAAAAAGAAGTAACACAACCCTACCACTATGTGACTTTGACACAACCTTGTGAAGTCCACCACGATAGAAATCTATACGACATAAGGATATACCTATAACACAATCATACTTAGTATCAAAAACCAAAGCAATACCTTTATACTAGTATAGGTTGTCCCCATACACATGCTTGGAATAGTTTTCGCACGACTCTTCATTTTGTTGAAAATAGATTGAAAAGATCATTATTGAGAGAGATTATTGGAAGAGGGAGATTACTGAATTAGTCTATGCATTTCAATCATTGTTTTGTAACTGATGTCAAACCTAGTATTTGCTAGTAAGACAATTTCTTATAAGATTTAAGTACTATCACTTATTTGATTGATGAAGAGAATTTGATTAAAAGATGTAACAAGAGCACCTAAAGGAAAGGTTGAGTTATGCTTATCCAATGAAGTACAAGGATTAGTTGAGATAGTGATGACATGATATATTGATAATCTACTTAGAATTACAAAGGTTGGTTATACTAAGAAAGATTAGAAGAACAAGTTACACAAAGTTTGTCTACCAAGCTTGACCAAGTGGATAGTAGGTGCCAAGCAAAGTTAGTACAATCTAAGCAAAAAATTAGTTGGAGTTGAGTAAAAGTTTATTCTAGTGTATGCTGAGTAAAATAGTGGATGCCAAGTAAAGTTTAGTTGATGTTGATCACCAGTAAACTTTAGTTCGTGCTGAGTAATTTCATAGTGGATGCTGAGCAACACAGTATGGGTCAAGTATTAGAAGGTTGATAATGCTGAGTTGTTGCATTATCTAAAATATCATGGATTCGATGAATATGAGTGGACAAGTTTGTTTTCTTGGATTATGTGAACTAGGTGGAAAATAAGATTGATGAGCTAGTGGCACAAAATTCAAGGTGAACCATTTTTAGGTGAATTCAAACTAGATTCTAGGAGAAGTTTCTAGAAGAGATATGAGATGTGGGGTAGATACATTGTCTCCTACCTAATCCATCTAAACCTTAAATTGGGCAATGGAGAATGAGCAGCAAAATATCTTAATTTCCTATTTATCGAGATGACTGGTCATGAAGCAAGGTTGTCATGTGTGAGAACCTAAGGGTGACAAGGAGTCAAGGGTTTTTATTCATCTAGTGACCTAAGAGAAGAGTCCACAATGGCATGTTAAGCAAGAATGCTTAAGGAGATAAATGCTTGAAGGGTGAACAAGCTATCAAAGATGCATATGAAGGCCAAGTGGAGTTGAGGACTAAATAGAGATCTGTAATCTGTAAGAGAAGTTGTAAGTTGTATTAGATCAAAATCTTACTATTATTCTCTGACAATTGCATCAGTCTAGGGTAAATCCTTTGGATTAAGGTTGACCTAACAGTCATTTGTAAATCCTTTAATCGAGTGGCATTCCAAGAAAATGGTTTGAAGTCCTCTAACAAGGCTCACTCCTAACAGGGTGATTGAAATCCTTTAAAAGGGTCACATTTAACAATGTGTATTGTAATTTTAATAGGGTTGGCCTTTCACAGGGCATAACTTCAGAAGAGTGAAATGAGTAGCATGTTACTAGTGGTTTTTCCCAAATTGGATTTCCATGTAAATCATTGTGTCAAGTGTGTTGATGAATCAGTTATGTTTCATGCTTTACATTTCTATAAGTTGATTTGATAGTAACCTACAAGTTTTAGTGATTGCATAATCTTATGGATGCATGCATAAGTATAAATGTTCTATGGGTTCACTAAAGTTGTGAAAAGTTTTATTTATACATCCGAACCTTGGATAACTAATTCACCCCCCCTCTCAATTATTCTAAAGTATTCCAACACATTCTTATGTTGTTTGCATCTTCAGAATCCTCAAGCCTAGATACCCTTACCCTTATTAGCAACTTCTCATCATTATTGTGCCATCTTTTTTGGCCTTTCACCATTCCCTTAGTGTCTACCTTGTTATTCTTAGCCTTGACTATCCTTGTGAAAAATATTTGCCCAATCTTCAAGGGACATAAAATGGTACCAACTAATGTCATTCTTTCTTCATCAAGCTTTGCATCCTATTTGTCTTCATCAACAAATTCATGAAGACTTGTTATGAGACATATTCTATAACAACTACTAGTCAACTTAGCACTAGAAATTACACATTTTCATACATAGTTGAGCTACTTTGGAGGAATTAATAACCTGCATCAAATAAATTTTGTTATTTTTCTTATGCCTCATGTTTTTTGTAGCTTGTTCTGAGGGTATAATTATGAATTTGAAACTTTTGAAACATGAATTTTATGAAGATAGATTACAGAGAGGGAATAAAAGTTTTGAGTTCCTAGATGACATAATCATTAAATATGTAGACTACCATAACCTTCTATGACCTGAGACCATGGAGTCATTGTTTGTGTTGCACCGCATAACTCAAGATCCCAAGTAAGATGTTTATCAATATTAATTGTATCCTACTGCATGTTACAACATCTAATTTTTGCAATTTTTTTAATCATTATTTTCAATTCATTAGCTAATTTGACCTTTCTCCACTTCTTGATTATTTTATAATGGTAAGAGTTTTCTAAAAAATGATATCATATATTATTATGCTAAATAATGGGTGTACTCATTTTATTTTACTATATAGGAAATTGGAGCCAACATGTATGTCTTAGCACCGAACTCCATCATGTCACCATATATCCATTGTTTGATTTAGCTTTAGAAGTAGTCAAATCTCTGAGGTAAAGGTTGGAGGTGCCAATAAAAGTTAACATACATCTTTATTGCCAAAGAAAGGAAATTCATTATAGTCAAGCAATCTTTCAAAACCCATTACCATGCCAGCTCCTAAATTGGTAACTTCCAAATGAGTGGTTTTTACAAAGAAGAGCACTCATTTTAATGATTTCTTCCCCCAAACAACCACAATGTATTTTGTTCCAGAGAACATGCCATACTATTTTATATTTTGACATACAATACACATCTATTAGTCATGTTAGAAATAGTCTTTGAAATAGTCAAGGTAGATACAACAAGTTATTACAATTGAAGGGCACAATATATTTTGGTATGAGATATTTAGGGAATGATGAATTGATGTTGCAGGGAATTGTGGGTTTTGACTAGGTAAGAGATGTAGGTGACAGGAAGAGGATTTCAGGATATTTCTTTACAATATGACTTGTCCAACAATGATATGCCACTTAGTGTAAGTCTAGTTCAACTTTTATAAGTTTTGTTTTAGATAAACTAGTAAATACTAAATGCATGCTTATTTTCTGGACATCAACACAAGGTAATATTTCATAGGTTATAAATGTGATGCAGTATATTTTAATCTTAGGCCCTTGTTTGTGTGAGGACAACTAAAAGTGTAATGGGGGAAGTTATGAGTCTTGCAATTGGTACTATTTAGCTTGTTTATCCTATTCATTACTTTCATCAAACTTTAATGTGTGGACAATGTTTTTACTTAATTATGATATATATGTTATATATAATGAATGATTATGGTATATGATTGTTCATGGTTATTATACTATCATATTGCTATTAATGTTATAATGTGAATGGATGCTTGTTTGTTAAGAGGGCCCTTGTAACTTGTGTGGAAGAAGTTCGAGGACACAAACCAAATGCAACTGCCAAAAACCTTTGTTGACTATATCTTGGAAGGAATTAACAACTAGAGGATCTGGAGGAGTTTTTAGGATGATAATATCATGTTTCATTAACTTGTGTAGTGATTCTTGCATGTTCCTATATTCTTGTTTATTGATTAAGAGTTCAAACATGACTGAGACACCTATTAGTTAGTACCTATGATGGATACCCTCTATTTTATGTGTGGATTCAATCATGTTTGTTCTAGTTTACCTTTGACATATGTGGGTGCGAGGGAGCTAAGCGTCAATGGGATTAGCTTAACTCACATGCCTACTCCTGGTATAGGTGGGCAAACATGCTAAGACCCCAACATATATTCTCTCTCTCTCTCTCTCTCTCCATGGTCTAGATGTAGGGAATGAGACATCTTGATAGATGGGAACCTCATCCATCTATAGCCACTTGTAGTGTCATTGGTATAGACCTGTGAAATCTCATCTCAACGTGGTGGTAGACCCACCAAAGACCTGAAGATAAATATCCAAAGTAATCACTAAAACTAGGATAGCCACTTGTAGTGCCATTAGTATAGATCTATGCAATCTCATTGCAAGGTGGTGGTAGAGCCACCAAAGACTTGAAGATAAATATCCAAACTAATCACTGGCTAGGCTATCATTAGTGATTACTGTTGTCACTTAGGTTTGCACCCTTGTCCAAGGCCTATGCGCAATGACAACCTAGTGAAACATGGAAACAACCTCCAAGCTGTGGGACTTGAACTACAAGTTTGAGTCTCCGGAGAAGGCCGGCTTCCTCTTACTGTCAGGGTGCACCTATCTATTCTCAAAAGGGAAAGGGAGAAAGAGAGCGTTAAAGCAAATCTACCTAGTCTAATCTAAGGCGGTGATGCACCAAAACAGAGTGTTCAGACTCATTCCTGCCCATATATGCACTACAGAACTAGGGTAACATACAAAAGTCATACACGTCCAGACTTATATCGATCAATAATCACATACAGATCAGAAAACCAACTGAATGACACCAGGAAAAGAAGATTTTACTTGTATATTATCCAATAGGCCAAAGATAGATACAGTATGTGGACCACTAATCTCAATAATGCATCAATGAGAGGCAAAATGAAGCACATACACATTGACCACTGAAGAGAATGACACAGGATGCTATGTAGCTCAGAGACACAAGGATTCTACACTGCAAGTCTGCAAGCAGTAGCAAAGAAAATCAGGAAGAGTTGACCCTAAGAACAAGTCACCAAATTGCCTTTATAGATCAGGCATAATTAAAGATTTTTGTGTCACACTCACTTCTTACCTACTGGCATTAACTTCCCATCTTGAGAATCTAATCGAAGATCTAATTGAATCCTGGCTTGCATACCAAGAAATCTCATATCTTTTTGAGAAAGAGCCTGGAGAAGATAGAAACGGTGCCACAACATTCCCTGACATGGTAGATGGATCGACTAGATAGATGGAGTGTCCCTCTGCACCTGATATTCACTCTGAGTTGGTGGCAATTGATTATGAAATCAGATCCACGACAAAAATAAATAAATGATTTCTATCCTTTCTGGTTCACGAAACAGCAGGGTCAAAAAGGTCAACCAGGTCCACATGCTGATCGGGCCACGTGGGGCAATCACTTTCCTCCCCTTTGCCACCCTGGCAGTCCTCTTCATGCGCTGACCACACCTTTATGTTTGACTGGGCCCTATGTCGCAATGGGCGCCATGCCCTGAAGTTCCTAATAGCGACATAGCACCCAACAGTTATCTCTATCCGTGGTGGTACCAAACTGTGACTACGATGCCCCAACCAGACTGTATCATTGACTTGGCAACTTAACTGTCAATCGTAACTGTGGTGTTAACTGCGCATCCAAATCCAGGCCCACGAGGACACGCGGCGCATGGGCGCTAACTCGCTATCATAAAATTCGTGCAGTTTCTCCATGGCGAGATAGCGCCCGCCGCTGATCTTCGCAGATCTGACGGTGTAGAACTCGCCCCTGCAACGTGTTGGTTGCGTTGAAGATCTAGTGCCACCTCATGTCTATGTTCTGATCTGGCATATGTGGCAGTCCTTGATTCACTGTAACACTAACCGCCATCGGTACACCTTTTCGACGATGCAGTCTGCCCGTCGTGAGACTTCTGACCTGCCGCGAACTTTTCAATCTACGACCGGGCCCATTCCACTTGGCACCACCTCAGCGATGCATCCTTGCAAGACTTGGCCCTACTGACACGTGGCAAAAGGGCGCCATGTCGTTATACTAAAAATCTTGCAGCTTCGCCATAGTGAGATGGTGCCTGCCACCAATCCATTCTAATCTGACGGTCATAAAACCTGACCTCTTGCGACCCTCCTTCCTTTATGATTCGCCGGGCCCGCCGAAATGTGGCGTCAGCTTATTGGTCTGTCGGTCACCCTGAACCTAACTGCGCCGACAACATGAAGTGCGGTCCCGCCAGGACACATGGCGCAAGGGCGCCAAGTCCCTGATGTTATCTACTGAGTTGTTCTTGATAGCGAGACAACGCCAGTCGTAGATCCCTTCTAATCTGATGGTCATGAAGACTCGCCATTCCTCCTGAAACTACTGGGCCTGCTGAACGCGTGTTGTCATTTGATTTGTTCTCCTGACGTCGATTGGTAAGACCTGATTCCCGCCGACATGTGGCGGATGGTCGCTATGTCGCCATGTTAAAACTCATGCATCTCTACCATAGCAAGATGGCATCGTCCCTTGATCTGAATCGATCTGACGGTGTGCAAGGAAGATCATTCCTCTCAGCGTATCAATGAATAAGAACTAGCCATGTATCAACGGGTTGACTAGTCCTCGCTGACATCCCTGGACCCACGAGGACGCGTGTCCTTCAGGCGCAATGTCGTTAACATAAGACCCGCGCAGCTCTTTGATAGCGCGATGGCGCCTGCCGTCGATCGGCCTTGATCCGACGGTGGAGATCTTACCTTTCCATGTACTGGTGACGTTGACTGAACTCTGACTTGGGGAATGTGGTCACTCTTTATTGGCCCAATGAGACCCCTCCCTGGTCTGACAAAGCACCAACTCGGAGGGTCTGTATCGCCTTGACCCCACTGATGAATACGTGGCTACATTTGATTCGCCATCTTGACGTCGGGCTGGAAAATTGCGTTGCAGAGTACCGACGGGACCCATTTTCTTGACCCTTCCTCGCCACGGTGGATTTTCCAATTGGGCACTATGTCGCCATCGAAAAATGCATTGGTTTTTCGTTGGCGCCATGGTGCCTTGCCGTGTTTTGAAACTTTCGGTCCGTGGAAACGTGTCGCCCGCCGACGTGAGCATCTCTGCCGGGCGCTATGTCGCCATGGAGATTTTTCGGCCGATGTGTGATAGCGACATAGCGCCTACGGCACCGAAAAACTTTCTCGATCACCCTCCGTTGTAGCCCGCTCACCGGACCCACCAGACACGCGTCAATTGGGCGTGATGTCGTTAACGCTATTTCCCGTGCATCTCTAATGACGAGATCGCGTCGACTGTTGATCTTGCTAAAATCTGACGGAGAAGATCCTGCGGGCTGCAAAATACATCATAAGGTCCGATCTTGGCATAAAAAATAATATTTCTGCGGCTAGCCGTTAGACGAGCTGAGCATTTAAAATTTAAACCTTCGGCGGGTGAGCGAAAGGTAACAATTACTTTCGATATTTATCTTCCAGTAATTTTTTTTTTAAACAAAACAAGTTGGTCGAAATTTCCACCAATGCATCGACCAACATTGGTGAAACTTTCGACCAATCTTGGTTGATATTTCCACCAAAGATTTGTCAAAATTTCCACTAATTCATTGACCAACATTGGTGGAACTTTCGACCAATATTGGTCGACATTTCCACCAAAGATTTGTTGACATTTTGACCAATGCATCGATCAACATTGGTGGAACTTTTGACCAATCTTGGTGGAAATTCCACCAAATATTTGTTGACATTTCAACTAATGCATCGATGCTACACCCTTAATACTGGTGGATATAGGGTTATGAATAGTCAACCATTGGCTATCTTAATCCTTAATTAAGTCATGTTATCATTATTATATTATTATTTAGGTATGTAGGTCAGCCTAGGTGCTATGTAGGGTTGTGTCTATTGAACCTAAGCATAATTAGGTATATATAGAAGGTTGCAAGTCTTATTTAATCATCATATTGTGAAGTGTGTTCTCATTGGAGATATTTGGAGGTTTCCCCCTCGAAGTGGCCTATTACTTTCAATTATTATTAAGTATTTATATGACATTTCATATTATTTCTTCCATTGTGTAAGTTATTTTATTACAAGTGGTATCAGAGCATGATCTTGGCACCATAGAGGCAAGATTTTTCTCAACACTGGGGCTATTTTGGGAAGAGCATAAATTTTAGATTTTAGAAAATGTTTCAAATATTTTTAAAGGGTTTTTGAAGACCATATTAAAGAAGCAATAGTCCAAAATTTTGGGGAATTGGAGCAAATTTGAGAAAATTATTGCAGAATTACTATTTCTACACAAATTATTGAAAAATCTTCATATCTCTCACATCTTGCCAAATTAGAGTATTGGATTTTTCAATGCATAGTAGAGGAGCCTAAATTCAAAGATTGGATAAATTAAAAAACAAAAATAAGCAAGATATTGCAAAATTAGGAAAACTCTCTCTCAAGGAAACAAATTTGCTAATTTTTTTGGGGATTTTTTTCCAAGTAAGGGTATCTTGGCCCTAGTAAGTTACAGAAAAAAAAAAAAAAAAAAAGAGAATTTACATTTCATTTGTGTGATTTATTTCAAAAGCATTGGTTTCCATCATGACAGGGCCTTCAACAAGAGGCAAAAAGAATGCTACCACACCGAGGAAATCCTCTAATCAAGATTGGGAAGCAACAGAGGATTGTGGTCCCAATGAGGAGCTTGGTAAGTTCAAGGAAGAGGTTAAGGGTGATACGTGTGACCTACGAGGAGATATATTAGATATACAAAGCATGTTAAGCACCTATGTGAATGATACAAGGAAGGAGCTCTCGAGCAATCAAGGTGAAACCTTCAAGTCAACTAATAATGACACAAATTTTATTAATCCTACAAGATTTAGGAATTTTTTTTCCAAAGATGGATATGTGCAAATTTGATGGCAAGGATCCTCTAACATGGATAAATCAAATGGAGAATTTTATTGGATTACATCAAATCCCATATGGACAAAAGGTTACGATGGCTTCCTTATATCTAGAACTAGATCAATTCATTTGGTATCATTGTCTTTGTACTCATAGGAGGAAAAAGGATCTCACTATATCATGGTCAATTTTTACAGAAGAGCTCCAAGCACAATATAACAATAGTGTGACAGAAAATTTCTTTAGCCAATTTGCTAAGCTTCAACAAACAGGATCAATTAAGGATTATATTCAAAAATTCCAAAATTTATCCTTGAGAGTGGATAGAATTATAGATGAGAACTTGAATGATTTATTCTTGGGTGGTCTTAAAGATCACATTCAACATGAGGTGCACATATTTTGTCCTAGCTTAGTAAATGAGTCTTTTATATTGGCACATAGGGTAGAGGAGAAGTCTTTGATTCCTAGAAAGCAAGGGGCTAATGTGACAAGAGAAAAAGGATATTTAACACCTTCTCTTCCTCAACCTACTAGGTTGACTCCACAACAAATTGAGGAGAAAAGAGTAAAAGGGTTGTGTTTTAATTGTGATAGCAAATATAATCGAGGACAAAAATGTAGTGAAAAGAAGTTGTTCTATATTGGAGGTCCAAGTGAGGAAGAAGAGGATGAGCCCATATCAAAGGAGGATAGGGATTCAAGTGAGGAATTACATGATTCTCAACCAATCATTTCTTGTCATGCACTTTCAGGTTTCAGTGCACCACAAACTCTCAAGGTAGTGGGTTTCTTAAAGAAGCAGAAAGTAACAATGTTGATCGACTTAGGTAGTACTCATAATTTCATCAACAAAAAGTTGGCAACTCTTCTAAATTGTTTTATATATCCAACACTAGAGTTTCAAGTTTTAATTGCAAATAGGGGCACAATTAGTTGCTCAGGGAAGTGTCATAGCATCAAATTATCCATGGGAGATTATCAACTTGATACCCCAATTTATGCAATATCCATGGGGGTAGCGGATATTGTTTTGGGAGTACAATGGCTTACCACATTGGGAACAATTGAGATGAACTTCCAAGAACTATTCATGCAATTTCAATCAAAAGGAAAAATAGTGGAACAAGGGGATTGAAGGCAAAATCTTTACAGATGGTAAGCTCTCATCAAATGCAAAAGCTTCTTAAGAAAGGTGTGGATGGATTTGTGGCCCAAATATGTTCATTAGAAGTCTCTCAATCTAATGCTCTTACTCATCTAGATTTACAAGCAGTAATTGATCATCACTCAGTGATTCTTAGAGATATGCCTAGAGGACTTCCTCCTAAGAGGGATCATGACCATTCCATGCAACTAGTTCCAAGGAGCTAGCAACCAAACATTAGGCCTTATAGGTACCCACACATACAAAAAAGTGAGATTGAAAAAAATGTTGAGGAAATGCTAGAGGCAGGAATTATTAGGCATAGCCAAAGTGCTTACTCCTCACCTATTGTGCAAGTGCATAAGAAGGATGGAAATTGGTGCATGCGTCTAGATTATATAGTGCTCAACAAGTACACCATTAAAGATAAGTTTCCTATTCCAGTCATCGATGATCTTTTAGATGAATTAAATGGAGTTATGTATTTTACCAAGTTAGATCTTAGATTAGGTTATCACCAAATTCATATTAAAGAGGAAGATATTTGTAAGACAACATTTTGAACTCATGAGGGTCATTATGAATTTTAGGTTATGTCATTCAGTCTTACCAATGCACCATCTACATTCCAAAATTTGATGAATTCCATTTTTAAGAAGTTCTTGAGAAAGTTTTTGTTAGTGTTTTTTGATGATATATTAATTTATAGCAAGACTTGGGAAGAACATTTGCAATATGTAGATCAAGCATTACAATTACTCAAAGATAATCAACTCTATGCTAAACCATCCAAGTGTGCTTTTGGTCTTAAGGAGGTGGAGTATTTGGGACACATAGTTTCACATGAAGGAGTAAAGGTGGACCCTAACAAAATTAAGGCTATCATGGGATGGCCTATTCCAATAACTATTAAGAAGTTGAGGGGTTTCTTGGGATTGACAAGATACTATAGAAGATTTGTGAAGAATTATGGTCATATAGCAGCACCCCTTATAACTCTATTGAAGAAGGATTCTTTTCATTGGAATGAATCTGCTAATGTATCATTTGAGCAATTGAAGAAGGTTATGTGTACAACTCTACTGCTTGCCACTTCAGACTTCACCAAGGAATTCATTGTGGAATGTAATGCTTTTGGAAATGGTATAGGAGCAGTTCTCATGCAAGAAGGTCGACCAATTGCTTTTGAGAGTCATCAATTAAAAGGTAAAAATCAACTCAAACCTATTTATGAGAAGGAAATGTTAGCAATCCTTCATGCAGTTAAAAAATGGAGGTCATATTTAATGGGTCGACACTTCAAGGTTAAGACAAATCATGATAGCATAAAATATTTTTTGGAACAAAGACTATTGTCAGAAGAGCAAAAAAAATGGGCCACTAAGATGTTGGGATATGACTTTGAAATTGTATACAAGAAAGGGAAGGAAAATATTGTTGCAGATGCACTTTCTAGGAAGGATTAAAAAGATGAAGCCTTATTGTGTGCCCTTTCAATATTACAAGAAAATCGGGTGGTAGAAGCCAAAGAAGACTGGCAAAATGTTGTTGTAACAAGTAATCTCATCCAGCAAATAAAAAGTGACCCTAGTAGTTCAGATAAGTTTTCTTTAAAGGGGGATATTCTTTGGTTTAAAGAGTGTTGTATCTCTACAAGAATTCCACTCTTAAACACAAGATTCTCAAAGAACTACATGAGTCCCCAATTGGTGGTCATTCAAGATTTTTTAAGACATATCATCTGGTCAAGCAAGATTTTTTTGGGAACAGTTAAAAGGTGTTGTTCAAAAATTTGTGGTTGAATGTTTGGTTTGTCAAAGAAATAAGGGGGAAACAATTAAGACACCAGGTCTCTTGCAACCTTTATCTATTCCTAGCCAACGTTGGGAAGAGGTATCCATGGACATCATCACAAGGCTTCCCAAATCTAAAGGTCATAATGTCATCATGGTAGTAGCTGATTGCCTCGCTAAATATGCACATTTCATTGCATTATCACATCCTTTTACAACAAGTATAGTGGCCAAAGTTTTCTTGGAGAATATCCAAAAGCTACATGGTACACCTAAGGTTATTGTTAGTGATCATGATCCTATCTTTACTAGTCACTTTTGGAAAGATTTATTCTCATGTTTGGGTACTCAGTTGGCTCATAGTTCTTCATACCATCCTTAATCAGATGGGCAAACTGAGGTGGTTAATAAATGTTTGGAAGGATATCTAGATTGTTTCACTTCAGAAAAACAATCTCAATGGGTAGATTGGCTACCTCTTGCAGAATTGTGGTACAATACTTCTTTTCATAGCTCATAAAAAATGTCTCCATATTTGGCAGTTTATGGATATCATCCTCCTTCCATCACATCATCATTAAAGGTGTTATTGAGAGTTCAAGCAGTAGAGGACCACTTACTTCATCAACAATAGGTACTTTTAGGACTCAAGGATAATTTAGCCATGGCACAAAATTGAAGAAACAACAAGCAGACCAACATTGCACTGAAAGAAATTTTTAAGTTGGGGACTAGGTCTTCCTTAGATTGTAGCCTTATAAACAAATCTCAATGAAGTAGGAAAAAATGGATAATAAGTTGTCTCCAAGATATTATGGACCATACCAAATCATACAAAAGATTGGTAGTGTTGCCTACAAGCTTGAGTTGCCACCAACAACAAAGATACATCCAGTTTTTCATGTTTCTTGTTTGAAGAAGGTAATTGAGCAGAATATTCCTACTCAAATAGTATTACCATAACTTGATGAAGAAGGAAGAATAATTTTGGAACCAGAGTGCATTCTTCAAACACGCACGAAGAAGCTGAGGAATAGAACCCTAACTCAGTATCTCATCCAATGGAAGAATATACTAATCAAAGAGGCCACATGGGAGGATGAGGAGTTCATTCAAAAGAATCCACAATTGGTTAGCATTGAGGACAATTCTTCTTTCAAGAGAGGGGGCATGCTACACCCTTAATATTGGTGTATATAGGGTTATGGATAGTCAACTTGTGGCTATCTTAATCCTTAATTAAGTCATGTTATCATTATTATATTATTATTTAGGTAGGTAGGTCAGCCTAGGTGTTATGTAGGGTTGTGTCTATTGAACCTAAGCATAATTAGGTACATATAAGAGGTTGTGAGTGTTATTTCATCATCATATTGTGAAGTGTGTTCTCATTGGAGATATTTGGAGGGTGCCCCCTTGAAGTGGCCTATTACTCTCAGTTATTATCAAGTATTTATATAATATTTCATATTATTTCTTCTATTATGCAAGTTATTTCATTACAATTGACTAACATTTGTGAAAATATTGACCAATCTTGGTGGAAATTTTGACCAATGCGATGACCAAGATGCATTAACAAGAGAGGTCAATTTCAACCAAATAAATCGTCACAATTCCAACACCTACAAGCCTTGGTCAAAATTTTGATGACAAAAATAGCCACAAACCTATTGGTAAAAAATTAGACCAACATGAGTAAAAAAATTAGCCAATTTTACTCGAAAAATGAGTCAAAATGTACTAGTGTAGAGTCACACGTACAAGATCAATGTGCCTTGCCAATCATGACTTTATACCGTTCATAGTTCCTTCTTTGTCTTGACATCAATGATAATGTAATCATAACTATATGCATCAGTCATTCTACTGGTGAGTCCTTGAGCTTTTAGATAGTTATGCCAACAAAAAATGATGTGTATACCATTATGGTTATTTATAGTTTAAAGAAGGAAATGTATGATTGTCAAAAAAAAAAAAAAAGAGTGGTAAATAAATAATCTTTTCAAGTTCACATTGGATATCAATTATATAGTAGACGTGAATTTTTGATGACAAGCAAGATACTAGTGAGAAATAAATTGGTTTATGAAAGTTTATCTCTGAAGTTACTTCTATCACATTGTTAGGCCATATGTAAGTGATCCAAAAGGCACAAATCCAATCTTTTAGAGTCAATTTGCACTATCCATTGGTAGTGCACCATTGTTGAAGATCACTATGGAGATCAATTTCAACATGGTTGTATTACATTTTTTTATATTTTTTGTCATGTGATAAAACTATTTTCTAGCTTCTTCTCAAGTTATATCATTGGTGGTTTCCCACATGAGTTTTGCATAAAGTGCCAATTTCTCTCCATCCCACATCTTTTGGAATTTTAATTTCTTTCTTCACCACTTCTTCTCCACTTCCCCTCTTCTCTTTCTATTGTCAACAATGAATGTGTCCCTTTAGAAAAACTTCAAGAAAAAAATCCCATTGAAGCCATAGAAAGTGAGAGATCCACAAACTTCATCAGTTTCCTTCCTACTTGTGCTAAAATGGAAACATCGAGCCAGGCATGAGCAACAAATATCAAAGAGGCGTACAAAAATAATTCCCCTTCAATCCTACACCCAAACACAAATCTTGTTTTTGGATATCTTACTTTTTTACAACTTTGCAAACTTTAATGCACATAAACAATCAGATATTGGATGCCAAAGCCATTGGAATGACCACTCATCAGATAAACTCATTGGCCCAATTCATCCATCACCATTAAAATAGAAAAGGATTTTCCATAACATGCCTACCCATAATTATACTATTCTAATAAAGTGAGTCGTTTGCTATCAATTGTTCATTGTCAAATAAAAGAAAATAAATGAAATGCATTTATTAGTTTATGATTAATGGAGAGTGGTCGTATACATAAAAAACTTTCTAAAAATGTGAAATAGCCTTGGAGAAAAGCAAAGCTTAAGCCAGTGTGTTATTCTAAAACATGACCAACAAACTATTTACTAATGATTTGTTTATCAATGTGAGTCAATTTCTGGTTGTTAGCAACCTCATAAGGAAAGCCCATTGACTAATTAAATCGCAAATTTGTGTAATTAGCTTTTTGTAGGGGAAATAATGGGCATGAGTTAGCATAAATTTATAATAGGAATTTGTTAGCACATGCATCTAGAAAGAACATGTAGATTCATATTCCTTTTAGTGTGCCAAATCTAAATGTCCAACTTCTTAAATTGAAATAAGACTTGTTAGTTACAATCGTGTTTGAAAAAATGTATTAAATATCTTACAATATAAAACAATGCTAAAGAACACAAACTTGTGTAATTAGTTCCTTGTATTGAAAAGAGTTGGTGGGTATTAAGATAAATTTATAAGTTAAATTTTAAATTTGATGTCAAAGTCTACATAAATAGAATGAGCATAAACATGAAAAATGCTAAACCTTATGAGGAGTATTTGTATACACAATATAATAAATAAATGAATACAATGAATGTATTAATATGAACAAACATACAGATATTAAAATATAAATAATAAAAGATGTAAATAAGAAACAAAAAAGGTATAAACTAAGAAATTAAACTTAAAACAAAATTAGTCACACTTTTCATAATATAATATAGAAATGATCAAAATATATTTGAAACTAGCAAAAATAATACAAAATAATAAGGTTTTACAAATGGATTATAAGTAAAACAGACTTAATTATAGAGGAAACTCTATAGTTAAGTGCACTAAAGCATGAGCTGAAGTAGTTGGGATGGGTGATCCCAAGAAATCCGAAAGCTTCACCTCTCTTGATATCACCAAAATATAATGAGTACTAAATGTTCTATTCATTTTCTCAATTCTCACGAGAGATGAATTGTTGTAAATCACTAGTCATCAATTTAAGACCAATAAAATTTACTCAAATAATAACACACGAGAAATGATAACAACAATATATAAAGAAATTTTACCATTAAAAATATTAGATACATTGAACGAATGAATGAATGAAAGATTTTTAATGACGTCCATGAGGCCATAAGCCTAAGGGACCCACATAAAACTCCTAGTTAGTCTGATGTGATTTTTCCAGCCTGTCTCTTTTGTTGTGAATCTGCATAAGTAAAATGACCTCCTTGAAGAGTCTTGGTCCTTCAAAAAGGTCTTTTATGTTGTTCACTTTTAACGTTTCTTTGTGTATGTCTTCATATGTTGTACAAACCTTTAGATACTGCCACTCTGTTTCCACCACACTCTTGTTGCAAAATCTACAAATTCTGTCCTCCCACTCTTCCTTAGGGACCTTCTATCTCGAAGTTTCACACCTTAGCTGGTGGGAACCAGATCTCAATTGAGCGATTAAGATTTTTACCTTTTCTTTGATCTCGGCTCCTTAATATTCTTTGTTGTCATGTTCACATATGGGATTAAATTCTTTGACATAACATGTTTTTTTTTTCCACCTAGCTGGTTTGCCCACATGACAGATAAAATTTTTCCTACCACCCATTTTTTAATTTCAGAATTATTTTCCGAACATTCTAGGTTGTCAATGTTCTACTTATTGAACCATTTATCATTTTGTTTCTTCCATGTCTTCTTCCGACGAGCCAATTCTTCGTCAACCACCCTACTAGGCCAGTGAACTGCATCCATTTCACTCACCTTTTTTAGATAGCTCATCAATCTAACAATTGCCGAGGCTAACATGCCTGCCCCCATTAAAATAATCTCGTATGAGACTCTGGATTTGATTTTCAGATTAGTTGTGATGAAGTGTTTGTAAATTGTTTCAATTGAAATCTATTGAAACTCTCCATTGCAAACAACCAAGGGACTATTTAGGAGTCTTCAATCGACAGCTCGTCGCGAAACACTCCCCAGATTTGAAGCCTTTTTTTAAAGATTTTAAACTTCATATGGAGAATCCGAAGTTGTAATTGGATGAGACAAATATGTATCCAGATGGCCAGATCAGCAATTGGCGATGTAACCCTTGCAACTAAAGTCCAAATAATGCATATTCTAACCGACATAACGAAAGCTTTTCTCTACGTCCATGCCACGTCAACACGTATTGTCCACGTGGAAGCCGCGGAAGAGGCGTGTTAGGAGGTGGTCACATTATGAGCTCTACGAAAAAGGACCTGCGAAAGTCTCAACGGTCCCGATCATGCCGACAATATTCAGATTCAGCTTCGACGGCCACGATCAAGTCGTTTGACGTTACGGCATTCCAGCGCACTGCCCACAACGAAGCAAAGAATGCGAAAAATACGAAGAAAGAAAAAGCGAAAGGAGGACAACAAGGCGGGGCAAAGAAGCTTCCCTCTCTGAGATCACTGGCAAAACTGTTGAAAGATGCGTGTAAAGTCGATTATCCCGGTCCTTAATCTTTTTATCTCATGTGTAATTGAAGAATATCGAGCCCTTCCATGAAATTTTTTGCATTCCTGGCCATTTTTAGTAGTTTGTACAAGAATATTGATCTTTCGAGAAAATTGCGGTTATTGCGGGTAATTGAAGTATGTTTATTTTTTGAGTTTAACGTTGTTAAAATTCATACATGAGTGATTGTACATAAATTTTACTTTAGAAGTATGTGTATACGAATTACATGATTTAGAGAAGGGAATGAAACATTCCGTTACAAGTTCATTATTTCCTTTTTTGAAAAATGGTTTCGGGGTTAAATTCGATCGCTTCTGTATGGTTGTGGATCTGTTATTGCGGCTAAAATGGACGTGAGTTTGTTGATGCAATTTTTTTAAAAAATTACGACTAGATTGGAACTTTTTGATCCATGTTCACCTCTGTGCAGTTTATGCACGAACAATTTTGAGCTTTGAATATTAATATATGCGTACTGTGGCGAAAATGCTTAAAAATGCTACAAATTCGTGTATTAGTCAAATAATCCATGTCTACGGCTAGATATGATTGTTTAGACACGAAAATGAATCTTATATGAAGTATTTGGGGGATATTACAGCTTAACTGAAGCGTTTAAATATAAGTTTACCACAAGTTCATATTCACGGGTTTCTCTGGAAAATTGAAGACTTAGTTAGAATTTTGCCTGTTGCTTTAGATTCCTTGATTTACGAATAAATTTTATTTTGTTTCTATGAAAAGAGACTTTTGCTCTGTACTTTCATGATTGTTATGTCCAAAATGATTCTTTGATTTACATTTGCATCTGTTACTGTCATTCGTAAATTTTTTTTACGCTGCATTCATTTAAGAAGCACGTCTTGATGGGGGTCTTTATTATGGAACAATTGCTTTTCGACCAATAGTTTGTATTTTCGCCTGTTCCTCGTTCAAAATTTTCCTATGGCATACTATTAGGGCTTATTGTTTACTCTGCGTTTGGAAATTCGGAAGAATTTGACGGAATGTTGAAGTTATTTTTCTCATGGTGGCTTTCGGAGAATTTTTCAGTGGCAATTCAGTGCTATTTATCTCTGTCAAATAAATCTAGAACATTTTCAACAGGTTACTTCAGACTGTCCAGTTCACATTTTTTGTAGCGAATAGCTAGACGTCAATAGCCATTTTGGAGCCAATTTAAGGTATTAATTGGTATCTGGCTAGCTTGATGTTATTATTGGTTTTCAATATTTTCTTAACCTTCAAAATTTTTTACATTAAAGCTGTAATAGTTTATGTTTAGTATTTGTCGTACAAATAAAAAACTGAACAATATCACATCATATCCATTAAAAGATCAGAATCCAGAGATAGATCTACCAGTTGTCTTTAATACCTTATACTCATTGCCGTTAGATTTTATATCAAGGTATACAACCTGTTGGGCTTTAAGCACCCCCTTTAGTCCTGGGTTGGTCCAATCATTGAATAATTCACAGGTAAACAGAATTGTCTTCACCCATCTGTTCCAAGTACTTAAGTCACAAGGACTTGTTGTTTGTTTATATCTAAATTCCATATAAACATAACTGAAAACTAATTATATTCTGTAAATCAGAGGTCAAAATAAAGATACGGTTAGAAAGGCATTTCCTTATCCCTGACAGCTAGAAACCCACCACTCTTGTGAAATAAATAGCAGAATTTTACACCACGCTTCATAGGTGACGTTGACATCAAATGAAGTCTAGCCAACCCCATAAAACATGTGAATGCAAGAAACATTGATAGTTCTGGAAGCCTATCAAAATGGCTGCCAAATCCTGATTGACCAACAGAAGTATATAATTTTCTCAGATCACATTAATTTATATGGGTGGCAGATGCACGGTACTGTTTTATCGCACATGCATTGCTCAAACCTGGATTTCATTCCCCATCTACTCCATTCTGCCGGTGACCTTCAAATTCACTCTCTTTGTCCAAGCGCCGAGCAGCATTCATAAGATCAAGCTGCAACTTTGAAATTGGACTTTTATTTGTCTTCCATCTTTTTGACAAGAATAGTCACTACTTCAAAACTTTCATCACATTGAGTTTTATAAAGTCTGTTAAAATTGGTTCTATAGAAAGACCAGCCTGGTGGGTGTTAGTGAGTGCTTAAGGCTGACTGCTACCACAATAAAGACTCCTGTTCAAATCACCAGAGAAATTGTTGGATGTAAACAAACTAATGCATGGAAAATAAGTATTACCCTAATATGTGAGCCCTCCACACCCACATGCACAACACCGCCAAAAACAATTGTCAACAAGGTATGGGTTTTTGCAATGCTTTGCAGCTAGAAATTTTTGATATATGCTGGTGTTTTAAGGGCGAGGTATATTTTTTTTTCAAGATTCAATCCTTTCTGAGCCTTTATTTTTCTTGATGACTTTTGAAGATACAAATGTTGTGATGTTGGATTGTTTTCAATGTGCAGGGGAATTTATGGTTGTTGTAATTTCATTATAGTGCCATATTGTGGAACGAGAGAGTGTTTTAGTTATCTAGACGCATTTCTTTTTATCTTATCATGTATTAACTATTAAGTCATTTCAGCATTTTGAGCAAAATGTGGAGTTATTATAAACTTAGCTATTTTACTTGCTTTGGCAGATATAATGTAGCTTGATCAATCCTGATCGCGAGTGCATAAAGGGTTCACCGTTGGGTTTTTTTTCAACAAATTTGGTGGCTACTATTGGTCAAATATTCAATAAACTTTCATTTAAGTTGCTGAAGTCACCAATATTTACTGCGTGCAAAAGGACATTCCAGGGTTTCTTTAGCAAAATGATTAACCTTATCAGTCTCCAGGGTGGCTATCGCAAGGTTCATTGTTTGGGTTATAGGAATACATATGGCAAAGAGTTAAGCATTAAGGAATTTTCTCATTTTTTATTAATAATTCAACCAATTCTCAGCAATTTCATGGGATAAGTTTGCCAGTGTCTGCCGCTCCAGTGTACAATGGATATAAAAAACCTTCCAATTCTTGTCTTATACCGTCAAAGAAGAATTCAAATCTTGTTTGCAATTTTTCTTTTCTCAAGAAGTGCAGTAACTTTGTTCCAATGAAAAATGCAAGTGGAAATCCTATAAGAATGGGAAATTTATCAGACATGCTCAGTTTGCCATGGTTTGCCATGTTATTTCTAGGAATTATAGCTCTTCTGTATACAATTCTGCAGTGGCAAAGAAAATACTCCCTTCATTGGATGAAAGCAGCAAGGGCAAAACAAAAGTCCAGATTAAAGTTGATGACCCCTACTGCCCCTCATACATGGACAGAGGAGAATGGGTTCTCTGGAAAACATTCCACATGTTGTGTTTGTTTGGAGCCACTTCAACCACAACAGCCTCTGGGGCCATCAACAGCTTCTGACAGTTCCATACATCGTTGTGTTGTTTGTGGTGTAGAAGCACATTTAAAATGTTCAAAGGATGCACCTAAGGATTGCAAATGTGTGGCCATGGCTGGTTCCAAAGAGCTACTACATCACTGGATCGAAAGATGGACAGAAATAGAGGATATTCCTGACAGAACTGCATGTTGCTCATATTGTGAAGCACCTTGTAATGGTTCTTTTCTTGGGGCTTCTCCAATCTGGCGTTGTGTTTGGTGTCAGCGATTGCTGCATGTTGAATGTCATGCAAACATGAGCATTGAATCAGATGAAATTTGTGATCTGGGTCCTTTGAAAAGACTCATTATATCTCCACTTTGTGTGAAAGACCTGGACACTAAGAGCATGGGAGGTGGATTTTTGAGCTCGATCACTCATGGGGCAAATGAATTAGCATCCTCTGTGCGAGGAAAAATCAGAAAAAGGACACGGAAAGCTAAGCGTGCAATTGAGTCATCCCTTGACAGCAATAGTAGTGATAACACTGGGGATACATGTATGGATAGCTCTAGGGATTCACAGCCAACACACAATGGATCAGCAGAGGTGGGTGAAAGATGCAATGGCCATACAGATGGAGAGGAACCACACATTAATAATGACATAAATGATGGGGAAACTGAAAATAGAACAGAAGAATCAAACCCTACAGCTTTAAGTCATAATGATACTTCCTCCCAGGTGCTTGGTACAAGATATGAGCTGCTAAATCTTCCTAAAGATGGAAGACCATTATTAATTTTCATTAACAGGAAGAGTGGGGCTCAGCATGGTGCATCATTGAGAATGCGCTTAAACCTCCTCCTAAATCCTATACAGGTGATCTTCTCTATGTATTTACCCTTTCATGTGTTTCTCATCGTGATTTAATAAATGGTTTAATTGTTGCATATGGAAATATCTTTTTTATACAGCTGTGTATTTTCCCTTTTTATTAAAGAGTTTTCTTTGGGCAACATTTATTAATATTTTAATAAATATTTGAGTTGTTTTACAAAAAAATAGAACATGATAAGATAAACAGCATTTGAATCATGTGATGGTATAGACTGCAGCTTTGGGTTAGCAAACAAAAGTGCTACAACATAAGAATATATTAATGATATGTTGTTGAACAATGAATATAAAAAACTGTAAATTAAAAGAAGGATAAAAATAATGTAAGAAATTGAATAGAAATTTGTCTGCACGAGAAGACTAAATGTATAGGCAATCTATATGATAAACTATTTGCATTGGGAGGACGGAAGACGAAGAAGAATCTCAGTTTGGAAACTGTTATTAAATTCTTTGTTGTTTCCTTTTTGTAAGTGAATGTTTTCTAGTGTTATATATATATATAAAGCACGTGAGCATGTGATATATGAGGTGATTCTGGTTCTTGATTTGATTCTTCAGCGTCTCCTCTATATGGGTGCATTCTTGGTTGTAATTGACCCTCATTATTTGTACAAAATGTAACATTAATACTTTTGGGGCATTTGTATTGGTGGACGCACATGCGCGCGCGCACACGTACACACACATGCACGCACGCACACACACGCCACACATGCACATGCACACATGCGCACACACACATGGAGCATGCACACGCATGCACGCACACACGCACGCACGCACACACAGACACAATGTACGTGAGCATGTGGTATGAGGTGATTTTGGTTCTTAGTTTGATTCTTCAGCATCTCCTCTATATAGGTGCATTCTTGGTTGTAATTGACCCTCATTATTTTCTACAAAATGTAACATTAATACTTTTGGGGCATTTTGTATTTGTGCTAAACTTATGACCCTCATTATTTTCTACAAAATGTAACATTAATACTTTTGGGGCATTTTGTATTTGTACTAAACTTATTTCTAGTGCAAGGGGTGTGGTAGATTTATGTTGTAGTGGATAGTTGAATAGGTCTCGATCCGCAAGTAGTGTGTTGTATGTGTGGATAACTATGTTTCAATCCATAGATTTAGAGATTTGTAATTTTGGCCAGGAGAGTATGTCTTGATTGATAGGAATATAATTGTTTTGGATATATTGAGTAGGTCTTGCTTTGCAACTTGAGTATTGCATTATTGATTGTTACTATGTCTTGATTCACATGTGGAGTGGTGTTCTTGTGTATAGCTGAATATGTTATGATTGACAAGAGGAGTGGTGTATGTCTCTATTGCCAATGTTAATGGATAATCATGGCATCCTTTGATAAGTTTGTTTTCATCTATTCATGGTGAGTTGGGAGATTTGGTGAGCTATGGGTATTTAAGTTAATCAAATTTCCATATAGGATATTGTGTAGTCTATGCACTGCTCCATGCTTTGTTCATATTGTTCTAATGGGGGAGCGGGGAGGGAGAGAGCTTTGAAATTACATATGTAGGTTAGAAGGTATAGTTTTAGATAAATCATAATATCCCCTTTGTAATTTTCCCTAGAGTCATCTAACTACCGTAGGGAAAATTAGGGTCAGGGTTATATCTTACCAAGTGAATATTTCTTTATTTCTTTAAATATTGTGATCCTAGATTCAAATCTTGCAATCATAACATAAACACCATATACAAATATACATCTATATATCTATATAATGATCTAGGCTAGATAATATCACATCATATTCATATATGAACAATACATTGTTCAAGCCTATTTAAGATTGGAGGAAGAAACATGAATGGTCTGACCAAAGCCATTTCTACTCTAAGCCCATGAATAGATATCTACTAGAGACCACCTCTTTTCTAAATGATTTCTTTATACCAACTTCCCTTATCAATGACTCTTCCTCCCAAAGGCATGTACTACCTTGTAGAGTTGTGCAAAGGTTGAAGGGGGTTTCTTGGTCCTACGCAAATGCTCTCTTAGCCTGGTTACATGATGTAAGTGCCCTTTTAGCTTTCTCACATGACCATCTTTACCCTCCTCTTACACCTTAGGTCCTTCCTAGGAGATGGGTTGTATACAATCAAGTGCATCCAATATTTTATTATGAGCATTCATTAAAGCATCACCTATTATTATACGACAATTACTTGTGTTCTATGTTGTCAGTTCGGATTCTGGTTCGGATGCGGGTTCAACATCTAGGTTCGAAACTCGATCAAATTTTTTTGGGGCTGGGTTTAGGTTCATTTTGGGTTCGTTTGTACAATAATTTTTAAAAATATATATATGTTAAACTATGCTACAGCAAATAAGTTCATACACCGCTATATGAAGTGCAGGCGTGTTTTATGGTTGGGTCGGTTGGATAATAAATCAGATTATATTTAAACCAACAAAAATGCCTTTTCAAAACAATAAAAACATTAAAAAGTCAAACTTTTTTGGTTGCACACGCAAATTCGCTCCAAATTCCTCTTGGGTTCTTCAGTCAACTACAAAATTTGCTCAACATTCGCCCAAATTTGTCTAGGTTTTGAAAGAGAACTCGTAGGGAATTCATCAGACAAATGACGAATTTGACAAGAATTGGAACCGACTTTGAATTAGCTACGAATTGAATGTTTAATTTGCATGTTGAGGGGCAAATATGGTAACTTAACTTGTGTTTGTATAATTAGTTGTTCACCTATTACACTTAAGCTTTCTTAGGATAGTGCATAATACAAAAGTTTACAATTGAGACATTTAGGAGTTTGCATGTTTAGTTGCACATGGAGTAAGAGAAATTCCATTTTAGGTGGTGATAGTTGTTATTACATAACACTTTATGCTTCCACCTTTAGTGCACTTATTGTTAAGTTTTGCCTAGAAATACAGATAAACAACAATAAGAAAAGTAAATGAGGTGCACAAAAGACAAAAGACATTATCCTAGGAACACCCTTCCACTTCAAGGGAAAAACCCAGCCACAATTGATTGCCTTACAATACTCTAAGAAATTACATAAATAGATTGAAATGAGACTTTATATTACACTTGAAGGCCCTCTTCAATTTCCAAAATAAGACTCTTCATATTTCAATACACATGTCTCTTCGCATGACACATGTTTCTCAAATATTATCATAAATGTCTTTTTCAGCTGAATATTACTGTAACGGTCATAACAGTCATATATCTATTTCATAAAATTAGAGATAAAGATCTCTATCACAGCTACAATCTTCAATACTCCCTCTTAGCAAGAGAGAGATCTTTATTAAGGCTGACACACATAGCTGCAACCAAAGATGTTAATGATACTTTTTCATCATATAGATTCTCATTAAAACAATTATCTCAACATAACATAATTCACCATGGTTACTTTATCAGCACATAAAATTTGAAGTCGTGAAGTCACACACATGACTTCCTCCACGCCCACTCGCAAAGAGTGGTCCAAGCACTTTCACCTCAAACTTCTCCCATAGAAGAATGCATTTCCAGCAATGCCCCAACACAGAGGGTGGATCCAAGTGCTTTCACCTCAAACTTCTCCCAAAGAAGAACGCACACCCACCATGTCTTAGAGCATCAGGTGGATCCAAGGTCTTTCACCTCAAACTTCTCCCAGAGAAGAATGCATTTCCACAATGCCTTAGCATAGAGAGTGGATCCAAGGGCTTTCACCTCAAAACTTCTTTCAGAGAAGAATGCATTAAAAAGGGATTGCACATCGAACTCCCCCCCATAGAAGAACTCATTAACAAGTATAGGAATGATTGAGATTCTCTTGCAATAGGTACTTCTTGTCAGAAGAGACAACTTTGATCACCATAATAAGATAGTTGGACATCTCCCTTTTAATCATCAAAGCAACATCCTCATCTCGTTGTTTCTTGTTGCATCTTGCAACCAAGAGAGATATTAATAACTCATAAAATCAATTATAATAGAGATCAATGCTAAAAGCATACACTATTGTAGTGATATAACAATTCATGATCAATATTCAAAATATAATCATAGAAAACTTTTTTGAAAATTGCATGATATGAGCTCAACCTGACACAGTGAATTTACAACATCTTGACCAATGCCCATAAGGGCTTGACATCTTCATAATATGAACCAATAATTCCAACAAATGAACTAGAATAATCTCTTTCGAAACAACATCAGGGTTTACAACAAAAAACAAAGATGATAATGCCTACTACAAGTACTAGAATTCTAGGAAGAAGAAAAGACCATCCCCATCCATATTGCAATACAACGACAACAATAAGCTATTGATGTGTGAATATACCAAATTCCCAAGCTGAGGCCTCTCTTGCCCTTGCTGAGCCAAATAATAACGACGACTACAATAGAGAGCCAACCTGTGGCCTAGAACAATCCTTGCACCACTTGAATACATAGGAAAACAATAACATCTAAATATTAGCTTCATGATATACCGTCCATTCCCTTGATTTGATTCCTTCTGAACTAACTTTTGGATAAACCAAAGAAGTTCTAGCAGAGGCAATGTGCCACTAGATTCAAAGATATGTACAAATGCAAGAAGTGGAGTTTGCAACCTGAGTATGAGCTGACTAATGCATTTTGTGTGAATCCAAATATTTACTCAAATTGTGTGAGAAGAGGTGAACAATAATGACATGTGTTTATGGTTACTAGACACAATCCATATACATGGGGTGACTGATTGACTTTACAACTCGTCAGACTCAACACACGCATTGCCAAGAATCGTAATGCCACAATGAGAATATGAAAGACTTGATGACCATGCAAGAAGAACTGTGAGAAGACTAAAACACATGATGAAAATCTTAGAATTGGCCCTTGATCAGCTTGTGTTAGGATCACAATAATTACATTCTCGAGTACCAACAATCTCAAACGACAATATTCAAGGCACTCGACAAAAAAAACACAAAAGAATAAAAAAATAGAAAATGATGCAGGCCCAACTTGGAAGGACCATTGTTCATGGGCAATTTGGCTGATTGATTTCCGCACTAAAAATGGTGACGCACAATCGATAACAACACACAAGGCAGGTATTAACACAATTATAAGCTTTAAGATGTTGCCGCGAGAAGAAACAAAATCACATGAGAGAATAGAGAGACTCACGTCCAAACCTTTATTACAAAAATAATATAAGCCGCCTATTCAATATAAAGACTCACTGAAAGAAGACAAAGAGTGATCAACAAGAGCACTTCATTGTGGCAGAATGAGAGGTCTTCAAAATGTACTGGGGATTTGACACCACAACTTAAACCCATGTCAATATTTAGAACATTTTTGCACCAAGCTTGCTCACCCAAATAAAGTCTGATCATTGTATGAGGCGGAGAAATGAGGAACCAAGAGAAGAATTTAATCCAATCTTTTTTTCACATAGAAATTTGCATTCAATAAGATCAACGCCTCTGTAAGGTGAATCAAATGGGCTCCATAAAATTGCCAGCATAGTCTTTGTCGATATGAATTATTACAGTTGATGGATTGTATCTCCTGTTCTTGCCGTTAGAAAGATCCATTGCACATGAATATGCTGTGTAATAGAACATGAGAGAAACACGAACACGATGCCTAGCTGGAGCATGATATGAATCTGAATTATGTTATGCTAAGATAACATGTTTTAGTGAGAATATATGTGATGAAAAATTAACAGTAACTTTTTTGGTTGCAGCTATGTGTGCCTGCCTTACTAAAGATCTCTCTCTTGCTAAGAGGGAGTGTTGAAGATTGTAGCCGTGATAGAGATCTTCATCTCTGATTTTATGAAATAGATATATGAGCGTTATGACCATCATTGTCATCTTCAGCTGAAGAAGAGATCTATGATAATATTTGAGAAACATGTGTCATGCAAAGAGGCATGCATATGGAAATACAAAGAGTCTTGTTTTGGAATTTGAAGAGACCTTCAGCTGTAATATCAAGAGTCTCATTTTAATATGTTTATGTAATTGCTTAGTGTATTGTAAGACAATCAAGAAAAAACATTGTACTTGAACATTTTTATTATCAATAAAAGAGATTTTTTGTTGCTGTCTCTAGGTTTTTCCCTTCAAGTGGAAGGTTTTCCTAGGACAATCTCTTGTGTCTTTTGTGCATCTCATTTACTTTTCTTATTGCCGTTTATCTATGTTTTTGGGCAAAACTTAACTCATATTGCTTTATTATCCTCCATATGTTGCACATACTTCATTGCATAATGGAGCATGATCTACCTTTGGTGGAAGGTGATTCCACCTTGTCTGGGTGATAAGTTATCTCCTTGTTATCATGCTCACTCATTGCCTTGCTTATATAAGCAGTCACATCTTCATTGTACTTATTTTAATGCAGTTGCAATTCAGCAATTCAATTATTATACCATTGATGAGAATACAATTTGTTCTTGTCCATTTTGTCTCTCTTGCTTTTGTGCTATTCATTGTCCTCTAGATCTTGGGTTGTTGCTATAGGAAAATTCTTAGATTGTATAATACTCATTGGAGTGCTATTGCAAGTCTTTTTGGAAAGATCTTGGTGCAATTGTGATTGGCGTATAATCTGATTTGGGAACCAATGATTTTCTGGAGCATTCTATGCCAAACTTGAACTCACCTTCTCATTATAGAGGGGGTTTTAGTGATTTTGACCTAAGTCACAAGGTTCAAGTTCAAATTCGAGTTCGACAACAATGAAGTTTGGAAAGGCTAAAGAATTCTGAAAAAGTTCAGCATTAAATTTGCCTTATTTAAAAAAAAATATATCCAATAAAGTACCAAAATAGATTAACCCTACAAAATAGATGTGAAATCCAAATCGCTATAAAAATATATCACATTTACAAAATATAAACCATAAGAAACATGTGGAATCACTAATAACAATGTTTTTTTGTCAAAAAGATACAATCACCATCTTAGACTTCAGAACTGCTAAACAACTTCAAACCATCAAGACTATTGAGATGATATTTGTCAAAAAGTTACAATCATAAGTCACGACTATAAAACTTTAAAAAAGCTCCAAGTCATTAAGAGCACTTGTTTGATTTGCTGTAGTCATCATCAATATCACTACTTAGTTCGTCATCCAAGAAGTTGGGCTCATCTACAACTCCCATTACTGTGTCTTTTGAAATTCCCTTTTGTAGAAGATGAGGAGTCACTTGCTGATGTGTTTATGAATAATTTCAAATTTTTGCAAATGTGGACAAGATCTCCCAACGTTTTGGACAACAACCTGTTCTTCTTTTTGAAATGGACACCAACTTTTGATCTTGACCTAAGTCACAAGCTTCAAGTTTGAGTTTGACAACTGTGAAGTTCAACAAGGAATTTTTTTTGAAAACAATTCGGCATTAAATTTGCCTTATATGTTTAAAAAAATATCCAATAAATTATTAAAAGTTACTGTTGAGTTACGAGGATCACTGCAAATGTAATAGCAGTGCTTGTTCGGTATGTGTTTCCCAAAGGGAGTGATCTTTTCCATTTATATGGAGAATAATCAAGAAGAGAAATGTCCCTTAATGGGACATGTGTATTCATTATCATACCATTAACATAATGACAATTATAATGTAATAGTAGTGCTTGTTTGGTATGTGTTTCCCAAAGGGAGTGATCTTTTCCATTTATATGGAGAATAAGAAGAGAAATGTCCCTTAATGGGACATGTCCATTCATTATCATATAATTAACATAATGACAATTATAATTATGAATATATGTGTGTGTGTATCTATGTATGTATAATTAATATTTCTCATATCATTATATATATATTAGAGAATATATATGTATATTTCCCAATGGTTTTGTCATTGGAACGAAGCTATCAAAGCATTGACACTCCCTCTTAGCTAGGGAGGATAAACACAAGATTACCTCAATGTAAAAATCAAAGATATCCATCATTTTATATATCATCTCATGATATCATGAGTAATGGCCTCCTAAATGTCATGTCACATTACATTCACCATGTACTTTGAGTAATGTGTAATAACCTCAGGAATTTCGAGTTGCAAGTTATTCACCAAATACTTTGAGTAATGGCCTCTTGAACATCAAGTGGCATGATATTCATCAAGTATTTTGAGTAATGGCCTCTTGAACATCAAGTTGCATAACATTCACCAAATACTCAAAACATGTTCATAAGGCATGTGCACACGTATTGTCAATGATGCTTACCATAGGAACATTCATGGTCTATTTAAGGAGCTTAATCTACCATGCATGTTATCATACATTGCGATCTATCTCAGACATCATGAAATGTCCATTATAATAGAAGGCCAGTGTCTTTTTAAAGAACTTAATCCACCATGCAAGTTATAATCTATCTTGATTATCTTAGACATCATAAGATGTCCATCATAATAGAAGGTTAAGTTATTGAAAGATCGTTACCTTCCAATAACTTTTACAAGTCAGAATCATTTGGAAGTTTCTTCCTCATGAGGTAAACAGGGGGTAAGCCCATCAAAATCATGCTGTCACACATACGGATTTATAGACTCCCTCTGAATATCAATCTTCTGAGTTCCTCATCCGAAGTTGCCTTTGAAGAAGTGTCAGACGCACTTTAAATCCGATATCAATCTCCCTTTTCCTACAAGAACATACTCAGAGGAAAAGATCTAGGCAAATAGCTCTTATAGTACGTATTGAAATAATAAGAGAGACTAATATAATACTCAAGGATAATAAATATTTATGCATAATAATATAAGACCATTCCAATAAAATATAGCTAAAAATACCATGGTTACGGGGAGACCTGTCTCCCCCCTACAAGTCGCGTCTTGGAGACTTTTTGCGTCTCCGGAGACCTCAAAAAAGGTTGGAGACTTCACGACATGAAGTCTCTTGAAGTCTCCCCGTCCTAATCCAAAAAGTGAAGTATCCCCAAAGTCTCTTGATAAAATATAAATGTAAAATATAATATTAAATAATTTTATATATTTTAGCCCTCATTTTAATGCAAAAATTAAGACCATCAACAATTTAAATGATTAAATCATTAAAAATATTTTATTTAATAAATTAATAACCTTAAATGGTCTTAATGATTTGCCCTCGGTTGTACTACCATCAGAGAAACTTGAGTTGGAGAGTGATGATTTTTTGGAGAGCATGATAGCTGAAGACCTTGAGATGGATGATCACAACCTTGTGGAGTAGATGATAGTACCATCGACATACTAATACTAGATATATTTCTGTTTTTTGTTTATTGTACAAAGTGTTCATTTTTGTTTGCATATCGGCAATTCAACATCAAACTATACTTTTTTGAATTTAAAATTTGAATATGTAATAATAATCTTAGTGATTATCAATCTGATATGATGGTTATTATCAATCTGATATGATGGTTATCATATGCACTATTCGAAAAACAAATGTCTATGAGATACAATATTGTGATCATGTGAGTTTTGAAATCTTTGACTTTGAGTCTATTTTAATTTTTAATGTGACATTACTATTATTATTTACTTTAGTCTTTTAGTCTTACAGTATTACTATTTTCAAATTTTGTATTTACTTTTAGTATTAGACTCTTTAAACTATTAAAAAAAAAAAAAAAAAAAATTGCCGTCTCCAAGTACCTTGTCTTCTATTTGAAAAATTGCCATACTGGTACCAATACCAGTACCGGAGACCTCAAAGTCTCCCCGTCTCCCGGTGACCTTGAAAAATACACTTAGAACATATATGCATATATTCAATGTTCTGTATATATACTTTAATCTATATTTTCAACATATTATTTGCTTATTAATGCCACATATAATAATCTAAGGTAATCAATTGTCCCTATTATATATACTTATATTCATAGGAAATAAACAATTAATACTTCTCCAACATTACCTTAACTTTATAAGCTAAATATTCCTATAATTACCCTTACTGCCAACTAAATGGTGTGACATGTCATTGGCATGACTTTTGATGTATTGCTACTAATTTCACTTGCTATGCAGTGGTTTCTTTCCCCATATGAGTTGCTGTATTTTTAATACTTCGCCGATCACACTTGGACACCCTTGTAATAGTGGGTGGGCCCACCACCGAGCTGTAGTTTTATCTTTTGTATGATTTTGTTTAGTGGGTTGACTTTCCATGTACTTTGCCATCATGGCTATATGTGTTGCCATAATACTTCTTCATGTGTTTGACCTGTTTTCACACTCCAATGTTGTCAGTAACGGCTGACATGGACAATAGTTTACATCGGTGAATGAAAGTACGATTGACTCATAGCGATATCAATGAATGAAAGTATGATTGACTCATAGCGATATCAATGAATGAAAGTATGATTGATCGCTAGGTGGGTTTAAACACATAGTACTTATTAAGGAAACCACATTCCATGTATTCCGCGGTGATGATATCAATGCACCTGTACTCACTTACATTGTGTAAGTTGGTAATGTCGTGGGACCAGATTAATCCATTTACTTGATGCCATGTATTTCATCAGTATTCAATGCCCTCTTTTGCATTGGATTTTTAGATTTTTTCTTTTTTTTGTTCTTTCACCTATTGTTCGATGCTGAGCATAAACTCCCACTAGATTACTTTGTCATGAATCGTGATATCCTTGGGCACGTTTTGTACTTGTCTATGTAGAGTATGGGTATTCTATTTTCTTCCTATGATAGACATTGATATTTCAAAATATGATTTGACCAGCCATAAATTTGACACCCATGAAATCAATGCAAATAAAAGTCTCTAGAACTTGTGAATCGATCAAATTCTAGAGAATATATGAAGCAAGACCTTTTATGTAATTGGCAATATAAACTCTTCAACCTGAATACCCCGAGATTTAAACTTGATCATATTAAGAAATAACCTTATTCTCTGTTGATTTATTTGTACACCATATATTAACTTCAATGCAAGTAGTAATAAGTATCAATGCTTCTTACATTTGCAACTTGGCTCTAATGCCATGTTGAGTTATGAGTATTGCTGCAAATGCAATAGCACTGCCTATTCGGAATTCGTTTTCCAAAGGCAGCGACCTCTTCCATTTATTTAGAGAGTAAAACAAGAAGATACATGTCCTTTCATGGGACATATCTATTCATTATCATATAATTAACATAATGACAATTATAATTATAATTATAATTATATATATATCATTATATTTTTATTGTAATAATATTAAATATAAATATACATATTAGAGAATATATATGTATATTTCCCAAAGGTTTTGTCATCCACCGAAGCTATCAGAACATCAACAATTACAAAATAGATTTCAAATCAGTATAAAAAGATATCACATTTTTAAAATATAAACCATAAGAAACATGTGAAATCACAATTATAAAGATGTTTTTTGTCAAACAGATACAATCAACAACTCAGACTTCAGAACTTCAAAACTTCAAAAAACTCTAAATCATCAAGAGTACAAATATGATTTTTTGTCAAAAGATTACAATAAAAAGTCAAGACTATAAAACTTCATAAAAGCTCCAAGTCACCAAGAGCACTTGGCTGATCTGTTGAAGAATCATCATAGTATCACTACTCAGTTTGTCATCTAAGAAGTCAGACTCATCTACAACACCAGTTGCTATGTCTTCAGAAATTCCTTGTTGTGAAGAAGACACAGATTCATTTGCTGATCTGTTCATGAACAATTTCGAATTGCTACCAATCTAGACAAGATATCTCAACTTTCTAGGCAACAAGTTGTTCCTAATGCATTGTTATTATATCCACTACCTTATCTCGTTCTTCTTCCAGTTTATTTAGATTCATGACCCTTTGCTTCAATAAATATCCCTTTTCTTCAATGAAGATTGGAACTCTTCATCGTTTATATACTTTTGCAAGTCTAAAGCTGACAACTTGAGAGGAATGGGTAGTGCACAATCAATCCCATATGCCAACTGAAAAGGAGACATTCTGATGGCTCTCTTATATGTGATTCTGTCAGCCCACAAAGGTTCATGGAGGTCTTTATAGCACCTTTGATTGTCATGAACCAATTTCTTAATGATTGACAAGAGGCTTTTATTACTAGACGTAATTTTCCTGTTCCCTCGAGGATAATAGTCAGAGGAGTGTTGCCAGATTGATTCCATAATCATGGCAGAAAAGGGTAACCTTAGAAAACAAAGGCTACTCACATTATCAACTACCAACTTTTCAGGAACTCCAAACCTTGCCAATATATTTTCTATAATAATATCAATCACTACCTCCAAAGTTGTAGTCTTAAAAGGAGTATCCTTTGTCCCCTTAGTAAAATAATTGGTAACAATTAGAATATGAGTATTATGCCGCGTTGGAACTATTTATCCAATGAAATCTAACCCCCAATTTCAGAAGGCTTCTCGGTCACCATTGGCTTGAGCAGTTAGGCCGCTGATTGGGGTTTCCCAACAAACTATGCACACTTCTTACGTTTAGATGCTTAATCATAAGTATCGTTGAAAATATTAGGCCAATGGAACTTTTGGTGGAGGATCTTGTACGCAATAACAGAGCAAGAAAAATGATCTCCACAAGTTGCACCATGAAAAATTCAAAGCAACTTTTGTTGTTGTTCCTTGTCTACACACCTCAAGAAAGTCTCATCTGCTCCTCTTTTGTATCAGTTTCCCTCCCATATCAGGTATTATTCTCTTTTAGTCTCAAGTTTCTCCTTTATTGGATAAATGTGTAGGGCAGTCTCTATATGTGAGTAGATAGGAGACATTTGGAAACCATTCATCAGTAGTAGAGGTGAACAAGGCTAGTGGTAGGCCTTCCTTAACTTCTAATTTACTTTCAGTCTGGACAGCCCTTTTCCTCTCACCAAAATAGTAATTTAGCTACACATGCAACTCTCTTATAACAATCAATATCTTGTTGGGGCAATATACTCTTAATTGTAGATTTTGGGACGTAAAATGCAGAGTGAGAGTGAACGATGTTAAAACCTGAAACTCTTCAATGTCTTCACCACTGCATAGGCATGCTTTTCCATGGGGGAATATTTTAGCTCATATTTCTTCAAAGGCATGCTTCCGAATGAGACATGGATTATTCATTTGTAACAAGATAACTGACATGGCATGTTTTAATGCATAACAATAAAAGATGAGATCCCTCTCAAATCTTGATGAACCAATGTAGAACCATCTTCTATGGTAATCTTTACATCTTGGAAAGCCTTTTTTCTTTCAGAATTCCATTTGAAGTTGGTTGATTCTACATCATTTCTACTATATGCTTAGTGAGTTCAGCAAAATTTGTCATAAATGTTCCAAGGAAATCTACCTCACCAAAAGAGATTTAGTGCTACTTTGGGATAGTGGGAGAGGCAATTGTTGAATAGCCTTAACTCTGTCTAGATCAATTCTTATTCTTCCCTTAGAAACAATGTCCTTGAGAGAAATACCAAAATACTTGCATCTTTGTATTGTTATATCTGAGTCATGTAGGTGTCTAGCTCTTTTTGGAGAAAACAAAATATCATCTAGGTAATACACAATTATCTTATTCTTCAGGTCCCCAAAGGTTAGCTTTATAGCTCTATGATATGTAGCCCCTACATTGACAAGGTTGAAAGGCATTCTGTTACAGGCAAATACAACAATGGAAGTGGTGAATGTGGTCTTATGTTGATCTTCTAGCGCCTCTTAAATTTGATTATAGCTAGAGAATCCATCTAACATGGACATCATCTTCGATCCTAAGACTTTTTGTTAATATGATCCATTTTAGGAAGGGGAAAATTGTCTTTCAAAGATTCTTGATTGAGGTTGCAAAAATCTATACAGATTCTGATTTCCCTATTTTTCTTTCTAACAGGCACAATTTTAGTAACCCACATGGTATGTTGGATGGGGCAAATGATTCCAACTTTAAGCATCTTATCAATTTTCTTGAAAATAACCTAAACAATCGTAGGGTTATAATTCCCCTTTTTTTGCCTAAAAGGGATAGTGTTAGGCTTTTATGGGATATGATGTTGGACTTCGCAACCCTTGAATTTCTTTAAGTGATCATAACACCAAACAAAAACATCTTATAGCATGTCAGAAGATTTTCTCAACATAAAATTGTCGTCTTAGCATACCATTCACCATGGCTACTCCTAGAGGGTGAAGTAAAAGAAAAATATGTCATAGAGTCATACGACTTCTACCATGGCTACTCTGAGAGGGTGGATCCACCATACCTATTCACATAGGGTGGGATGAGGAACTAAGCTCAGACTTCTCTCAGAGAAGAATGCATCTCCACCATGCCTACTCGTAGAGGGTGGATCTACCATACCTACTTGTAGCGGGTGGAATAAGGGATTTTACCTCAAACTTCTCTCACAAAGAACTCATTAACAAGGGATTTCACCTTGAACTTCTCTTACAAGGAAGAACTCATTAATAAGGGATTGCACCTCAAACTTCTCCATCGTAGAGAAGAACTCATTAACAAGGGACTATACCTCAAACTTACCTCTCTTAGAGAAGAACTCATTAACAAGAGATTGCACCTTGAACTTCTCCCTCTCAGAGAAGAACTCATTATAGTACTTAATAAGAACATTGAATATTGAGACTCCTTCTCAGTAGGGGGCTGCATTATCACAACTAAATTATCACAATAAATTACAAAAGACTTAAGTGCTTAACCAAAAAAGAATCTTTTGCAGTCACACTGCTACACGAGCTTGCTGATCCTTTGCTAAGGGCTTGGCACTCTTTATTTGCCACACAAGCTCCCTCTGAATTTTAGTGACCCTAAAGGAGTCCTTCCCCTTCAGCTCATCAAGAATTCCCTTTATGTAATATATATTTTCAGTCTCAGATTCATCTTTAGCGCATTGCTCCTTTGATAGGCTTCCTTGAATTCTTGGAATCAACCTCTCTCTGAATGCAATCTCTCATCATATTTATGCTTCCTGATTTGTCTTGGAAGCATTTGATAGAGATTATTAAATACTAGAACCATACATGATTCACTATTCTCAATTTTATTGCATGAATTAACTACCTAAAATTTATGATAAATATTCAAATGTATAATCGTAAATTACTTATCTCTTTATTGCAGTCAAAGAATAACACCCTCTAGGTGATACTTGAACCCCTTGAGCAATAGGAAATATGGACTTGCCCAATTGGTATACTAAACATTGCTAGAAGGATGATATTTACAGAAAAGCAAAAGGGCATTCTTATAAAGGTGTAACATTGACACCATAGGAACCCCTTGAGCAACAGAGCCTTCGATTGAGTCACCTAAAATATGGACTTGTCCAACTAGTATACTAAACATTGCTAGAAAGATGATATTTAGAGAAAAACAAGAGGGCATTCTTATAAAGGTGTAACATTGACACAATAGTTTAAAAATTTGGTATTGGCAATATCTCGACCGACCCAAATTTTTTGAAAATATCAGAATCGACAAAAACTCGGTGAAAATTTGGTAATAAATTGACACTTTTATCAAACATTTGAAAATATACAATTTCTTAAAATATTCTTAAAAATGCACAGACACCAAATTTGTAGAACTTATAATGATTTGAGATATCTACCATATATCAAGCAAAGTTTTGAGTTAAAAAGTAATTCATAGCAACCAAACTTAGTAGATTAACATAGTACTAGAATCATAAACCGAAAAACAACTATAACATCATGGTTACCGGGAGACCCGTCTCCCCCCTAAAAGTCACGTCTCGGAGACTTTTCGCGTCTTCGAAGACCTCAAAAAAGGTTGGAGACTTCATGACGAAGTCTCCTGAAGTCTCCCCGTCTCCTAATCCAAAAAGTGAAGTCTCCCCAAAGTCTCCTAGTAAAATATAAATGTAAAATATAATATTAAATAATTTTATATATTTTAGCCCTCATTTTAATGTTTTTAATACAAAAATTAAGACCATTGACAATTTAAATGATTAAATCATTTAAAATATTTTTGGAGTGATGATTTTTTGGAGAGCATGATAGCTGAAGACCTTGAGATGGATGATCACAACCTTGTGGAGTAGATGATAGTACCATCAACATACTAATACTAGATATATTTCTGTTTTTTGTTTATTGTACAAAGTGTTCATTTTCATTTGCATATCGGCAATTCAGCATCAAACTATACTTTTTTGAATTTAAAATTTGAATATGTAATGATAATCTCAGCGATTATCAATCTGATATGATGGTGATCATATGCAATATTCGAAAAACAAATATTTCTATGAGATACAATATTGTGATCATGTGAGTTTTGAAATCTTGACTCTATGAGTCTATTTTAATTTTTAATGTGACATTACTATTATTATTTACTTTAGTCTTGCAGTATTACTATTTTCAAATTTTGTATTTACTTTTAGTATTAGACTCTTTAAACATTAAAAAAAATTTATAAAAAAAAAATTGCCGTCTCCAAGTACCCCCGTCTCCTATTTGAAAAATTGCCGTACCGGTACCAGTACCAGTCCCGGTGACCTCAAAGTCTCCCCGTCTCCCGGTGACCTTGTATAACATCAAAATATAAATAAATCCAATACATATTGCAATCAAACTCCATGAAACTGCAACTTTTGAATACATATTAAGTTCAAGTTTCAGTATCAATGAAAACTAAAAATAGCAATCATAAATTGCATCTATGAGTAAAACTCAAAAGAGATCACTGCTGCTAGGTGAGTGGTGTTGAAGTAGTTGCTGTGGTAACATCCTCAACAGGTGGCCTAGTAGGTGCCACATGCTCCACATAAACCTCTGATGGATGACTAAGCTCATGTTCCTTCTCACATGCTGCCACATCTACATCCCAGTCATCTAACTCTATCTCAAACTCAGCTAGCTGCTCATCTGTAAATAAAGGTTCACCCACTGCATCCTCACCATCAAGAGGGGCATTCCAATCTGCTACATATGGATCAATGTCATCCAAGTCTAGTGCTTCATATAAAGCTTTCCTTTTCACCTTCTTCTCATGCAAGAGAAGGTTGTACTTCACAAAACTAAGTCATTCAGGTGCTTTTGAGTCAACCTATTACGTTTCTTTGTGTGTGTTCTGAAAAGTACTCCAATTTCTTTCGCAGCTAGAAGCATTACAAGGCTGCTATCAAATTTGGATGGCAAGCTGTTGAAGATTAGGCATTGTGGCACCATAATCTTCCCACCATAGATTTGCAAGGATTAAAAAAATCATTTATGATGTGGTAAAACTTCCAATAAACTTAATGAGCAAAATAAATGGTATGATAAAACTAAACACATGTTCTTTTTTACCTGGCTGCAAGGTGTATCTCCTACTTTGCAATTAGGAGAAGAAAACAATGGTTCCTCTTCCCTTTTGTAGCTCTGCAACTCATCAAGTATGAGGTCTCGGAGGTCTGTATCAGCAACCAATCTTTTTATACATGTGTCCAAGCCAATTTAAACCTCTGCATTTGTTTTTAAAGTGTTGGAGAAATAGTACTTGGGGTTCAAGAAGTAGATAGCTGCATGAATGTGTTGGTAGAGTTTTTGGTTCCACCTATGATCAATGATGTTTTATATGGGTCTATATTTGGTCTCATTTGACCTATGCAATTGTTGAATTGCCTCTTTTGCCCAATCCATGGCCTCATATACAAACCCCATGGGGTTTTAATCCCCATCCACAGTGTGTAGAACCTTCAACAACAGTTTTGACACCTGGACATAATAAAACATACAAAAATCAGCCAATGAAAATATTTCAAAATTAAATACTAAATCATCATGAAGACTTGAAAACTTACTTTGAGGGTTTCCTCCATTGGCTTTTCAAAGCTAGCATCAAACACAATCCTCACAATCTTTTCTGCTTTAGGCTTCTTGGCATAAGGACTCTCTAACCATTTCTTATCAAGAAACATACGCTTGAGGTCTAACAATGTCCCAGATATGCTTTGCAAGTTTAGAAAATTAGTAGCAAAGTGTGTGACCCCTACTCGTACAAGATCCTTACCACTAGTGTGCTCTCTCATAAGACTTAAGAACCATGCATGATTGTAGATGTACTTTGCAATGGGAGAAATGGGCAGCACAAAGGCTTTAAAACAATGTGGGATGTCTCTCCATCAGAAGTCTACTGGTTGCCACATACGCAGCTACATTATTAGTCATAATCTGGATGACATTAGCCACTCCCACTTCTATTACCACCTTATCCAACATATTACACAATTTTTTTGCATTTTTTGCTTGATCAGAGGCATCAACTGATTTTAGAAATACTAACTGCCCCCCTAAAGCAACTATAAAGTTGATGGGTGTCCTATTCCTACCATTTGTCCACCCATCAGATATAATAGTGCAACGTTTTTGTTCCCAAACTTTTCTTTGCTCTTCCACAAGATGACGAATGTTTCTTACCTTGTCATCTAACAATGACCCACTCACCTCATAGGGAGTTGGGGGCTTGAACCCCTTATTAGACAAATAAATGGAAGTTACCACTTGATATCAATATGGACTACATAAAACATTGAAGGGAATATCATTGTGGATCCAAAATCTTGTAATTATCACCTTTGTCTTCTCATGCATCTCTCTGTTCCATGCAGTGCCTAGCAAGTTGGGTTAAGCACCAGGAGTGTTACGTGGAATCCAGAGTTATGATAAAGACCCACACCCACTTCCCGGTCCTTGTATCTGAGGCCCAATTGAAGAAGCAGCCTCTTCACCTATTTGTGATCATGTAGAATTAAAACTCCCCATTGGGTTTGCCATGGCCTCAAATGTCCTCTTTTTGCTGCCTTATTTTGTACGTATTTTTAAAGCTTGTCAAAGCCTCTTGAGTAGCCTTTTCCAGACGTGTTTCACATAGTGTAATATCATTGCATGGAATCTTTGCAAGATGGTGTTTCAATCGGCTTATGCCTGAAGTCATATGCTTATGACAAAAAATACAATTGACATGACCTTTGATTTCTCCAGGGGTCCCATATTTCCATAATGCATCTTTCCTTCTGCCACCGACCATCTTGTAAAGAAATAGGTAGACTTTGAGAACCTAGCAAAAAAGCAATGATTTATAATTAGAATGCATATGATAAACCAAATTAATATTTTATAAATTTATTAAAATACTGTTATAGATCAAAATCTATTAACATATATAAAACCTATCAAAAATATATTAAAATCTATTTAAATATATATTTATTATTAATCATAAACCTGCTTAAAAATAGTAATTGTAAAATAAAGTAAATATTGGAATAACAATTACAGAAAATAACAGTATTAGTAATTTAGTATAAAATGTTTTAATGTATAATAGAAAATCTAAAATAATGTATTAATAATTTGGTATCACTTATCACAGTAAATATTAAATAATAATAATTATATATTGTATATAAAATAAAAAATTTAAAACAGAATGACAGAAAATTTAAAAATGAAAATATAGTATTTATGTATTTTAGAATTTTAATTACTTAAATTTTACAAAAATAAAATATATTTTAAACAAAATTACTGAGAAAATATATTAAAACAAAAAAAAAAACATTTACAAAATACAGTAGCATACCTCTGCAACCTACAGGAATTGAAGAAAACTTCAAATTGTTCAAGAAAACTCTAGACTCCAAATCGTTGTAAGACAGTGCCCTTAGATGCAGACAAATGGGGTCGAACTTGCGAGCTAAATGCAAACAAATGCCGTCGACTGCAAACTGCAAGAGTTGAATGTATTTCAAATGCAGATTGGAGAGTTGAAAAGACCAAACTGCCGGCGAGAGTTGAATGTATTTTAATGAGCGTTGAAATGTTAATACGTCGCCATTGGGCCTCAAAACAACTATTTCGTGACCTAAAACACCAAAGACTTTTCAATGAACCCACCTAAGAATTTTCAATGGTTTTTTATGCACTTTTTCATTCTTTTGCAATATATTCACTGTTATCTGCGGTGATATCATCCTATTTAATGATGCCGATATTTGGAATGATATACATGGCCAGCTCACAGTCGTGCGAAATATCACGAATCAAGACGGGATTTGCTGTTTTTTAAAACTATGATTGACATCATAAGAACCCCTTGAGCAACAGAGCCTTCGATTGAGTCACTTGAGCCTTTAGCTCCATAGTGAATGCCACAAAAATGACCCGCTAATAATGAAGAAGCCAATACAAAAGCTTCATTTCAATAAATCTCTACACACACACTATGTAACTCTGAATACACACAATGTCGCAGGAAATACCACTCATAAAAAACTAAACCAACCATGCGCCTCCAATAATCTCTCCTCCAAACACACAGACATGTTTCTCTCTATAGACACATAGACATGTTGCTCTCCAAGCAGTCACTAACTGATAATCACACACCTCTGCAATTTTCTATATTCCTATTACAGCCTTTGACAAATAGAACTGCCCAACATGGAAGGAAGAAGCGATCACATACAAGATGTTCACGGTTACAATAATACAAGCAGCCATAGAATACCAACAGTTGATCATGCATCTTTGTATGCACTCACGATAGCAAGAAAGAAACTTCATCAAAGAAGGCTGACAATGAAAGAAAGAAAGATATGAAGATGCCACTGCATGAACATAGCACTTTTAGGGAGCAAGACACAAATAGTCTGATACAACAAGTCTATAATAAAGGTTAACAACAAAAGGCCTTTGATGGACAAGGAAAAATTGGGGCTCAAACTGAAACTCCAACCAAACACAGCAATAGATAAATGCACAGACTCGAACAAAACAGTGTAGAGAATATCTCGACTGCTGAAGAAACAGATCACAAACTGGATGAATAAACATGAACAAGAGATAATAACCCAACTTGATTATTACAGTCCAACAAAGTAGAAGAATATCAGAGAGCTCTCCACAATTATACAGATTGCCTACAAAATATCCATTGCAATCTGCAATAAATGCATGAACTAATGAACAAGAGAAATTCCTGTGTTTGCTGTTATCTAACCCGCTCTGATACCATGTTAATGTCTTTCTAAAAAATAAAGATAAATAACAATAAACAAAATAAAGAACACTAAGACACAGAAAGACAACAATTTATCCTGGGAAAACCCTCCAACTTGAGGGGAAAAACCCAACCACACCCAAAATATGTCTCTTTAATTTAATAATAGTGGTCAGAGTACAATGCTTCTAACTGCATACAGCACTCATCATACGAAGCAATTGTATATATCTTGAATTGAGAGACTCTTCATATCATAACCGAAAGTTTTCATTTACCAAATGCGAGGTGCTTCATATTTCAAAACTCATGTCTCTTCGCATGTTGTATGTCCTGCATATTTTCACACGTGTCTCTTCGCATGTCTTTTCATACAAAGAACAACAGATGAATCTCAAGAAAGCATGATGTATCATCTCAGGTAGATATTCTTTCTCACAACTATAAAACTTTCAACAATATTTATATGAAATTTTGCAAGTAGCAGATTGTGCGAAAGTCTAGTTTTGTGTTAAATCTTACTGAGAATATGAAAGAATGAAAAAAAGAAAGTTGGAATATGATCTAAGTTGCGAATGTGGATGCAAGAATCAGATGCATGAAATATTTTTTTTGGATTTTGGATGCATCTATATATATATGTGTGTGTGTGTGTGTGCGCAAAGAAATGCAAGAAATATACAAAAATAAATCATTCCATAGTATGATACTAATTCTTGATAACTCACATCATTCTTGTAAGTTTTCTCAGATTTATATTTTAGCTCGTCTTTCGCAACTGGATAATTTTTCGTGTAAAATCTTTGGCTCCCCTTGTAGGCGATTCTTAGGAAGGATCCCCTAATAACAAGATTGCAAAATCTTTTTATATTCTCAGCTGTTACATTCAAACCTAATGCCACATTTATTTGTCCCCAATTAGATTTTAGATTTATGGTACATGGACTATGACTAATATGTTTAAGTGCCATGGCCTAGTATTTTCCATTAAAGAACAAAATGAAGCCTATGTTAAACATTTCTCCTCTTGGGAACAGACTGCTTCTGCAATATTCGAATGCCCATTCTCACTTGGAACATGCTTGTATCTTATCAACTTTCAAGCTATGTTTGCAGGCATATCAAGGAGTTCTAAAATCTTATTGCAAATCTCCAAAGTAGTACATGTGCTTCTGTTGGAGCATTTACAGGATGACACTTCCCTATCTTGATCCCATGACCTGACAGTATAAAAGCGGCAGCTTTCAACCTACAAAACGTATTACTCGATTTTGAGGGGGATCACACTTTCTACTAGACAACCAGCATCTGCAATTGATTACCAAGATGGACAACGAAGCCATCGATCCCATTGAATTCAACATCATGAACTGCAATGAAATTCGCCTGTGTTATTACCGTAGTTGATGTAGAACAAAAGCTCCAACCGCAGTCACATTTGATGAAGATTTTAGTGATAATATAGCTCCACGCGGATTGTTTGCATGGATTTCACAATGATGGAGTGAATTCCTGCTGTCAACATTATTGAACAATGCCTCCAGAAGCATCCACAGACCTGGGAGGTGCTTCTTGAGCACCTCCACAAGGCCTTCGTGGAGCAGCAGGCACCCGTCCACATCAGCACCAGCCTCCAGGCCTGGGTCCAGCACATTGGCATAGAAGTTGATAATGAAAGAATGACAAAAGAAAATGGAATAACTATTTCTCAAAGAAATCTCATAAAACTAGTCTAATTTTAAAATTATGTGTGTTCCATGTTCTAAAAGCAACTGATTCTTCTTTTTCTACCTTATAACAGTATTAATGCCATCCTTCTGTTTATCCGTGGACATGCTTGATTAATAAACTTGAGATTAATAATCTTAACTGAAATTCAGGATTCAGTGTAACTTTTTATTTATAATGCTATGTTGTTTCAGGTTTGTGAGTTAAGTCGAACTCAAGGTCCTGAGGTGGGTTTGGCCCTCTTTCGGCAAGTACCACATTTCAGAGTTCTTGTTTGTGGAGGAGATGGTACTGTGGCTTGGGTTCTTGATGCTATTGACAAACAAAATTACGAATCTCCTCCAGCTGTCGCTATACTTCCTGTAGGTACAGGCAATGACCTTGCAAGAGTCTTGTCATGGGGAGGAGGTCTTGGTGCAGTAGAAAGGCAGGGTGGATTAGGCATGGTTTTGCAACATGTAGAAAAGGCAGCTGTTACGATGCTTGATCGCTGGCGAGTAACTATAAAGAGAAGAAAGTCGAAGAAAGTGCAGGGCCTTGATACTAAAGTAAAATTTATGAACAATTACCTTGGTATGTTATTTTTATGCCCTTTTTCTCATCTTTTTGTTACTTTGAATTAATGTTTACTGAAAACAGATTTTGTAAAATATGATGTCTGTTGTATCTGTTTTAACAGGAATTGGATGTGATGCCAAGGTTGCTCTGGACATTCATTTGCTTCGAGAAGAAAGTCCGGAAAAGTTTTATAATCAGGTATTTGACAGATCACATGGAAGAAACCTACAGTGCTCCCACTATTTGTAGTTCAACCATTTTATGTATAGTTTTGTAGTATTATATTCTTGATTTCACTTATTTACAATTTACTGTAGTATGAGAATTTAGGACTGTGATCAATTTCACATCTGTAATGAATAATCCAAGGGGGTGAAGGATCTGGTATAAGTTCGTGGTAATGGAGAATCTAAAAGAGATATTTGATGATTTTACAATGAGATTGATGCATAAGACATGAGCACTGTTGAGAAGGGCCATGGTTGGAAATATGGTAAACTATGAAGCTACGATATTGACCTTTGGGGAAATGAGTGCTGACACCTCCAAACTTTAGTTGACCTCTATATGAAATTTCAGAATATGATTTAAGGTAAAGGTGGAGTTATTTGCATTCCTAAAGGAAATTGAGTTAGCTGTATGGGTTATGTTATTTTGATTTGAATAACTTACTGCTGCTCCAATCCAAATCTTGGAAACCAGTTGAGTGGAAATCACTGAATTCTTTAATGACATCTGAAATTCCGTCCTTGCCATTTCAAGCCATCAACACAATTTAAAATTATTCCTGCAGGTTATGCAAGGCATCCCTGTGGTGCTTGTAAACATCTTTGTGGGCTCCACTGGTATACAATTTGAAGATATTTCGAACCCTGAGCAACCAACAAAGTTTGTTTATGTCTGTCAGACCTTGTCCACGTTCTTCTCTTGTATCATGTTGGGTTTCATGACTTATTCAGAATTGAACAATCTACTGCAAATCATTTGGTACCCTATACTAGTTAGTGTTGATATCAGTTTTGTTCCACTGCAGCATGTAGAATCAAATGCCCAATATTTTGAGATGAAAGATTGAATATTCAATTCTCCCTTGATAAAAGGTCATCTCTCATGCTAAGCTTGCAAAGTAAGATCATGAAATGACATAAGGTTGCTTCAGTTGTGGATACTTGCTCAATGAAATAATGCGATTTGTCATTAATCACTTAGCGGAAATACGTTATTTATTCAATGGATATCAACTTCTTGCACTTCTAGATTTGGCTTTACAATGTGCAATGAAAATATAGTTTGGTTTTCCAACTTCCACTTCAATTTCCGTTGAACTTACTATTTTCAACTAACTGCTCCTAACTATGAATGGAAGGAATCATGGAGGACTTGGACTCTACTAGATGCAGCTTGATCATCAACTCCACCTTGTTAATTTCTTAAATCTAGTATCTAGGTAAATAGATCAGATCTAGATTTACACTACTAGATTGGATCTCTCTCTTTCTCTCAATGTCCTTCTTGAGAAAAATTACTTCTATTTAACCCTTAGCTTCCTTTTATATAGCAGTTGTGAAAAGTAGAGTCCTACTTGAAGTCTAGTTCCATAAAGTAGAGTCCTACTTAAAGTATACTTTTACAAAGTAGAGTCCTACTTGAAGTCTACTTCCATAAAGTAGAGTCCTACTTGAACACTTCTTCTTAGGTGACTACTTTAATTAGTTAGGTGGATAAAGTAGAGTTCTACTTGAACTCTACTTCCTCAAAGTAGAGTCCTATTTGAACTCTGCGTTTAACTTACCTTTATGAGCTACAATTATCAACACTCCTTAGCGAAGAAGGTATTCACCACCACTCCAAGCTTGTCTTGAAAGAAAACAAACTTCCCTTTTACCAAGGGTTTGGTGAGTATGTGTGCAACTTGTTCATCCATCGAAATATACTGAAGCTTAATTGCTCCCTTCAAGACCACGTCTCAGATGAAATGATATCTGATCTCAATGCTTTTTGACCTATTATGAAACATTGGTTTCTTTAAGAGTTTTCTGCAACTTTGATTGTCACTATTAATCATAGTAGGCTCCAAATTCTGATCAAATAAACTTGTAAGCAACTTACGAAGCCAAATTGCTTCACAACTTGCCAAATTGGCTGCCATGTACTCAGCTTCAGCTGAATTGAGTGCTACTGAGGTTTGCTTCCTGCTAAACTAGGAAATCATGGCTGACCCTAAACCGGACAACACCTTGAAGTATTCTTCCGATCTGTATCAGTCCCTGTCCAATTTGAATCACAATTCCCTTCCAACTTTACCCCATCTCCATAGAGGTATTACAAACTATACTCCACCGTGCCCTGCAAATATCTAAGCACATGCTTTATTGTGATCTAGTGAACCTTCCTTGGCTGTACCATGTATTGACTCGAGGTGTTTACAACAGAACAAATGTTTGGTCGACTGCTGATGAGATACATCAATGAGCCAATTAATTGCCTATATTGTCTAGAATCTACCATTTCCGACTTTGAAGAATCAACCTTCTTCAATTTGGTTACCATTGGAGTAGACATTGATCTATTGTTCTCCATCTTGAATCTCTAAAGGATTTATAGGGTATACTTACCTTGTCCAAGAAAGATCTCTCTCAATCTCTGCCAAACCTTAAGTCCTATAAAGTAATGCATTAACCCAATGTCTTTTGTCTCAAATTTTGTTACTAATTTTGAATTGCACTCAGTGATCAACTTCTTTGCCCCTATAAGAATTCATCCACATAGAGCACCAAGATGAGGATCTTAGATCCAACAAGTATGAAGTATAGGTTGGAATCTACCTTACTCTTGGTAAAACCCATGCTTTGCAAATAGCCGTCGATCTTGGAGTACCATGCCCTTGGAGTTTGTTTGAGTCCATACAAGGCTTTCTTAAGCTTGCATACATGTGACTCTCTGTCATGTATCTCAAACCCTGGTGGCTGCTCTATATATATTTCTTTCTCAATGGAATGCTATCTTCACATTCATTTGGTGAATCCTCCACCTTAACTCTGAAGCAATGGATATAACAACTCAATTAGAAGAATATCTAGCAATAGGATCTTAGGTTTCCTCGTAGTCTACTCCCTCTTTTTGAGAGAATCCTCTGGCCACCAATCTTGCTTTATACTTCTCCACACTGCCAGTTGCTACATGTTTGATTTTGAACTACCATGTAGAAGTCACTATTGACTTCCCCACTAGTCTTTGCAAACATTCCCAAACATCATTCTTCATGATGGAGTTATGCTCGTGCACCATGGCACCTCTCCACACTTGTTGCCTAGCTACCTCCTTAAACCTGAAAGGCTACGATGTATGATGTTGGTTATCAAGGCCGTATACGTAGGAAACATCTTTAGATGGCTACTCTCCTTGAATGTGGTTCTGGGAGCCTCAACATGTTCTCGAGCATCTCTCAAGGTCTGCTCAAACCATCTGGGCCTCCTAACTAATTCAAAAGGGGTTGGTCCTTTGTACTAGAAGTTTGTGAACTCCTCGCCTTTTGAATCCTCTTGCAAAATATCCTTTGCAATTGTCGGTGGATCATGAGATTTCTTGGAGGCCAAGTTTTCTTCAAACTTGACATCCCTACTCATTACTGTCCTCTGTTGTGTTGGTAAAAAGGCCCTGTAGGCTTTTGACTCTTCATTGTATCCCACAAAAATGCCCTTCTCACTTGAGGGCTCCAACTTTGTCCTCTTCTCTACAGGCACATGAATATAGATTGGACAACCAAAAGTCCTAAGATGTACAGTCTCCGGTTTAATCCCTGTGAATGCCTCCTATGGGGTCTTGTCCTCCAAAACCTTGTGAGGGCTCCTATTTTGTAAATATACTGCTTTGTTGCATGCTTCTACCCATAGAAACAATGGAAAACTTTGATCACGGATCATGGCCTCTATAGATTGATGATAGATATGTTCATCCTCTCTGCAACCCCATTTTTTTGCGGATTGTAGGCAATTGTCTTCTCCCTCTTGATTCCTACATCCTTGCACAAATCTCTAAACTCATTTGACATATACTCATCCCCAGTGTTTGATCTCAACACCTTGGTCTTCTTCCTTACTAGATTCTCCACTTGAGTTTGAACTCCTCGAATAGAGTGAAGGCCTATATAAGTTGCCTTTTGTAACTCCAGTCCTCAAAGCTGCATTTGGATTAGCTCCCTTTGGGCATGTAAACACTTGCCCTTTCGAGAAGGTAATTGTGTAACCTTTGTCCTCCATAATTGAGATGGACAACAAGTTCTTCAAACCAAGTACATATGACACTTCCTAAGCCTCAATTGATCCTCTTGACTCAAGCTGAAACTGCACGATTCCTTGCTTCTAGACTGCATACAAGGCATCATTGCCAAGCTCCACAATGATCCCTGATTCATCCTCAGAAAGTTGACTGAACAACTCCCATGCTTCAGTGATGTGACGATGTCCAAGTACCAAGCACTTCTAACTATAGTGCTGGTAGAAAGATAGGCTACAAGGGAAAAATCATTCTCAAGCTTTGTTGCAAATTCACTCAATTGATTCTTTGTTGTTGCTGCTACTGCTACTTGTTGTGTCTTTCCTGTGCTTTTCTCCTTCTTTGGACATTGAGAAGCATAGTGACCTTGCTCATGGTAAACAAAGCACTTGATCTTGCTTAAGTCTTTCTTCTTTTCGTGATGATGTCCTCCATAATTGTTACCTTCTTTAATGTATGCTTTCCATTTTCTTTTCTTAGTCTTTTCCTGTGCTTTTCTCCTTCTTTGGACAATGAGAAGCATAGTGACCTTGGTTATGGTAAGCAAAGCACTTGATCTGCTTAAGTCTTTCTTCTTTTTGAGAAGATGTCCTCCATAATTGTTACCTTCTTTAGTGTACGCTTTCCCTTTTCTTTTCTTAGTCTTGGTGATGAGGGCCAAGTTTTCATCACCACCTCCTTGCTTGTTGGATCTAATCTCCTCACAAGTCTCCTCTTAAATACAATCATCCCATAGCCTCTGCCAATCTGGAATGTTTTCTCAAGCACAAACTCCCTTCACAAATGGTTGCCATGACTTGGTGAAACAATTTAGAGCTACATTCGCCAACTTTTCATCCAAGATCTTTTCTCCAACTGCTGCAAGCTGATCACAGATCTGTGTGGTCCTCATAAGGTAGCTGGTAACAGTATCATATATGGTCATCTGACACTCTTGGAGCTTGTTCTTCAGAACCATCTTCCGGTTCATATTGTCACTTTGAAAGAGACCAACTTTGGCATCAAACATGTCCTTTCCTTTCATCTTTTCTGCTATATGCAGAATCAAGTGATCCTTTGCATTATCTAGAATGACCCATTGTCCTTTAGTGTCCTCATTCTGTGTTGCTTGACGTGCATGTTAGTTTCTAGGATCCCTACAAATGTACTAATAATGCCATTTTTATTGATTGTGTTCCAAATGCAAATGAAGCCTTATAAATATGAGAGGAGACATGTCTCTAAGGTTAACCTCGCTAGTTAACATACTAATATAATAGTATAAATAACCATATATGTAACTCATCTTAAGCATATATGTAATATTAATATGTTGACCATATATGTAATATATTGTTATATTATTATATTATTATATAATAATATATAATGTATAATATATATAATATATATTATATTACATATATAATATATAAGATATTTATCTTAAACATGATTTACTAGCAACAAGGGATCTCATGTTAAAATCAATCCTATAGAAGCTACAACTTTAACACTCCCTCTTAGCTAGCGAGGATTTATAGAACACATTATGCTATCAAGAATATGAAGATATATCATCTCAATATGATATTCAATTCACTATGAGGTTAAATTTCTCACCTTTCATAACACACAATTTCCATAACTTTAAAACACCACCTTAAGTGTGGTCTATAGTAGTAACTATGTCATGGTGTTTGACAAGATTCGGCCCAAAGAACCATAACAAGTTGGTTATCATGGTGTCCGGCAAAATCCAACCCAAAGAACCATGATAACAGGTCTACCATTTATAAGATCGCCACCTTACAATGGTTACCTTCTGTTGATTCGTTATCATGATTTCCAGCACTCCGGGACAACAATTTAATGAAGTCTTCCATGATAACAGGTCCACCATTTATAAGATCATCATCTTATAATGGTTACCTTCTGTTTATATATGTCAACGAAAGATCGTCACCCTTCATTACATATCATATGTGAAATAGTAACCACCATTAACCCAGTTAGAGGGTGGTACAAAGGTTATCACCTTAAATATTCTCTCACAAAGAAGAATGCATTACAAGGAGTTTCACTTAGAACTTCTTCTCACAGAGAAGATATCATTCATAAAAGATTAAACCTCAAAATTCTCCTTTTGAACAATGATCCTGGAAGTCAGGTCCTATAGTTATTCCCTTTGAGACTTTCTTCACCCAAGGATGCCTATCGAATTCCGTCTGAATCTGATAGTAATCTTTCAACCTTTAGGTGACAAGTTATTACTTCCTCGTGATGTATAAATGAGTAGACTCTATCACAATGATGTAGTCATACCTAGGTATGTTAGACTATGTTAGACTTTGTCTAAGTATCAATCTTCTAAGCTCCTTGTATAAGGTTGTCTTTGATGAATTATTGAACCTCTTGATATAAAAGGATACTCATAATCTCAATCTTCAAAGATATATGCTTCTTGAGCCTCATTTTAAATGAGCTAGATCAATAAATTCTAGATTACAACTTCTATAAAGGTGAACCTCTTGATGTGAAAGGATACTCGTAATCTCAATCATCAAAGATATTCGCTTCTTGAGCCTCACTTTAAATTGATCAATAAATTCTAGATCACAACTTCTAGATCACAACTTCTATAAAGCTACTATCATGAGATTTAGTTTGCACAATATGCCTAATGTACCATTCTTCTTTTCCTATAAGATCATCTTCTAGATATAAAGGAAAAGATCAAAGAAAATAACTCTTATAGTATGTATAGAATTACAAATAAGAGAGATACAATGAGTAGATAATTTAAAAGATGAGAATACTTATTTGTACATCCATGATATGAGTTGCTTCAAAGAAGGTCCATCACATTAGAACATAACTTCTTAGATTGTTTGTGAGACATCCTCTTTTGAATCATTTCTCCACTGAGGATGGTTCAAAATTGGAACTCTGACACTATCTCTTGATATCTCCCCTCCTAAGTTTGTATTTGACCAATCTTGTCTCAATCAACATTAGTTTTGGATAAGATTGATTGTCTCTTTTATCAGTTGTCGATAATACCAAGGTGTATTGACTTCCTCATACTTAATCAGTTAGTCCAAATATCATTGTAATTATATTTCAGAAATGATATATTGAGTCCTTGTTTATATATATTTCCATCAGTTATCGATTTGATCTTTACACATGCTTGACCTACAAAATAGGGCATGTGTGCACTCCCTTTATACTCCCCTTAAATAAGTGTAGGTGATTTTCAACGGTGATAGACCTAGGCTATATACTCCACTACTCTTATAAGAGAATCACTAGCATACAAATACTGGAATATGAGATGTTGCTTCCTATTGATGGAGATATAATAGGTTCACTATTTCTTCCTTCCATATTTATAAGTTGCACATTGATTCGTTTATTTAGTTTCTTTTTAATTTGCTTGCCCATATTGGGAGACTGTGTCTTTGTCCATCGTGTCCATCTCCTTTAACTTATACAGTAATCATCTCTCTTACTTTACATGTATGTGTTACATTTTCGATTTGGGGTTTGCTGTGATTTCAAGTGAGGCCATTAATGGTTGACTTCTCGACGTTAAATTTTACTTCTCTTTTCCTTTAGATCATACTCACTTATCTTGGTTGGCACAAATATTATAGTGGAATGAATTATCCGTCCATCTGGCACCCTTCCATCGACTCGTGCGAAATGAGTAGAGGCAATGATTGATGCAGTCAAAATGTTTCCTTTACCACACATTGCAAATACTCGAACTTCAACACATCACTCTCCTTCACAATGCGATCTCTATCCACCACTAATTCGATCTCTTTTTGTGCTCGAGCGTGAGTGGTGGGATTCCTCCGAAGCTGACTCATCGCCTATTCTAGTAACGTCGACAATATATCTTGTATCAATAATCGCCACTTAGGACAGCGCAATCTTTTTTCTTTGATCATTTGCGATAATCTCGACATGATCATGCTGCCATACTCTAATGCAATTGTATCTAGTCTCGATGTTGATTCCTATGATCACTATGAAACTGTGGCGTCATCCTATATGTAGAGATAACGATTAAGTATGAAGCAAATAACATTTAGGAAGGTAAAATATATGAATCTATTTTTATTCTCACGTCTTCGTTTATACTCTTCATAAATACACAAGTCTTTCTACGTAGATGTCTCTTCTTAGTCACGACAATATCCAGATAATATTTAATACGTTCAAACATCTTTGTCTCTGTATTTCACTCAGAATCAGTCTGGAATGATATTCTTGTAATATTTGTTTCTCCTTTATCTTGTGCACAATCCTCCATCTATTCTTCAAAGAATTAAGGCTTGCGAATATAGTGATCTGTAGTTTCAAAAACTATATATATATTATAAGTCTTGCCTAAATCTATGGATATGATAGTCATATCTAGCCTTTAATTCCTCTATATAAGCTCTCTTCATTTTCCATTCTTCAATTCCACACCAATTCGGTATTTTCTACAGTAACTGTGTACTCCTTTATATGAGTTGCATATATGCCCTCCACATATATGAGTCTCTAGTATGATATTTGTTGTATATAAAAATTATTCAAGTGATCATTCTTTCTTACATTTGCAGGTTGTCTCTGATACCATGTTAGTTTCTAGGATCGCTGCAAATGTACTAATAATGCCATTTTTATTGATTGTGTTCCAAATGCAAATGAAGCCTTATAAATATGAGAGGAGGAGACGTCTCATGAAGAGAAATGTCTCTATGGTTAAACATCACTAGTTAACATTTTAATATAATAGTATAAATAACCATATACGTAACTCGTCTTAAGCATATATGTAATAGATTATTATATTATTATATAATTATATATAATGTATAATATACATAATATATATTATATATATAAGATATTTATCTTAAAGATGATTTACCATCAACAAGGTATCTCATGTTAAAATCAATCCAACAGAAGCTACAACCTTAACAATGCAAGATCTGTTTGTAGTGGAAGAATCTTTTCTACACTTCACACAATTAAATCCTGATAGCAATATCACAATTTGACTTGCTGTGGAAATTATCTCCTACTTATCAATATGAATCTTGCCATCAATGGCAAGAAGTTTGAAACTCTATCTGACCTGTCCTTGAACCTAATACTGTTGGCTGCCATATCTGTCTTGTGTTATTCTTTTAGAGCTTACAGCTCTGGTACCATGTTAAATTCTTAAAACTAGTGTCTAGTTAAATATATCAGATCTAGATTTACAGTACTTGATTTATTTAACGAAATAAAGCAGCGGATAACTTAGAAAAGAAAAACACATTCATACAGTCTTCAATCAGTTCATCATTCAAAATAACTTCAGAACTTATAAGAGCTCCCAGTAGATGGGAAAATGACTCTCAAACAAATTACAACCAAAACAGAAGACCTGGAATATACTTGCTATTGCTACCTACTCCTTTACTGTTAACTATTGTAAACTTCCTTCTTTCTGCCCTGCTGAAAATCAGAAATGTCTTCTCTCTCTCTCTCTCTCTCTCTCTCAATGTCCTTCTTGAGAAAGATTACTTCTATTTAACCCTTAGCTTCCTTTTATATAGCAGTTGGGAAAAGTAGAGTCCAACTTGAAGTCTACTTCCATAAATTGGAGTCCTACTTGAAGTATACTTCTATCTATAAAGTAGAGTCCCTATCTAGTGCAAGCTTCTAAGGAATACACAAATGGTTTTCACATCAATATATCTTCTTCGATTCCATTAATTGGATGCAAACCAAAGAGTAAATATCAATTGAAGTTAAGTGCTTTTAATTATTGGCTAACCATACATGAAACACTTACAATTAGCTAAAGACTTGTAACTTGGATTTGTTTGAGTCAAGTAAGTAAACATCCACAATTACTCTCGTCCAACTATTATAGATTTTAGAAACCTTTGTACTCGTTTTCTTCCAACTTAGTCTACCAAGAATCACAAATCTATGAGATTAAATGATTTCTTGCACTGTTATGGCTCTCTATATTTATCATGATTGTGAGAAGAGGATAAGTCGATACGGTCTTCTAATTACTGAAAATTTGAACAGTTCATGTTAGTCTAGCGCTTTCATTTTTTATAAAAAAGCCATTTTATAGAAATGTGTAAGTATGCCATACTATCGGAAATGTGTAAGTACGCCATACTATCGGCTACATCATTGCACCTCATTTGGAGTAAGCACTAGTTGTAATACATATGCAAAAACTATTCATGTGGAGATCAATAGAAACAATTTTACTAGCAGCTATGAGTGTTTCATATTATATAGTTCTAATTTTTCAATATTTGTGTGTCTACATGGACATATATGTATAAATCACACACACGTACATGTGTACATACATGCATATGTGCACACACAGAGATAGGTGTGTGCATGTGTGTGTGCACACGTGTGTATGTGTACAAGAAGATGATAAATGAATGAGAGGGAGGTTTACTTTATATAGAATTTTATGAGGGTTCACCTCGGTATTAGTTATAGTATTTTCTTTCTTTTGAATTCTTTTTTGGGGTTTTTAAAAAAATTTGTTTGCATGTGTAATGATGCCCTGCAACCATTAATAGTCTTTCTTGAGAATAAATAAGCAAACTAAGATATAAATATTTGTTTCCAAAAAAGTTTAATTTAATTGATAAATAATTTGTTGAAGGTTAGTGTATTGCAAAATGAGTGCAAAATGAGCAGACAACAAATATTGCAAAAGGAGATTATGTTCTTTGAAAGAAAAGAGAAGAGGTTACAATGAAAATTTTATAATTTGACACCAGTGTTTTACAATTTGAAAGCCATTAAGTCGGCTTAACTCGCAATTCCTTTACTAAAAATCTTTGTAACTGCCATTTTCGGTCAATATAGCAATGTTTTTCACAAAATGGAAAAACTTGGGCTTGGAGGTTAGTTGTGAGAGCTAGAAGTTATAGCTTTTGACATATGCTCTAATGTGACACAATTTTGTGAGAATTTTTTAAAAACTAGTTGAACAGAGTTTCAGAATCAATAGTTGATGCAGAAGCATCCTTGGGTAGTTGGTAATCTTGCATTGTTTCTTAGTTGTGTTTTCCTGTTCTATTCTTATTCTCCGGTCTAAGAGATTTGGCTGATAGTTGAGTTGGTAATCAAAATATTGGGTGCTATCACAGCTTTGTGTTCTAGAGGATACTTGGGTAATTTGTCTATGACTGCAACTCATTTGATTAATTTTGGTTCGAAGCTATGACCGATGTGCTGGCATGTAGTTTGTTCTTGGTTCTTGGCAAGGTTGCACGGGTATGTGGGTACGGGAACGTGAACGGGTACGGGTATGCATATTTTTCAAAATAGGGGACAGGGGTACGTGTGTATGCCTAATTTTTTCTATATAATTAATATTTTATAGAAAATATAAAAATCAAAATATATGTCATGAGTTATGACATTGAGCATTTAAAACAAGAAATTTGAAAATATGAGCCATAAGTCAAATATATATATATATATATGCTATTGCTGAATGTTTAATGTTTAAAGTATTTTTCATAATAGGGGACGGAGGTACTTGGGTATGTCAAACTTATTTAAAAATTATACTTTTATATTTATAAAAAATCTGAAATTATGAGTCATGACAATGGTTTTTCAAAACAAGAACAGTGATAAAGTTTGCAAATGTAATGTATTGTTTTCAGTTTCAGATTTGCTATATGTTTGAAATAATAATACATGATAAATGCTTAGATGCATAACAAAGAAGGCAGACTTTAAACATGAACAAGAAGTTCCTAAATCATATGACAATGACATATTGCAAATGATAAACTTATGACTTGAACAGTGATAAAGTTTATTGTTAATGAGTATCAAAGTTTCAAACCAATTTGGTATTGAATTAAGTTTGATAAACAACAAGCTAATACAAAAATAAAAAACCAAAAAAAAAATCAGAATCTTGATCAAGGTCCTTAGCTATGATGCTCTCCACCGAGTATCCAGTACATGGGATACGTGTACCCAGTACTTGGGTACGTGGGTACGAGTACTAGGGGTGTGGGTACGAGTACCCATGCAACCTTGGTTCTTGGTGAATAGTGTAGAGTGGGAATGTCACTCAAGTTCACAACTACATAATAACACAATTGATAGACACATACGTAAAACATAGAATGTCAGTAATACCACAATACTAGTAGGCAAGGAAATGATTTGTTTATTAATACCAGAAAAATAACGTGAGTACATTATCGATTTTCTAGACATTTATAGAAGGGTCGATTAGTTGGAAACCAATCGACGCATTTCCTCACCACCTAACTATCCAACCAAAGTACCTTTAACAAGTACTAAACATAATAGTTATTTTATTCTGACTACTCAAAAGAAAAAGAAAAAGAAAAAAGAAGAAGTTGTCTTCCAAACGACTTTAGAACATGAAACCAACAAAAAGAACTTTGACTTCAAGAAGAGGAATGGTAGGACATCCCAGTGCTTGGATCCGCTTTCCCTATCTTCCGGGCTTCCTCCATGGCCACTTTTTCTGCTTCCCATTGATGAGAGGTGGCAGCCATAACCTGCCAATGCTTTCCCTATCTTTTGCCATCTCACTTATCTTTTCCTTTGCTTTCAGTGCTATCTCCCTTATCGCTTCTTCTTTAATTGTTTGTATGTGGCACTTGTACCAACCGTCCTTCTACAGCGGTTGCTTGGAACCAACTTCTACAGGTTGTCTCAGATTCTGTACAGATTTCACGAGTACTACGAATGCTCGTACTCTTGTCTTCCGTACTCCTGCAGGCTGCCGTACCTCTTTTTGCCGTCCTCCTTGCTGTACGGGTGTCACTTCCTGCCGTACGGGATTACCTCTTATAGCCCTTGTTGTATGGATGAGAAACTTTGACCTTGATGTCATACGGATGTGAGTAATTGCTGTACGGTCTTGAATGGATGCCGTATGGATGTGGTTGACAGCCGTACGTACATTACTTGGTTTTGCCGTATGCTGCCATAATAAGGTAAAATTTGTTGATGTCATACCTTGCCTTGCTTTCGTACGGACGTGTTTTGGTGCCGTACGCTGCCTTGCCTCTCGTACGGACAAGTATGAATGTGTCGGTGAATTGTTCTTGTATGGATGTGTTTTCGTATCCTTCCCTCTCGTACGGCTGTCCGTATGACGACCTTTCCTCTTCATACGACTGTTCGTACGACCACCCTTCCTTCGGTCCCAACCGTCAGTACGACTATCTTTGCAATTTCCTATGTGTCTTTTCCGTCTCTCACAATTTCTTCTCTATCGCTCTGGGTGATGTTGTGGGTTATGTTTTGTGATTCCGTCTCTTTATAACAACTTGGTTCAGTTTTTTCTCTTTTCACTTTTCATCCGTTTTCCCCTTTTTATATTTATAAAATAGCTACTTGCAACTTTATTCCGTCTCTCATATGCTTTTAACTTAGACCCATTTACTAGGTCTCTAATAGGTTTGTTATCCCAAGTAGATAACTTTCTTGCCTCACTCTCTTCATATTTTGTGTACTCCTCCGGTGCCTTCCTTCTGATTGAGAGTCTTGTATTTGTAACATATTACATTTTTCGTGAAAAACTTCATAGTCTCCCATTTGCCAGTGGAATAATCCATTAAGGAAATTTGTGTCATTGTCTGAGCATTCCCCTAGTTTGAGCTCCCCTTCCTCATCTGGTTCCATCCCTTCATAGTTTTCTCCTTCAGAGTCTAATGCCAAGTCCTGACTTATTGATTGGTTTCTGAGATCGATGATGTACCTTCTTCCTTCAGTCTCAATAGATAGTGTGTTCCATTTCCAATTATGGGTAGCTTTTGTTGCGACTAACCATCCCCTGCCTAATAAAGCATCGTACCCTTTCTTTTCTAAAGGGATAACCACAAAATCAATAAAAATTGTTGCATACTCACGATGATTTTTTGTCCCATCAGTATTCCTATACTCTTGATTCCATGTTGATCTGCTCTTACTAGTTGAAATGTCGAGGGCCAGAGTGTAGGTTTCCCTAATTCCTTCCATGTTTCCTCTGATAAGACATTTACATTGGAACCTCCATCCACAATAGTATTTGAGAGTTTGCACCCTAGTATCTCCATCTCTACTACCGCTGGTGTTCTCCTCATCCCTATGGTGAACAGTGTATTCTCTTCTATGTGCACTTCTCCTTCCTTATCTTTCTTTGAGGTTGTCTCTTTCGGTTTTGCCCCTGATGTTAGTGCTACCTGCAATTGGGGTAATGTTTCTAATAAATCACCTAATTTTACTGGGATAACAGTTTCTAGTACTTGCCTCACAATATTTGCTACACCCCTACTGGAAGTAGGTTTTTCCAACATCGTCTTTCGTCCCTCCCCCATGCTATCTTGAATGTCTTTCTTTGCTTCCTGAAACCTTTCTGTCACCGTACTAGCATCTGGGTAGGTTAATCTTTTGGCTTGCAACCTGGTGACCACACGAATTTCGTCTTCAATGTCTAGCATATTTACTCTCTTTTGTCTCGAGCAATTTGCATCTTCATGATTGCCTAGCCCACACCATTTACAGAGCATCCCTCCATTTTGTCCTCCTCCACTGAATCATTGGTCTCCCTTTGGAATCATACTGAAGTGGACGTTGGGTTGTGTTGTTATTGCTATTGTCTTTGCTATTATTGTTACTTCCTCTCTTGTTGTTTCTGTATCCTCTTGGTGAGGCTTCCTTATTTATATTCTTCTGAGGAGTGGAGGGTGGTGTGGATTGTTCCCCTTGGGACAGGAATACTTGAGTGCTCCGTGTTTTTAAATTGTAAGGACAATCTTTAATTGTGTGCCCAATTACTTGACAAATCTCGCAAAATGCTTTCTTTGGGCAAGATCCTTTTGTATGACCTTCCTTTTCACAGTCAATACACTAGAGTTCTCTCCCTTCTTTCTTTTCTTCTTTACTCCTTGCCACTTCCTTTATCAATCGTCTCAGATCTTTTCTTAAAGCTTGAATAGTTTTGGATTCTTCTTTGCTCTCTTCTGAACTTCACTAGAGCTTCCATGCCTTCTCACCTTGGAGGTTTTACTCTCACTTTCTATGTCCATGGCATGAGTACACGCATCCCCAAAGGTTGATGGTGGAACTATCTTTATTTTTTTTTGTAAGGGACGGTGTTAGTACTTCAATGAACCATCGTTTCTTTAGCCCATCTGCTAGCTTGTTGTCCAGTTTCCCTATGAGCTCTTTCAGTTGTCTAGTATAAGCTTTGATAGATTCACTCTTCCCTTGTCTTGTGTTATAAATCTCTGTTACAATTTCATCATTGTCTCTCAGCAGTTTGAATATCTCTTCAAAAACTATGCGGATATTATTCCAGGTGTTTTTCTTTGCTGCGTTCGAGTCAGTATACCAATCAATGGCAATACCCCTTAGTGTGGCCGGAAAAGCTTTTAACCAGTCCTCCACATCATTTTGTCCATTCGCTTGCCATATTGTTATACATGTTTTACAGTGGCGAGTAGGGTCCTCCGAGCCGTCCCCTGTGAACCTTGGTAATTTTTGTTTGTCTATTGCCATTATGTGAACCCCTCTCGATGGAACACCTCTAGATGGAACACTTCCCGATGGAACACTACTTCCTGATGGAACACTTCCTCCCACTGGAACACTTCCTCCTGATGGAACACTCCCTCCTGCCTGGAAGTTTGTTCTCGAGGAGGAGCTACTGAAAGTATCCCCTTCTTGACCTTGCTCCTGGTGGAAGTCTCTTCCTGCTGGTGTCTTTGGATTTTTGTATCCCACTTCCTTGTTGGTGTCTTTGAGATGACCAAATTTGCTATACCTTCAATTGTATGCTCGATCAACCCTTCTTGGATTCTTGTGGAATCCCCTTGCAACGTCTCTCTTGCTATTGCTGGAGACGTAGTACCCTCAAGGCGACTTCTTCGTCGGTTTCTTCTCCTTGCACCCGCCTGGGATATATATTTCGAATCAGGGGCATGAATCAATTTTATTGTCTTTCTCTTTTACTTGTAACAAATTGCTTGCTAATAGGAGCTGAATCTCTCCTAGTAGATCGTACACTGCTGGTGGCACTGGAAGTTCGTCGTGTACTATACCTTAGGGACCGTTCTCTTGGGCTTCCCTTCGTACGTACTAATCAACCACAACTTTTCAAGTTGACACTAGATCATGTGTCAACTGATCTTCCCTGGTTATTTCCTCCTCTTCCCATCACTATTTGTTACTTGGTACAAAGGCCCTTCCCATTACTCCATCCTGCCGACCTCCAGGTCCAGACTTAGGCAATGACGCTAAAAATGTAGAGTGGGAATGTCACTCAAGTTCACGGCTACAGAATAACACAATTAATATACACATATGTAAAACATAGAATATACCAGTAATACTACAATACCAGTAGGCAAGGAAATGATTTGTTTATTAATACTAGAAAAACAACATGGGTACATTACCAATGTTCCAGACATTTATAGAAGAGTTGATTAGTTGGAAACCAACCGACGCATTTCCTCACCACCTAACTACCCAACCGGACTAGCTTTAACAAGTACTAAACATAATAGTTATTTTATTCCGACTACAAACAGTCCATAGAGGAAATTGGTGGCAGTCATTTGTTTGAGCACTTTGTGCATTGTGATCACAAATTCTAAATGGAGACCTATCTAAGATTAATTTCTTATGATCACGCCTTATTTGGATCAAAGGTGTTCATTTTTGGATCTTTGAGGTGTTTATGGGTAACGTGTTCTTCATTTTCTGAGCCAATTTGGAAGATCTAACATGCGGTCGAGGATTGTTGGATCTAATTGGGTGTGATCGTGGATCTTGGGTGGTGGGTCGTGTGTGGACCTAAATCCAAGATAGTATGGTTTTATGACTTATGGGTTGAGTTGTGTTCTTTTTTTGGGGCTTGTCCTAAGTAAAATTACATGTTTCATCTAATTCTTTGTTTGAGCCAATCCGTTGGTCTATTTTGTATAAATGTTGCACCTAGTGATGTAATTTTGGAAGAGGGAGATAGATCTCGATTTATGAGCATCTTGAGGGTTGATAGCTTAGAGGTGAAGGATCAAAATGAGATTTGAGTTGTTTTTCTTTGTATTTGACCACAACTGGGAAGGCCTTACAACCTGACATGTTGGATGTAATTTCATGATTTTGATAAATAAAACTTGTTTTATATGATCCAATTCTCTGTGTTATTGTCTTGTTTATGTTGTGTGACTTGGCTGCAAGGTTGGACATCTCCATTGGGGATTCTCTGTCCTTGGTACTGTACTGGGTGGTATCAGTCTGAGATTGATTCCTATGATTGGTAGTCCGTGATTCAGTACCTGTGAACCTTTGGCTAGTTATTTGTGAGGTGGAAGATTGCAGATTTGTCTCGTAGCAGCTGGAGGTGTGCACAAGGTGACTGGAAGTGGATCTGTTGCAGAGGGTTGTTCCTTTGGTTTCTTCCTTGGTAAACATATCACCAATTCGAGAAAGTTACACCTAAGTTTTGGAAGATGCCTCCTAGAAGGATAGACCCCAGGGTGATTGAGCAGATGAGAGCAAACCTTGGAAAAGAGATTAGGTCTGAGATGGCTGAAATGAGGAATGAAATCACGAATGCTTTTGCTGGTTTACAGAGAAATCCTGGAACAGAGGATGGTTGTGAAGAGGCTGCTAAGGATTTTGGAGCTAAAGCAGAAAGATCTGATGGTGATGACAAGTTTGATAGGTTGGAAAGATCTATGGCTAGGTTAAGCACCAGTCATAGGATGGAAGTATCTAATTTCTCAGGTACATTGAATCCAAAGGACCTGATTGATTGGAAAGCTAAAATTGAGGACTACTTTGAGCTTGAAGACATTAGGGACCCTCTTAGGGTGAGATATGCACAAACTAAGTTTACGGGACATGCTGCATTATGGTGGAAAGAATTGCAGAAAGATAGAGAAGTGGGTGAAATGAGGATCACTAGATGGAGGTTAATGGTTACTAAACCTAAGGCAAAATTCATACTTGCTGACTGTGAACTTGAGTTATTCAAGGAAATGCAGAAGTTGAAGTAGAAAGACATGAGTGTGAAGGACTCCGCTGAGGAATTTTGCAAGCTTACCATTAGGTATGGTCACAGAGATCTTTCCAAGGAAAAGGTGGCAAGGTACATTAGTGGTTTGAATTTTAACATTCAAGATGAGATCAATATGTTGAGAATAGATTCAGTTAAAGATAATTATCAGTATGCCCTGAAGGAAGAAGATAAGTTGAAAAGGAAACATCAAAGTAACCCTAGAGGTAGGGACATGCAAGAGAGTAATATGGACAAGCAGGTAGCTGAAAAATGATGTGAATCAGATACACCTAAGGGAAGCTCAAGTGGTGGTGAATTCAGAGGTACATGTTTCAAATGTGGTCAGAATTGAATAGGGCTTTTGAGCGCAAGAAAGTTCTTGTAGTGCAAGAGGAACTAGTTGTTAATGCTACTGCACTAGAGGATAGTGAAGCTCGCATGGTCCATCAAAGGCATTGTTGAGCAAAGGCAAAGTGGAACCTTATCAAAGGAGGAGCTTATTCAGGACCTTATATAAGTCAGGAGGTAAATGTTGCAAGGTAATTGTGGATGGTGGAAGTATAGATAACCTAGTTTCTGAAGAGATGGTGCAGAATCTTAGGTTGAAAAGGTTGAGGCATCCCTGTCCTTATAGATATGCTGGCTATGAGATGTGCATGTTTTAGAGGTAAGAGAACAATGCCTCGTGGATTTCAACAATGGGCCTTATGTAGATCAAGTGTTTTGTGACATTGTGGACATGAACTCTTGTCATGTATTTCTTAGAAGACCTTGGCAGCATGATTGTAAGGCTGTAAGTGATTGTGTAAGGAATGTATCTTGACTCCTTTGCAGGAAATAGAGACAGGTATGAAGAGCTTGAGCATTGACAGGAAGGTTGAGTTGCAGACTGATCAGAGGATTGGAGATCAAAGGGAACAACAGACTTGTGATAGTATACAACCTAAAATGCATGAGAGGTGGCTTGACAATATGAATCATATGTCTGTTTCAGATGTGAGATCCGAACAGGAAAAGGATTTGTAGAAGTTGGAGAAGAGCAGAGGCAAACAAGGGCAGTTTAATGTTTAAAAGGATATGTTTCAGAAGTCAGTATGGGATTCATGTGATGAATTCCACCAAATGTTCTTGAGTCCCTGAGAACATCTGCTTCACACTTGGGATGTCTAATGTAGGAGCATCCTTAGACAATTGGTAAGCTTGGATCTTTTCTTAGTTGTGTTTCCTGTTCTATTCTCATTGTTCAGTTTGAGAGATTTGGCTGATGGCTGAGTTGGTAATCAAAATATTGGGTGCTATCATAGCTTTGTGTTCTACAGGATGCTTAGGTCATTTGTCTATGACTGCAACTCATTTGGTTAATTTTGTTTCAAAGCTATGACCAATCTGCTCACGGGTAGTCTGTTCTTGGTTCTTGGTGAACAGTCCATAGAGGGAGTTGGTGGTGGTCATTTGTTTGAGCACTTTATGAGTTGTGATCACAAATTCTTAATAGAGACCTATCTGACGTTAGTTTCCTATGATCACACCTTGTTTGGATCAAAGGTGTTCTGGTTTTGATCTTCAAGGTGTTTATGCGTAACATGTTCTTCATTTTCTGGGTCAACTTGGAAGATCTAGCATGTGGTTGAGGGTTGTTGGATCTAATTGGGTGCAATCATGGATCTTGGTTGGTGTGTTGGTGTGGACCTAAATCCAAGATAACATGGTTTTATATAAGTTATGGACTGAGTTGTATTCTTTATTTGGGGCCTGTCCTAAATAAAGTTACATGTTTCATTTATTTCTTTGTTTGAGCCAAACTGTTAATCTAAATTGTATGAATGTTGAACCTATTGATGTAATTTTGGTGGAGGGAGATAGATCTCGAGTTACGAGCATCCTAAGGGGTGATAGGTCAGAGGTGAAGGATCGAACTGAGATCTGAGTTGTTTTTCTTTGTATTTGGCCACAACCAGGAAGGTCTTACAGTCCGACATGTTGGACGTAATTTTATGTTTCTGATAAATAAAACTTGTTGCATTTGATCCAATTCTTTGTGTTATTATCTTGTTTCCGCTGTGTGACTTGGTTGCAAGGTTAGATATCTCCATTGGGGATTCTCTGTCCTTGGTACTGCATCAGTAGTTGACCAAGAAATGTTTATGGCTATTTTTGATCAGAATTGGTTTTGAGAATGTTTTCTATATGTAAACCTCAACTTGTTGTTTCTCGTGGCACAGTAAAAATTTGTTGTGCTTACCTAATAAAGCTTGCAGAACAAGGAAAAAACTGACCTTGATTAAATATTTTTATCTTAAGCACACATTTAATTATGATTTTGTGACTTCCCCTATCCCTTAATAAGGGTGTGGCATAAGCATGGGAAATACTAAATGCGTTGGTGTGTCTTTTGGTGTAAAAATTTGGTCCTCAAATCATCTTCCCAACTGATTGCTTTCATCCTTTCTTGCTTCCTCAACGTATGAAAGCTTTTCAGTTTAACTTGTCAATTGTTGCTCCATATGAGAACTTGGAGTACTGTTTTAAACTAAGGTATATATTTTTAACACATCAATTTGGAAGTGGTACAATATGTGATAACCTTTTTATTCGGAGAATTTTTGCACTGGGCAATAGTTTTATATTCTAAACTTGCATATTAGTTTTCGTGAGTATTGTACTGTATAAAAATCTGGAATATATATATATATATATATATATATATATAGATACAGTACGTACTGATATAACAGTGTGTGCTCAGCATTTTTTGTGACACTTCTTGTGTATGAATGACATTGAAGCCTCTTATGCTAAAATAAACATGTGAAAGCTGAGATACTGGACAGTCTGGTGGAGCATCACAAGAACTCTTATTCTGGGTTAGAAGTATCTGAAATTTAAGCTGGACTAATGTGTTACACCATCAGGAAATGTTTTGTAAATGGGAAAACATTTCTTTGGTTGTGATGATTCTTCTTTTTTGGTTTTTTAATTATGTAATATAAACTTGCATTCGAACATAATACACCCTTCTAACATTAGCACTATCATTCAATAACTCAAAACAACCACCTGCCTCACCTTTGACTAGAATGACAAGAAAACGAAAAGCAGTCAACAAGGAAAGCATTAATGAATCAAAACAACTTTAATAAGTAGCCACTTGGCATGATGGCACTGGACAGAATTAGGTGCCTGGTGCTTGCTTCATCCATTTTTGTCACGGTTCCAGTTTGAATTCATCAAATTTATCGGCAATTCTCATTGTACAGTGTTTTTTTTTCTCATGGAGTACCTGATTGCTACGTTTGGAATTTTTTAATTGAGGATCCTAGGAAGTTGGACTTCTGATTTTAACTGTGTTGTATCATTCATGTGTGATAAGTCTTGTACTTTTCTTGAAATTTTTTGTTTGTTATTCATTTGTTGTTTATTCTGTGGTTTCTTTAGATACATCTTTCAACTGTACGACATTTTGATATTGTTATATCTGTGTTGCTAACTCTCAAAAACAGATTTCAAAAGTTGTTCTACTTGTTTGAGTTTATCGGCATCTTTGAAACTAAATGCTTGTTAATTCAAATATTAATAAGTTTTATGTAGCTCTTAAAACTTCATAACCATGTGATAGACATCTGTTTAATAGAGTATGTTTGTTCAATGTTAACTTTTTTGACATTTTTATCTCGGTGAAACGGTGTTATCTAAGGATTGCCTTAATCAAGCCCTCTTGATTTCTCCTCTTATTACATGGAAATGTTGGTGCAAATAGATCAAAACATTCCATTTGATTGATATCACCTTGCATATTGTAAAATGTGAAAGCATAACCAGCGACACGGCTGCCATGTTCTATTTAGTTTCTAGATGATTGTTTTTTAGTTTTGAAACTGGTGCTCCAAATGTTGTCCTTTAAACTGAATATTACTGTTGCAGTTTATGAACAAAATGTTGTATGCAAAAGAGGGTGCAAAAGACATTATGGATAGGACATGTGCAGACCTCCCTTGGCAAACTCGTCTGGAGGTTGATGGTGTGGAAATAGATGTTCCTGAGGTAAGTGCTGGTTATATATGAGCTTGGCATTTTTTTGTTGCTTGTGTATTTTGTTTTTATTGAAATAAATGCATTGCATATTAATGCAGGACTCTGAAGGTGTCCTCGTAACAAATATTGGAAGTTACATGGGAGGTGTAGATTTGTGGCAGAATGAAGATGAGCATATTGATGATTTTTATCCACAATCGATGCACGATAGGGTGCTTGAAGTTGTCAGTATATGTGGAGCATGGCACCTAGGAAAGATCCAGGTAAAGCTTGATGCTTTACGTAAGCATTGAATTCATCATGAAATCATCTATGCCCTAATGTTTGATGTGATTTGTGTTGTAAATTATGCATATTATTTATGCTTTTTTCCAATTCAGATTTGAATGTCAAGGGAGAGCGATACTATTTAAAGTATGAGAATAAAATCATAACAGTCCTTCTAAATTTTTTATCAATCCAATAGCTGTTTCTGAAATATAAAGCTCTATGGATAGCTATTGAATGCAATGGACTATTTATCCTGTATATTGTGATTACTCTAGAAATCATCATAATTAGTCATAAACCATGACATAATGGGTACGAGTTTGGAGAGTTATTGGTTGTTTTCATTTACCGCTATATTATCCTTTTGCATTTGGTAGACAGACCTCAAAATTCAAATTTATCATTGTAATGTCTATTTAACTAAAGTAAATATGGTGTGAGAGCTCCCAATATATTAACTGAACATTATTAAAAGAAAGAAGAATTTACTGTTCTTTTATCAATAGTTATATGGACACCTTCTATTTTAAGTTTGTTAAGGCTTGGTGTCAAATGCACCCATATTCTATTTAATTTTCTCCTTGATTATGCTATAGGAGCTTCTAGAATTGGATCATAACATTATCAACAACAAAAGAAATTTTTTAAAAACCTATGTTCCCTGGGGACACGTCCCCGCCCAAAAACTCTTAAGTTTCAGAAATGGGGACTTCCCCCGGGTGGGGGGAGGGGTAGGGGACATCCACACCCCATCCCCCTTTTTCTGAAAATTCGCAGGAAACATCCTGGAAACTAGGGAACTTCAGGAAATTTTTTTTGGGGACTTCATTATGCCTTGGGGACACCTTGGAAGCAATAAGGTATGATAGCTCATTAGACATCAGCAGCTTCTAATGAAATTATGTTCTTTCTTTAGAGAGTACCGTGACCAAGACATATATTAGTAAAACCTTCAATGTTACGAAAATGTGTCTCGACCTTGCATTTGCATGCAGTTACTATTTTCAGTAAGTTTTCATGTGAGTGCGGATGCTTCCTATTCTTTACCCAAATGTTCACTTTAGATAGATAATCATGCCAGTAATTTTTTTTTGCATTATTATGTTTGAAAATATTAAAGTTTATGTTTTTGGAAATTGCCGGAAAAAAACATGGATTCAGTCTTGAGGGCTTTAGAGGCTCCAAAATGGCTCCAAAATGTGGGTAACCAGTGCAGCTGGTTACAAGGTGATTGAGCCTGTAAATTGTTGATTTTCTGCGTGGGGTTATTTTGCATTCTAGGGTTTTGTACATTTTTTCCAAAAAATGTGGGAGTTTTCCTGGGAGTTGTACACATTTTCCACATATATTGTGATTTTTTTGTAAAGGGGTTATTCTTTATTTTTCCTAAAAATCTTGGTTTTTCTTTCTTGTGGATTTGCTATTTTCTATTGATTTTTAAAAAAATCATGAGTTTCTTTTCCATTTTCTCCTCAAAACAAAGTTTTTTGATGATTGTTTCACAAAATTGTGGCTTTCTATCTTCAATATTTTTTTGATTAGTTTTTATAAAATCCTGGTTTCTTGATAAGTGTTTTAGGTCACTGCTAGGGTTTTGAGAGTGAACAGTGTTCTTTTGCAAAAGTGTTTGCTACTTTTATTTGCAAAATTGCAGGTCTTGCTGCTCTTCATGATTTTGGGCAAAAGCATTATTTATCAGAGTTGTGAAGTTTTCTGAAGCTAATCTTGATTTGTTTGTACATTTTTTCCAAAAAATGTGGGAGTTTTCCTGGGATTTGTACAACTTTTCCACAAATATTGTGATTTTTTTGTAAAGGGGGTATTCTTTATTTTTCCAAAAAATCTTGGTTTTTCTTTCTTGTGGATTTGCTATTTTCTATTATTTTTTAAAAAAATCATGAGTTTCTTTTCCATTTTCTCCTCAAAACAAAGTTTTTTGATGATTGTTTCACAAAATTGTGGCTTTCTATCTTCAATATTTTTTTGATTAGTTTTTATAAAATCCTGGTTTCTTGATAAGTGTTTTAGGTCACTGCTAGGGTTTTGAGAGTGAACAGTGTTCTTTTGCAAAAGTGTTTGCTACTTTTATTAGCAAAATTGCAGGTCTTGCTGCTCTTCATGATTTTGGGCAAAATCATTATTTATCAGAGTTGTGAAGGTTTCTGAAGCTAATCTTGATTTGTTTAAATAAAAGGAGCGATATCTGTGATACATGACATCATGTTGGATGGATCATGGTAACTTCGTGATATCCAAAAGTTCTGCAGCACTAGGGAGGGTCTAGTAGGAGGCTCATGTTGCAGAGTGTTCTGAAGAGGATGGGGTAGGCTTCTATGTACTTGTGGCCAAATGAATTACAAATTATGTCAAGTCTTCTGTAGGTAGGTAGTAGAAAGACCATTAAGGGAGGGTGTTGTAGGCATTATGAAAAATGTTTCTATAATGGTCATTTAGTTAGGATCTTTCCATTTCATAATATGTTCTAATTTAAGCTGTTTCTTTCCGATCTTCTGTTTCTGTTTTAAAAACTGTTTAATCTCTATTTAAGGAGCCTTCATCTCCTTTGTAATTGCTTTATTTTCAATCAATCAATTATCATTTAACAGTTTTCTTAGTATAGACATTTCTATCGAGGAGAATAACTCTACTGCTAGATATACTCAACATTAGTATTCAGTTTGAAATTTAATTTTTTTGAAGAGGAACAATCAAGAAATTGATATTTCATTCCCAGAATTCATGTTTTCATTCCCGGTACTATTCAAGATACTTTGTCACCTGAGTATTTTATTTTATACATATAATACTTTTACTGCAGAGTAAATTCAAATGAGTCAAAGATATTCATTTGAAGAATAAGTGTCGCGACATATAATATTCATTTGAAGAATAAGTGTCGCGACAAAAGACCTTGACAAATCATGATTCTGAAATATAATGGTGAATCAATCCATCATTTACCAGTGACTTCACAAGACAGATTTCTAAAGAAATCCTATTTTGATCGATACACAATATTTAAATAGTAAATTAAAGTTGCAACTCTTTGAAACAATAAGAAATTGTTTGTCCCAAATCATGCTAACTGAATGTTGTCCAACAGAAGGCGACCATGTACACATCATGTTCAAGAACGTCAGTTGATCAATCATCATGATGATTTGACAGAACTTTGATTCCAAAAACCAATACTATAAAACAATCAGCGGATTATCTGGTGAACATTAACAACAATGACAGATGATCTGGTGACTAACGATCTTTATATCTCTTTCTGATATGACAAACTCTCTGAAAATTTCAATCTGTAATTAATAAACCTGCATCGACAACAATCAATCTGCAACAATAAATTTCATCAATTATCAACAATCTTTTAAATCTGCATTGATGACAATCAATCCGCAACTATAAACTGCATCAACTATCAACAATCTTTTAAATCTGCATCAACAACAATCAATTGGCATGCACATCAATATCACTTTTCTCCCTCTTCGACGTAAGTGACAAAAAACTAAAACTAAAAATCTCCACTAGCCAAGGAAAAATAATAAAACTGTGACATATTCCCCTGAGCAGATGCTTGTCCTTGAAACAAAGCCAAAGCCCCAAGCTTCCATGTATGACCAAAACCAACTTCCATCAACTTGCACCAACAAACAACTTCTACCTTTTATCTACTTGAGATCAGAGCTATAACTTTGCATTTTCTTCCCTTCAACAATCAATCTTCCTGATTTGAATTTTTTTATTTCACATCCTTGAGCATTAAAAATTAAACATATCCATTGTCATACATTTAACTGACACTTCGAAAATTACATTTCAACCCTTCAATATACCGAACATTGTGAGTTACTGTAATACCCCCTATATGTAATGAGTATTTAATAAATAAATAGATTACTCAATTGAATAATTGAATCAAATATATAAATAATATAGATAGAATAAATCAATGATTATTAATTAAGAAATAAATAATTGTTAATAAAAGTGATTATTAATAAATAAATAAACACAACAATGATTCCTATAGATGTTATCAGCAAGACAGTTTAGTGAAACTCATTCCTTTGGAGGAAATACATATTCGCAGGGCCACGTTGGAAGAACTTTAGCAAATACAAACATAATAATAACAATATTAAGGAAAATGAACACGAGTCTATGTCTGTGGAGTGCCATCTTTTATGCGATTGAATTTAGCACCAAGAGACTCGTCCCTATATGAAAGAGATATAAGGCATTGATCAGCATAGGAGGAAGAACAATTTATATAGGATAGAAAATAAAATCTGGAACATAAGAGGAAAGAAGAGAATCAGTGGATACAAATCGTAATTTGCAACAGCAAGCCATTAAACATATATGACCAGCTTCAAACCCAATATGCCCAGCTTCAATCTCATTGTTACGTCTCACTTGGCATTCTACTCACAACACAAACTCTAACCACGCTGCTCCATTTCAAGAGCATGTGAACTGTGTATCTCTGAAAAACAATATTTACTCTCTGTTGAAACTTTTAACCAGTAGCACAAATGCCTCCTACAGTTTTCTTCTTAGCTACAGTTTTGTACCTTAAGCTCTACTCGCAGAATGTAGACTTCAATCAATGTCCAGTGCAACATTCTTCACTTTTATAGGCAAATGTCTGTTTCTGTTTTATATATTTTCTTTGCCAACCGTATACAGTAAATCACACAGCTGCAAGTTGGAACATTTTTGAACTCCTGTATGTCTCAGCTGTTTGTCTCACATCATGCCTTCTTTTTATCTTTCACAAGCGATACCCTGCAAGGAAAATGCTTATTCAGTTTTTTCACCACACATTATTCCCTGTTCACACACATCTCATTTTTTCTTCACATGTCGAGTTTGAAAGCTCTTCAGAATACCAAAAATGAGTCGGTTTTTAATGTCCTTTAACAAAAAACAAGAATCACATATATATATTGCTGTGGAAGGAACTGCCATCTGTCTGAACATAACAGGAAGAAAGAGAACAAGTATGCTTCTTTAAGCAGCCACACCATACTGCAAAAAAAAATTAAGACAAGGACACAAATTTATTTCATGGAAACCCTTTTGGGTAAAAACCACGATATCACTAATCCCTGAAAATATAGGCTGGCACCCGGTACAATGAAGAGCTGCAACTCTTTTATGCATTCAAATTACAACACAGGCTCCAATCTGGACAATCAAAGGCATAACCTCAAGAGGGCTCCTATCCAGTTTGTCTGAAATAAGAAATGACATCTACACCCAGCTTAGGTTCTTGTTTTACCAAGAGGACAAACACGGTAATCCAGATCTTCAAAACCAATACGCTGAGCTTTAATCATGTTGTTACCTCTCACTTGGCATTCCATTCACAACACAAACTCTAATCACGCTACTCCATTTCAAAAGCATTCGAATTATGTATCTCTGATAAACAATTTTCAACAATTTTTACTCTGTGTCGAAACTTTTAACCAGTAGCACACGCCTCCTACACTTCTCTTCTTAGCTACAGTTTTGTACCTTAGACTCTACTTGCAGAATGGAATGAAGACTTCAATCAGTGCCCAGCACACCACTCTTTTCCTTTATTGGCAAATGTCTTTTTCTGCTGTATATATTTTCTTTGCCAACCATGTACAGTAAATCACGCAGCCGCAAGTTACACTCAGAACATTTTTAAACTCTTGTACGCCTCAGCTGTTTGTCTGACATCATGCCTTCTTTATATCTCTGTCACAAGCGATACCCTGCAAGAAACACGGTTATTCAAATTTTTCACCACCTATTATTCCTTGTTCACACACACATCTCGCAAGTTACACTAAGAACATTTTTAAACCCCTGTATGCCTCAGCTGTTTGTCTCACATCATGCCTTCTGTATATCTCTGTCACAAGTGATACCCTTCAAAAAAAATGCTTATTCAGTTTTTTCACCACCCATTTTTCCCTGTTCAGACACACATCTCATTTTTTCTTCACACGTCTAGTCTGAAAGCTCTTCAGAATACCAAACATGAGTTAGTTTTTTATATCCTTCAACAAAAAACAAGAATCACATATAGATATTGTTGTTGAAGGAACTGCCAACTGTCTGAACATAACAAGAAGGAAGAGAACAAGTACACTTCTTCAAGCAGCCACAACTTATTGCAAAACAAAATGCCACCACCACCAAAAACATTGTTTTTGATTAAAAAACATGTGTTGCAGACTAATAGTTTTATGTAAAAACTGATATTAAATCCCTTACTGTTGCACCCAAAAGAATATTCTTTTTGAACCTGAATGTGATTTTTAATGCTGTTTTCTACTCAATGAATAGGATACACGACACCACACAAAATCTCCTGTGATGGCAACTGTAGCTCAGACCATATTGTCAGTATGAAACATTTTAAACTTCCATCCATGCATTTTAATCAATATCAATCTCGCCAAAAAACTCCACTTTAGAAATTGTGGAAGTTTCCCAAAAGAACTCAACACTAGAAACTTTCCAACATGCTTTTTAGAAATATCACTTAATGTCATTATTATAATAATATAAATATTATTATAATAATGCAACTTAATAATTACTGAATAAATAAGAGCTCATGCAATTATTAACTTAATTTACTGTAGGTGACAACCAACTGCTGAAGCCACCCACTGTACTACCAAAAATAATACTGTCAAAAATAGACTTACTAAAAATAGTAAGTTCACAACTGAGACCCCCAAAACACCCTGTTAGCTCACGAGGGTCTCTATGATGAGCTAACTCCGTCAATTGCGCAGACTAGCCAAAAATGGGGACATTACAAGGGTATTAGAATATTATAACGTTTCTTTAATAGTCATCTTACTCAGTCTTTAGTTTATTAGGTACTTCCTATTTCCGTCTTTAGTTCAAGATTGTCACTTTTAGAAACATCGCCTTTGTAAATCTATATAAGGAGCTTTCATTTGTCTAATACAACTACAATAAATTCATTATTTTACCATAACAATTATCACTATTTGATTGTCACTTCTATTTTGCATTTTCTTCATCTTTGCTTGTTGGTCCAGAATGAGGAGGTCGAGAAGAAGGTACAACAGTGCTGGTTTCAATTTTTTGCTCATTGTCTGCTATTGTCATTCTCACAAGTTTCATTAGAAACTTCAAGAACTTCAACATTTGCACTTTCAACAATTTTGTGCAGTCTTTTGTTTAAACATTTAAAAGCCTTACATTTGGAAGAGTAGCCAAGAGATATACCTTCATCTGCTCTCGAGTCAAACTTGCCCAAGTTATCTTCATCTCTCTTAATATAACATGGGATACCAAACTTTTAAAGTACTTAATAGTAGCTGGTTTACCTTTCCAAAGTTTGTAATGTGTCTTATTGCACTTGGCTGTCAACAAAGTTCTGTTTTGAATTTAGACAGCTTTAGTCCAAAAGGTATCACTTACATTCTTTCATTCATGAGGCAGCGAGCCATTTTTTGAACTGTTCTATTTTTCCTTTCCACAACACCATTTTGTCATGGTGTTCTAGGAGCTGAAACTTGTCTTTTAATCCCATGTTGTTTGCAAAAAATCACACTCATTCGAGGTAAATTCACCACTATTGTTTGAATGTAAACATTTAATCCTTAAATCCACTTCATTTTCAACCAAACCTTAATTGCTTTAAACTTATCTAGAGCTCCTTCTTTTTCTTTGAGGAAAGCTACCCAAGTTTTGTGCGAGTAATTATCTATTAACAACATAAAGTATCCATTAGCTTGTAGACTTGCTGCCCTGGTTGGCCCTCAAAGGTTTGTGTGGATAAACTCTAGTGGCTTGTAGCTGGAATGTTCTTTTGGTTTGAAGGAAGCTCTTGTTTGCTTCCCATCTTGGCAATTCTCACAAATGATGCTTGCTAGTTTTTCTAGCATAGGCGTGTCTCTAACCACTTCCTTCTTGTTGATCTTAATCAGATTATCAAAACTAATATGCCTGTTGTTCAATTTTCACACACGTTCAAATGGAGGAAAACATACATGCTTATTGCTTTCAAGTAATTCTCAGAAATGCATTAAAGGAAAAGTATTTTATTCATACTGAAATAATATACAATGTTTGTATGATGGAACAAATCATGATAGAAATAAATGCTGAAAGTAATTTTCTCCCACACATCTGACTGTGAGAGTAGTCCCTACGTGCTGATATACACCTATACTCTACTGAAATCAGTAACGTAAAAGAAGAGTAAAGGGAGAAAAAGGTCATGGGCACCAGTCATTGCTTGTAATGACTGGTGAAGTGGCGTCCATCTACATCCACCTTCTTGCTGTTCCAGATCTCGCCCTTTCCATGCATCCAAACCCTGCATTTAGAAAGAAGAATAGGTTAGATCCAATGGATCTAAGCAATGCTGATAGCTTGCTTCATCTCACTTTCATCATCTTACACGCTATTCATCTCAGTAAAATATAGACATGCATCAGCAGATAGAGAGTACAAATAACAGCAAATAAAAGTATTAAAGGGACAATTCATTTTTGTTTTGAAACCTTTTACTTATTAAAAACTGGTGAAAATAGGACAGGCATGGCAGGTAGGATTGGTATGCGTACAAGTAATATCAAATAAAGTATTAAAGGAGCAAACTATTCGTAGTTTTTGAAACCTTTTGCTTTAACAAGTGTAAAAGCCATAAAAGCACATCAAGAATTGCATGAACAGCTAGAAGAGAGTAGAATGAGCAAATTAAATGTCATTCTCAAATAAAGACAACGAGTAGGCAGCTAGCAGAAGTGAGATTGAAAGGAATCCGAAACAAATTCAAGAGCATATATATCTATTCTGGTGTGTTACAGTATGGCCAACAATATCTTTTTTAATATCACAGTGTGCATATATAGAACTATAATATCACAGGTCTGAATTTTAAAAAGAATGCCATTTGATATCAAAAAGAAAAAGAGAAGTATGCTACAGCAATATACCATTGATGCAATGAATAAGTCTGCAGTGAAATATTTCATGGAGTCTATTTTCACTCACAGTAGGAACCATCAATAAAGAAATCTGATATTACAACAAATAGGCAGAAAAAGAACTCATAATGGAAGAAAATGGTGCCCAGATTTTATGACATTAATTTATCAAGGAAAGGTTGCTGTAATTGAATGCTTCTTGTGCCAAGGTTTGGATAGTGAGCTCATAGTGTAATCTACATTTCTCTGGTAAACATAATAAAAAAAATAAAAAATGGTGAAAGATGAGACGGCAGGAGAAAGTAGCTAGTTTGAGCACTCAAGTAGAAGGTTTTGACAGAATCAAATATATTTGTGACTCAAAGGGAGGATGTCTTGGCTACTAGAAAGCTTATTAAAGTGTGTCAATCCCAGTCCTATTCCGAGGGAGCCTCCAGTCCATTTGCAGCCATAAATTTGGTTAATCCTGCTGCTGCTTCACAATTGGACGAGGTTTCTAAGGATACAAATGAGTTTGGTAATCAGGCTGAGATATCACTTGAAAGAGAGGTCATTGAGGTTGGAAAGTTTGCTTTGAAGGAAGTTGATGAAAAGGAGATAGTTCTCAATTCCACAGATCTAAACTCAGGAAAACCCACCAGTGGGAAAAAGAAATTGCAAGGAGAATCATCAAATTTCACGCATACAATCCTTGATACGGAGGAAACAGACACAGGATATTCAAAGAAGGAGAAAACTAAGAAAGCTCACAAAAAAAAAAAATAGAGGTAGATCACTTACAACGACAACTAGCAGAGGGCCACAATTTCCTGTGATTCTAATTCTAAATAGCATAATGAGTCTCCAAGTATTAAAAAAAATTCACAGTCTGTTGTTCAGCCTGCGGCCCAAAAGAAGAAAGGGCATCAAGATTCAAACCTAGCAAATGAAAAGAAACCCGCAAAAGAAAAAACATTTTCAGTTTTTAAACAATGCCAAAACAAAACAATACTTATTGAAGTGCATTTTTTCATGCCACGAGTTGGGTGTCTAACATTTAAATACAGTAGAGATGGGGTCCAAAACCCATACAACAGTAGCAATATGAAGACAAATATAGGCACCCAAGAGAATCAGGTAACCACGTCTATGAAAATCACAGCCTTCTATAGAATCTGCGGCTACAACAGAGATAAGGCAAAGATTCAAACCCAGCAAGCAGAGTAAGGAAATACCAAAAAAGTGAATACAACTTCAGTTAATAGCTCATACCAGTCGGCTCATTAAAGAACTCTCCATTTTTTGCATGCCACGAGTCTCAGAGGTATTACATGGCGTCCAAACAGCAAGGTCACAATGAAAATGGCGTTTTACGGCAAAGAAAATCACAGATCTGAGCTTCAGTCGGCTAGGATTTCACAATAACCCTATTATGTCGCTTGTACATTCTCACAACTCCAAATGACAAATAAACTCTCAAACTTTTCTTTTTATCATTTCCTGAATTACATTGAATGATATTTTGGGTCCGTTGCATGGTAAGGAAGTTGATATTTTAATTTATTAAAATAATGCATGGACTCGTCATAACACATAATGCCTGTGTTATTTTATTGCATTGCATTCACATGCACATTTGTAAATATTATTATTCTTTAGTTGATAAATTATGATCAACTTAAAGATAATAATAATTTTGAATGCAATTTAATACTAATGCAAATAAAAAGGGAAAACTCATTCTTGAGTTTCACTTTTATTTTATTTTTCTTAATTGCATACTTTTAAAATTGTAATCATTATTTTATAATTGATATTCTATAAATCAATTATTTAATAATAACATTCATGCAATAAAGAAAAATAATAAGTCAAGAATAAAAAATGAGTTAAAGGAGGAGTTGGTATTTTTTAATGCCAAATTTGAAGGGGCAGTCTCAGTTGATATTTTTAGAAGCCCAGTTCAGGCTGAGGAGTTTAGAGTGCATTATGGAGTGATTTGTGGCAATTTGCGGGTCCTTTTTAGACTTTTCTTATGCATGGATGGTAGAACCTCAGTTGGAGATATTTGGAGCATGTTTTTGGAGTTTGTAGAGGTTCTTAATAATGAGTTAACTCATTATTTCGACCCAGATTTCCTATTTTGAGGCAGTTGATATTGTTGTTATATACTCTTATTTTTGGAGGAAGGGGTTCAGATTTTGGGGAAAAGAAGGATGCTTATGTGATTTTGTCTTTAGTGCCTTTTTCTTCATTTTTCTGAGCTATTATGCAGATGTATTGTTTTTTGGGCCTTTGATTGAAATAAAGTTTTCATTGAAACCAGTTTTGGAGTGACAGATTTCGTTGTATGTTTCAAGGTAATTGATGTTATTCAAATTGTGTTTTGCTGATAGACCTTTCTGAATTATGTCTTGTCTTGCATCTTCCTTATCTAATAGCTATTTCATAGGTTTTGAGTTGTGTTTCCATTATTGATATATTCGATTGTGATTAATTTCCTTTTGTATATTTTCAAGTTCATAAACCTTCTCTTAAATTATTGATATGAATTGGCAGATCTTCAAGTAGGGGTTTTTTGTGATTATCTGTCAAAAACTTTCATTGTGTCTCAGGTATAACAGTGCTTTGTGTTATCAATCTTGATGTATCACCTTATTTTAATCTTTTAAGCTTTTTGTGTTCAAAATTGTCTTTTTACCTTTTTCCATATAAGTTTTTCACGTCTCCATTAGTACAAGTAAGGTATTAGATATATCATATAGGAATCAACCTAGAATCCTGAGGTTCAACCAGGTCATAGGTTACCCACAACTTGTGGTTGCTCCAATATTTCTCCAAAATCGCTGCAAGTTTTAGGACTTATAGCGAATTTTCAGGGTGCAGATTTTGGAGATAACAATGCCTAAGTCTTTTATGCCAAAACCATGCCTCTTCTTGATGCAGGAGCATCATGGGTTGCACTGCTATCCTGCAGATTTTTAGTTTTCCTTGTTTTACCGAGTTGCAATGTCTTGCATTACTGAGCTTTCAGTAGTTGTTGAGTAGTGGAGACACACTGGGGAACCTTGTTCTATGTGCACAAAGAGATTGGAGTTATTATGTTAAAGTTTGAACCGTTTTTACCTTGCTGCTTGAGCTGTGTTTTTTCTGGTTTCTGGGTGCTTGTTGCTGGTTGTGTAACTCATTTTGCGCAATGAGTTAGAGGCTGAAAATTTCAAGTATTGAAGAGGACCTAGAGTACTCCCTTTTGTTAAAGGCGCAAGTCCTAATTCATTATAAGTTGGGAGATATGGCAATTCTCCTAGAGTATTGATTTCTGACAGTTTTGTGCGACAGGTTTCTGTGCGTGACTTTCCGGATGGATGCGCATTTATCCTTGGTAAATCAGCCCTTGCGCCCTTAAGGGGTTGTAGAGGACCTGAAGTACTACTTTCAGTTCAAAGCACAAGTTCTAATTCAATCAGGGCTAGGAGATATCGTGACTTTGCTCGTATCGATTATTTGGACATTTAATTTCTATTGTAGGCCGACTTGTGGCTCTTCAAGTATTTAATGTTAGGTTTATTTAGTTTTAGCATTTTGGGCCGACTTGTGGCTTGGATTGGTAAAAGTAGGGGTTGTGGTGAAGTCTTTAATTATTATTATTCAATTATCTTGGAGAAATATAGATGATAGTAGGATAGGAAATGAAAATCATGTGTTTGGAAATCCGAACTTGAAGCTAGATCTTGGGTTTGAATGTATTTTGTATCTGGCCGTAACCTAGAAGGCCTTATAGCTGGGCATTTATGATGATATTTTCATGAATCAATAAAGAATATTGTTCTCTCTATGTGTGGTGTTGTTCTTTTTTGTGTTTGCTTTCGTTGTGTTAACTCTTGCATGGTGGTTTGGGTAGCCGAGTCTGCCTATTGGTCTTAGTTACTCACACCTCCCTACGTTAGGTTGTATCAGAGCTTGGTTGTTCCTATGTGTGCAAGCAGATCACCGAAGTGTGAGGCAATTTGTACTAGGACTTTGGATTGTGTAGAACTATGATTTGGATTTGGTTGTAGGGTTGCAAATTTGTGGATTTGACCTATAACTTGCACAGGGTTACATTCTTGCAAGAACCTGATCTATAAAGATGGTTCGTGCCAAAGGAAATGCTGATAGTGCAATATTAGAGACATTGAGACAAATTATAGCCAGATTAGATGCTGTGGAGACAACCTAGAGAAGAGGAGCACATCTTGATGATGTAAGTGATGATGAAGCAGTAGCACCTAACCTTAATCCAAAACCTGAAGAAGATCAAGATGAAGCAAAGCTGTTGAGAGTGTTGTCTAGGGAAAATTCAAAGCCTATTGTAGAAGTAGTTCCTTATGATGGAAAATTGGATACCAATGCTATGTTAGATTGGATCTCGGATATGGAGAAGTTCTTTGAGTATGAAAACACTCCTAATAATAAGAAGGTGAAGATTGCAGTTATTAGGTTGAAAGGTCATGCTTCACTATGGTGGGAGCATTTGCAAACTGATAGACAAAGAAGAGGAAAGGAGAAGATCAAAACTTGGCTGAAGATGTTGAACAAAGTAAAGAACAAATTCCTTCCGGCTGGTTACCAAGTTAGCTTGTTCAGAAAGATGCAATATTTGAGACAAAAGGACATGACTGTGAAAGAATATACCGAGGAGTTCTATAGATTGGACATGTGGATGATGATGTTGAGAACATTGCAAGGTACATAAATGGATTGAGATTTGGAATTCAAGATGAAATAAGTTTTGTGAAGTTGGAAAGTGTGGAAGAAGCATATCAATATGCCTTGAAAGTTGAGGAGATCTTGACAAAGAAGCATGAACAAAGACAAAGAGGTAGAGGTGGTAGATTCCAAAGAGGTAGAGGAAGATCTTATGGTGAAGGTGGCAGATCTGATAGTTCTGTGCATGATAGAGGAAAATCTGAATGAAAGAATGATGACAAAGACAAGACCGAATGGAAAGGTGGTAGTTCTTATCGAGGAGGTACTGGTACTTACCGAGGAAGAGGTAATTCATATTCTAGAGGTAGTTCTCGTCGTAATTGTTTCAGGTGTGGTAAAGAAGGGTATAGATATTTTGAATTTAGACCTTCTGAAAGTGGGCAAAATAATAGAAATATTGTGATTCAAGGAGACATTGAGAGTTCACCAAGTGGACCTAAGGCTAGAGAAAATCTAATGGTGAGAAGAACCTTACGTAATTAGGGAAGTGATGAGGAACCTGATTTTAGAAGAAGTCTTTTCAAGACCAGATGTAAGATGGCTGGAAAATGCTGCAAAGTGATCATTGATAGCGAAAATTCAACAAATTTGGCATCAGAAGAGCTGGTTACAAAGTTGCAGTTGTAGAGGCCGAACCATCCCAAACCTTATCATGTTTCATGGATCAAAGATGAGCATACAATATTGGTAAGTGAGAAATGTATTGTGAAGTTCAAGATTGGACATTACTTTGATGAAGTGCTATGTGATGCTATGCCTATGGATTGTTGTCATATTTTGTAGGGTAGACCTTGGCAAAATGACAGATATGCTATACATGATGGAAGATTGAATCAATATACTCTTTGGGTAAATGGGAAGAAGCAAATATTGCTGCGTTTGATTGAAAGTCTAGATAAGGTTAGTTGTACTGCAATAAAAGTTTGCATGGTTAATGGAAAGCAATTTGAAAAGGAAGTAAAGAAGAATCAAGTTTGTTTTGCTATAGTTCCTAGAGGACCGAGTGGTGGTAGTAATGATCGAGCAACATAAGCTTATAATGATCGAGTGACAGCAGATAGTGGTAGCCGAGTACCAGAAGAAATTGTAGAATTGTTGAATGAGTATAAAGAGATTGTTTCAAAGGATATACCTGATGGTTTACCTCCAATAAGTCATTGTATGGATTTGATTCCTGGAGCTAGTTTGCCGAACAAAGCACCATATAGATTGACACCTACAGAGAATGAGGAACTTAACAAACAAGTGCATGAGTTGTTGTATAAAGGTCCGATCAGAGAAAGTTTGAGTCCATGTGCTATACGTGCTGTATTAGCACCTAAAAAGAATGGAGAATGGAGAATGTGTACTGATTCCAAAGCTATTAACAAGAGTACAGTGAAATATAGGTTTCCTATGTCGAGGATGGATGACATTATAGATTGTTTGAGTTGAGCAAAATATTTTACCAAGATTGATTTAAAGAGTAGTTATCATCAGATTAAAATCAAAGAGGGTGATGAATGGAAGATTGCTTTCAAGACAAAAGATGGTTTGTATTAATGGTTGGTTATGTCTTTTGGTTTGATTAATGCACCTAGTACCTTCATGAGGTTGAATTTGATCAAGGAAAAGCATAGTGGTGGATTGGCTGGACATTTTGGAATGGATAAGACATTGTGTTTGCTGAAGGATAAGTATTATTGGCCACAAATTTATAAGGATGTTCAAAAATTTGCAAAGAGTTGTGGAGTTTGTCAAGTTGCAAAAGGAGTTGTGAAAATACTGGTTTATAAACACCTATTACCGTTTCTAAGAAACCTTGAAGTGACATCAGTATGAATTTTGTTCTTGGATTACCTAAGACAGTGAAGGGGTATGATTCCATATTTGTTGTAGTGGATAGATTTTCTAAGATGGCTCATTTCACACTATGTAAGAAGACATCAGATGCTGAGCATGTTGTTGAAGTTTTCTTTAAAGAGATTGTGAAATTGCATGGACTACCAAGAAGTATTATTTTTGACAGAGACAGTAAGTTTGTTAGTTATTTTTGGAAGACTTTGTGGAAGAAGATGGGTACTGAGTTGAAGTTTGGTTCCACATTTCATCCACAGATAGATGGACGGACAGAGGTTGTGAATAGAAGCTTGGGTAATTTGTTGAGATGTTTAGTTGGGAATAAGCCAAGTAATTGGGAGATGGTATTGCCATAAGTTGAATTTGCATATAATAATTCTATGAATAGGAGTACAGGGAAGACACCTTTTGAGATTGTTACTGGAATGCAGCCTAGAGGTATATTAGATTTGAGAGATATTGTTGGTGAAGAAAAGAGAAGTGCTGCAGGAGAAGGATTTGCTGATTTCATGGAATCTTTACATAAGGAAGCGAGGTTGAGGATAAAACAAAGTAATCAAAAGTCTAACGAGAACGCTGATCAGTCTAGGAGACATCATGATTTTCAAGTTGGTGATGAGGTGATGGTTCATTTGAAGAAATGAAGATTTCGTGTTGGAACATACAGCAAGCTGAAGATGAAGAAGTTTGGACCTTGTAAGATCTTGAATAAGTTTGATAATTGAAATGTTTATGAAATTGAGTTACCTGAGGACATCGATATATCCCCTATATTCAATATTGTTGATTTATACAAGTATCATGAGTTAGATGATGATGTTATTATATTAGAGGATTATCTTAAGAAGCAGATTGAAGAAGTTGAACAGATATTGGATCAGAGAGTTGGTAAGAGCACAAGGGGAAAAGATTATTATGAATATCTGGTGAAGTGGAAGAATAGACCTATGGAAGATGCTTCATGGATTTCTCAATCTGAGTTGGATTCAGCTCAAGTGGTGACATTTCAATAATTTAGGAGAATCATTTCTTCCAACCCTGGTTGTCTGATGCAAGAGCATCTTGGGTTGCACTGCTATCTTACAGGTTTTCAGTTTTCCTTGTTTTGCTGAGGTGCAATGTCTTGCATTGCCGAGCTTTCAGTGGTTGCCGAGTGTTGGAGACACACTAGGGAACCTTGTCCTATGTGCGCAAAGAGATTGGAGTTATCATGTTAAAGTTTGAACCATTTTTACCTTGCTGCTGGAGCTGTGTTTTTTTTGGTTTCTAGGTGCCTGTTGCGGGTTGTGTAACTAATTCTGTGCAATAAGTTAGAGGCTGAAAATTTCAGGTATTGAATAGGACCTAGAGTACTCCCCTTTGTTAAAGGTGCAAGTCCTAATTCATTATAAGTTGGGAGATATGGTGATTCTCCTAGAGTATTGATTTCTGGCAGTTTTGAGTGACAGGTTTCTGTGTGTGACTTTTGAGTTTTTGTGCGTGACTTTCGGGTTTTTGTGTGTCACTTCTACTTGACTCAAGCAACAAGTTTCATCATTAGTATCATCAAGAATATAAAGATTTTTTCCTGCCCTAGTCACATTTGCAATAAGTTATTCACCTTTCTGAATGATGCAAGCATTCAAATTAAAAACAAGATGATAACCTTGGTCACAAAGCTGACTTACACTCAACAAATTGTGTTGCAAACCTTTAAGATTAAGCACATTCTCTACATTCTCTACTTTAGTTAAACCATTATTTAAAATTAAGGTTCCAACACTAGCAACTACAACAAATGAGCTACTTCAAAATCTGACCTTTCCTCCTTTCATATTTTTAATAATATGAAACCTATTCAAGTCACCAGTATTATGTCTGGTGCAACTTTTATCTACATACCATATATCCTTTTCATTTCTAGTAAGAAGAGTAGTTTCAAGTTGAACCATAGATGTACTACTGGCAGAGTACTCTCCGAGTCACAAAAGTTGGCCTAGTTTTCTAGCTTGGCGAGTTTTTACGACTTTTACTTGTGCCAAAATCTTGCGAAATTTTTGGCAAGAATTCGTGAAGTAATGTCAGTTGTAGTTGTTGTTTTTCGTGAAGTACATCTGATATCAAGATTATTGGCCTCCCAGAATGTCAATGATATTCACCAATTACTCAAAAAGGTTTTGATATTACATTTGATATCAAGAGTATTGGTCTCCTAGAATATCAATGATATTCACCAATTGCTCTTTGAGTAATGGCTTCCCAGAATGTTGAGATGCAAGACATTCACCATTTACTCAAAATTGAATCTCATGATACAAGTTATTGTAAGATTATCACCTTATAGTAACTTCTCTAAATACAAGTGATGATCATTTGGAAGTCATCACTTTCTCATGATGTACACAGCGGGTAGGGCCATTAAAATCGTAGTCATGAGGTATACTCATGAATCATAGTCGTCTTGACTACTACAATTTATTGATCACTGGAGAATTCATCTCAACTTGGTTTACTCCCTCTGAAGTAGTATGATTTAGATCACCAATGGTTGACTGAATTATATCCCTTATTTGCTCCCTCTCTTGTCAAGCTAACCTAAAACTTCAATCTCCCTCTGAATCTCAATCTCCATCTTTTTCCTGGAATGTCAATCTCCCTCTTCCTGCAAAACCATTCTTGGAGAGAAAGGAAAGATAAAGGCAAATATCTCTAATAGTATGTATAGAAAATACAAATAAGAGAGAGACTAATATAATACTCAACTTTGTCATTTATATAGAGATAACCCGAAATCTTACACTAACACAAAGCCATTTGTATAAGGTCTCCCTAATCTATAAGAATTTTATTCTATTACTTCAAATATTAAAATTCAATGATTAAAAAATCAGTAATTTGAATTAATATCAATTTTTATATAATTATAATACAAAGTTTTACATAAATAGAGCCATACATATATATATATTTATATCCACGGTCTCAATAGTGTAAAGTTAAATTGAAATACATATTACCTTATGTGTGATGTAGGGCTGATGCATACCCTCAAAGATCTTTCCTTATTTTTATTGTCCTTTCCAATATCTAGCAGGTTATGTACTTTGTTCTTTTTATTAGATCCCTCATAATACTTGATGGTGAGTTTCAATCATTCTCTATTTCATATTCACAATAATATTTACAACCTATATCATTCATACTTACCTTGTTGATAGGTCCCATATATCCATCCTTGATTGCCATTATTTCCAAGGAAGGTGAATGATGACAAATATTAGTTCCTCTTTTTTATGGATAATCCAGAATGGGATTTCTTTATTTCATGGTCTTCAACGCTTTAATCTAAGCAACAATGGGTTGTTGGGTTGCGTGTATGGCCTACACTATTTATGTGCCACTGATCATGATATGTGGTGTCAAATAAATTTGTATTCTTAATGATAATCTGGAATCCATAAGGGTTATACATTGTACGATACTTTTCTTACCACCGGTTCTTTATTTTGTCTGTGTTTATAAATAAATGTTGATTTACCTTGACATTCCTTTCAATACCAACCGCATGTTGATTACGTGGATACCACGTGAGGTCTCGATACATTTAGTTTTAAACTGCTCCCTTAACAAGTGTTATTTCAATAGAGTTGACCCCAATCGATAATATCAACAGCAATAAACAGAGACAACTCCTTGTATTCGGTTGAAACAACCTCCAAATGCTTTAGTGAGAGCGAAGAGTATGGATAAAGCAGTGATATAATATGATGGGTGTCCATTCCTACTAACAACTTGGTGGGCTATTAAGTGGAGGATAGGCATCCATTACTAGTGACTATTGCCCAATGTTAGCAAATACATTTAAATTTATGCTAGCCAATAATCAACATATCTTGGTTGAATGGTGCCTGCATGTCATAAACCATTCTAATTATTTAGTGTTATTCCTCCTTTAATTTGCTGACTTTGGTGTGTAGTATTATTGCTTGGGTCTTTGTGTTGATATTCCCTACATGTTTGTAGTACCTTCTAGCACGTTTGCTAATGGTCGTTCCACAAACTATTTTTAAGATAAATTATCTTTCGAATGTGATTCGCTGAATATATCACTAGATTGATGGAAGTTGAACTTTCCGTGTGCATAGTATCATAATAAAAGGATTTCTTCCTTCATGCCTGATGTAGAGAGAGAGCACATTCATCATCTATGCTAGTGTTAAATTCAGATTTTTTACCACATCAGATATCCACATGAGTGTGCTCACTTCACCATTCATATTGGTGATTATTGAGTAAAGGTCGCAGCATGATATTGAATCGAATTTCAAATGGGTATTGAAACTACAGAATGTATAGGTAATTCTTCATATGGTTCATAGATTTGTGAAGAGAGAGTATGAACAAACTTGAACTGTAAAGTTTCTACAAAATTCTGTTATGAATCAGATTTAGATTGTACCTTCTTTATGCTTGCTGCAGATGATCTTCAACATACAGTCTTGAGCGAATGGAGAAATATAATTCTGGAAATGCTTTTACTTTCTGCAAGTTGTCTTAGGGCAGTATTGATCAAGGAGTAGACTTGTTATTCTTGTGTGTCCTTAAACTTCAACCACACCCTATTAAATATAGAAATCAAGGGGCATGTCCTTGCAAAGGATATGTCCCTTCCAAAGTCGGCTTGGAATGCTTTGTCAAAACCGGTGACTTTCCAAGGAAAATATTAGTCTAATGCCTAAACTAACCAAATAGATTTGTCAATTAAAAACCAAGTTATCCAAGAGAGACATCGATACCTATCAAGAAGAGAAGACAGGTATATAGACCTTAGAAGGGATCTTATGCAAGAACAGATCAATACGATCTGTAATCAGACTAGTATGATTTAAAGTTATAGAATTAACACTCCCTCTTAAATTGATAATCATAAGGAGAGATACCATATCTAGCAACATCAGTTAAGATGAACAAGCAAGGATTGATACTCTATATCTATCTGAATCTTCTTAGCTTGTGGTATCGTTGAACACATGATACAATGTCATATTATTAAACCTGTTATATGACATATCATTGATACCAGTGATGATAGTATTGCAAAGAATACAATATACATGATAAATCCGGAGAATAATTAAGTTCTTCATTTATCCAAGTTGTGACTCATAGGTACTGGTATTCGTATATAACAACATGATCCTGAGTTAAGATCTATTAGAACACATGATAAACTCTGGAGAATAATAGAATTCTTACTTTATCCAAATTGTGACTTATATGCATAACAATGTCTACATCACAATGTGGTCTTGAACTCATCTAGATCTTACAGTAGATCTCTAGTGTTTAGCAAATTCTCTAAAAGATCGTCATCTCTCATAATGTCTTTTATACAAGTGTTCGTTATCTTAGAGATCGTCACCTCTTAGATAATGAATACAAATGGTGGAGCCCATAATAGTCAATAGCCTGACAATAAAATTATTTTATTAATAAAATAAAGAATACAAATGTATTACAATTCAACCATACCAAGCCTTTTCCGTTAAGTGATCTATCTTCACTCGAGAGAGAGGCTTGGTAAGAATATCTGCTTTTTGATCTGCAGTGCAAATGTATTCTAATTTTACAGTATTCCTGTCTACCATATCTCTTACATAATGGTAAGGAATTTCGATATGCTTGGACTTGTCATGAAAAAATGGATTTACAGAATGCTTGATTGAACTCTGATTATCACAATGAGTAATGGTTGGATTCATGGCTTGACCAAATAATCCCACAAGTAATTTTCTAAGCCAAACTGTTTCTCGAGAGGCCATTGCTGCTGCAATGTATTCGGCTTGTATGGAACTTTGTGCTACTGAAGACTACTTTCTGCATATCCATGATATCATTGTTGAGTCTAAACTAAAACAACATTTAGATGTGCTTTTCCTGTCAGCAACACTTCCAGCCCAATCTGAGTTTGTATCCATGTAGGTCCAATTCAACTTTCCCATACTTGAGTACAAGGTTAAAAGTGTCTTGTAAGTATCTCATGATGTGTTTGACTACAAATAGGTGAATCGCCTTTGGCTCACACATAAACTAATTTAATGCATTAACAACATAGCGAATATTAGGTCTTGTATTTACCAAGTACACAAGGGACCCAATAATCTGTTTGTAAAGAGTAGAATCTATGGAAGGTGATTCTGTTGCTGCTTTCTTAAGTTAATGTAAATTAGTCTTAATGGGAGAAGACATAGGCTTATAGTTCCACATTCCAAATCTCTTCAAGATGTCTAATGTATACTTTCCGTGATTGAGTATGATGCTGTTAGAATTTTTTGCCATACTTCCAGTCCTAGGAAGTAATGAAGTCCTAAATCTTTCATCTCAAATTCTTTGATTAGACCTTTCTTGCATAGACCTCTGAGACGATCATCACCTGTTATTAGTAAATCATCAACATACAATATCAAAATTACCATATCATCTTTATCCTTTTTATAATATAGATTTGGATCAGCTTCATTCTTGGTGAATCTTTAGCTGGTGAGATACTTATTAATTCTTTCATACCATGCCCTTGGAGCTTGTTTAAGCCCATAGAGAGCTTTCTTGAGCCTGCAAACAAAAAATTTAGGGTTATGAGTTTTAAATCGTTCAGCTTGCTTGAAATATACCTCTTCAGTAATCTTTCTATTCATAAATGTTGTTTCTACATCCATCTGATGTACTTTCCATCCCTTTGATGCTACAATAACTAGGACTGCTCTTACAAAGGTGTATCTGGAAACAATATAAAATGTTTCTTCATAATCAATCCCCTCTTTCTAAGAAACTCTCGTGGCTACAAATCTGGCTTTATATTTTTCAGTGTTACCGTCGGCAGCATGCTTGATTTTAAATATCCACTTAGAAGAAACAACAAATTTTCCGTTAGGTCTGGCAACATTTCCTAAACATCATTTTTCATAATGGATTGGTATTCTTTCGTCATGGCATCCTCCCAAGCTGTATATATAATAGCCTCTAAAACATTGGTTGACTCTGATTTAGACAAATTACTCATGCTTGCTGCATAACTAGAAAATCTTTTAGGTCTTTTACTTTCTCTAGAGGTTCCAGATGGTGCGTTAAAGTCTTGTGCTTCCTTTACTGTCTTAATGGCCCAAAGTGGTCTGTCTTAGAATTTTGAGTTTCTTCAAGATTGAGATTTTGAATTTCATCTACAGTTTCTTCAATGTTCTCCATCTGAGACTTAGATGCAGTATTTTCTTCAGAAGTAGGTAAGGGAGAGGGATCTTCAAATTTTAGGGCTCTTTTGAATGCTAAATCTTCTTCAAAAATTACATCCCTACTAAGTTCAATATTTTTTTGATTAGGTATAAAAATCCTATATGCTTTAGATGTTTTACTATACCCTACAAAAATACCTTTCCTCTGGGAGGGTTTTAACTTAGTTCTCTTTTCTTTTGGAACATGTATATATACTGGGCACCCAGAAATCCTAAGATCACTTATATTAGGTTTAACCTTAGGAAAGACTTCTGAGTTTTATCTTTAAGGTAGGAGTAAGGACTTCTATTTTGAATATAGATAGATGTACAAGAGGCTTCTGACCAAAGATAATATTCTAAATTTTTGATTAAATATCATAGCTCTTGTAGCTTCTATAATTGTCCTATTCTTCCTTTCTATTATCCCATTTTGTTGTGGGTTATAAGGAATGGTATACTCACTTTTAATTCTTGTTTCTTTACAAAACTCTTTAAACAAATCTGAGGTATATTCCCCTCCATTATCAGTCCTAAGAGTTTTAATTTTATGACTTGATAAGTTTTCAGTTAAGGTTTTAAATTCTTTAAATCTCTTAAGGATTTCTTCTGATTCTTTACATTTTAAGAAGTAAATCCAAGTTTTCCTACAGAAGTCATCTATAAAAAGTATGTAGTGCCAGAATCCTCCAAGACAAGGAATAGACATAGGTCCACATGAATCTACGTGGATTAATTCCAAAACATTGTTTCTTTTTCTAGTGCTATCATGAAATGGACTTTTGGTGTTCTTACCCAGAGCACATCCTTTGTATATGCTTGAATGATCTTTATTTAACTTAGGTAAACTAATAACCATCTTCTCCATAGTTGATAAGGTTTTGAAATTTAGTGTCCTAACCTTTTGTGCCATATTTTGTTTATATCGGTAGCTTCATGAATTAAGGCTTGAATAGGTTGACTAGGTTTTGAATTTAATTCATACAAGTATCCCTTTCTTTGACCAATCAATTTTGCCTTCTTAAATGAAGAGTTCTTAGCCTAGGTCATTACTTTGTCTTCCATGAAGGCAACATTATGTCCATCATCTTCAAGTGCTGTAACCGAGATTAGATTCCTTTTTATTCCTGGTATATAGAGTACTCCTTTGAGATGTAGAGAACTACCCGACTTTAGTTTCAAAGTGCAATTTCCAATTCCTTTGACAGAATGTGCTAAATTATCATCGATGGTGACTTTGCCATTAACTTTTTCTGATATAGATTCTAGTGCTTGTTTGTATCATGTAATATGTCGAGATGATCCACTATCAATCGCCCATGGCTTACTTGAAACTTCATTTGATAGAGCTGAATACAAGACACGATTCTCAGGATCATAGTTATCATCTTTCCAAGTAATGTTTGTATAGTTTACTTGCTGCTTAGAATTCTCAGGGCAATTAGATTTGTAGTGTAAACAACTTAGCTTGTCTCTAACCGAAAATAATTGATGTAAATAAAGCTCTTTGTGCAATTTTGTAGTTTTCAGACTTTTTTTGAATTTTTTGAATTATATATATATATAATTTTCTCCTTGGCATAGATAAATATCAACTTCAAGAAATATTGAAATGAAAAATAAAAAATATGACTATGAAATTGAACATCCACTTTGCAATCTCAATATGACAAATAGAGTTCAGAATTACAATTTATAGTATTGGCACCTGTTTTTGGCTTCTTTCTTGCAAGCCATCCATGCAATTCAAATCCCAGTCCTCAATAATTATCTTCAGTCCCGCTCTAGATGCAAATTGATCCACAATACAATTGGCCACAATTATAAATCGCAGGCTATAAGTGAGTTGCGACCAATGGGCATTATCGTTGGAGAGAGTAATGAAATCCCAGACCTCTGAATGCAGATGATATGGAATCAGCAAGCTGCCAGTAAAAGATGAATGTTAATCAGACTTCTCAGAAAATTTCATAGTCCCTTGTCTCCACTCGGGTTCATGTATAATCACATAGATTTTCCAATTACGTGAATCATAATTTCCAGAGACTGCTAACTTTTGGATGGAAATTGCCAATCAATTTTCCTTCAAGATTTAAAATTCCAACTCTAGAATGCAACATTTCACGTTCACAGTTATTGCAGTAGAAAAGAAAAGAAAATTATATACCTCAGCATAATTTGCAATCACCAAACTTTAGAATTCTTAGAAATCTTCAGAAACCCTCACTCAAATAATTTATATGAAAGTTATAATATTCAAGATGATCTCTCCTAAAAAAAAAGCCGTATTTATAACCCAAATTGAGCCGTCCAGCTTCACATTCACAACTTCCCCTTAAAAAGAAACTTTACAATATTAAGTTATAAAACTTTATAATATAAAATACTATGCTTATTAAATGCAAATTAAATCATCATTAAAATCAACAAGCTTGCCGATAAAAGACTTTAATAAAGAATCCCAAAGAGATTAGATAACCAGAATCAAAGAACCATCCTGTCTGAACTGCGCACTCCAAAAATAGCAACTGACCAATAATGACTTACTAAAAATAGTAAGTCCAAAAATAGCAATCTTATGACAAAGACCCCTGAAACCACAAATCAGCTCACAAGGGTCGCGATAATGAGCTAACAAACCCACTCTCCAGAGATCTGCTAAATCAGGGACATTATAGTCCTCCCTTCCCAAGATTCCTTGTCCTCAAACAATCGTAGTCCAGAATGCTGTAGAATATCTTTAGGCTCCTAGGTAGCATCCTCATTTGGAAGATTCTGCCACTTAATAAAAAACTCACGAATGGTCCTCTTTTGCAATTGCCTTTCTCTAGTATCAAGAATTGCTTTCGGAACCAACTCCAATCTCCCTTAGTCATCCACTAGAGGCAAAACAGGAGCTCTCACATGATGACCCAAGGCCCCTTTGAGGCGAGAAGCATGAAACACATTATGAACTTTGCTGTCATCAGGCAATTGCAACTCATATGGTACCTCACCAACCCGCAGCACAATCGGAAAGAGTCCATAATATCGTGGCTTAAGTTTCTTAGCTCCACTCTTCTTGATCGAAGACTACTAATATGGCTGCAACATCAAGTAGATAATGTCTCCTACCTGATAAGTTCGAGTTGTTCTCTTCTGATCAGCATACTGCTTTTGCTGATTTTGCACCCTCTATATATTATCTTTCAAGGTCCTTACTACATCCTAGCTGTCTTGTAGCAACTCCCCAACACTTGGTACTTTGCTATCACCACATAACAAATCCACAAAACTAGGCAGATCATAACCATATAGAGCTCTGAAAGGCGAAATTTTTATGGTCATGTGATGAGTGAAATTGTAGCAATGTTCACCTAAGTGAATCCATTTTACACACGCCTTTTGCTGAGAGGAGACATAGTTTCGCAGATAACCCTCAACCCACTTGTTCACTATTTCCGTCTGGCCATTAGTCTGCGGATGGTAGTTGGTGTTAGGAGTCAACTCAGTCCCACGCAATCTCAAAATCTCCTGCCAAAAATGGCTCATAAATCTACTGTCACAATCACTCACAATGGTTTTTGGTAAACCATGCAACCTGAAGATCTCTCGGAAAAATAATTCAGCCAACTGCATAGCTGAATAGGTAATGGTAATAGGGAAGCAATGACCATACTTTGTGAGTCTATCTACTACCACATATATACAATCCCGCTCTTGGGCCTTAGGCAAGCCCACAATTAAGTCCATGGAGATTCCCTCCCACTTCCCTTTAGGAGTAGGAAGTGGCTATAATAAACTATTAGGATATGTGTGTTCGTGTTTGTTCTGCTGACAATCCAAACATTCTCGAACGTAGTGATGAACGTCATCTTTCAACCCCTTTCATGTAAACCTCTCCTGAATGTGTCTATAAGTTTTGAAAAACCTCGGGTGACTAGCCATGGGGGAATCATGGAATGCCTATAAATATGCACCACTGACCTTGGAATTAAATAAATCCGCCCCTTGTAGATAATCAACTCACCTAAAAGTGAATATCTGTCAACTTGAATAATACCATCCAGAATATTTGTCGCCCATTGATCCCTGGCATATTCAACTACTATTAAATGCCTCCAGTCCTCTGAAATATCAAGAACTAAACAAAGGTGAGATCTCCTCAAAAGAGCATTTGCAATTACATTTTGAGTCTCCTTGATATAGGAGATGTCAAAATCATAAGATTGTAGCTTGCTAACTTATTTTTGTTGCCTTCCATTCAAATCTCTCTGACTCAAGAAATGTCTAAGCTATTATGATCAGTTTTTATGTTGAACTTACTGCCCACCAAATATTGCTTGAATTTAACCAAGGCGTGTATGATAGCTAATATTTCCTTATCATAAACTTTGAAAGTTCTCTCAGGACCCCGCAATTTCCTGCTCTCAAAAATGATGGGATGTTGATCTTGGGATAAAATTTCACCAATACCCTCTCTAGAAGCATCACAATGCAAATCGAAGGGCTTGGAGAAATCAGGCAAAGCCAACACTGGACATGAAGTCATAGTAGTCTTAAACTTCTCAAAACATTTCCTGTGCCTACGCTGACCACTAGAAAGCACCCTTACGGGTCAAATCTGTAAGGGGTGCAACATGTCGTGAGAAATCAGCCACAAATCTTATGATAAAAGGCACAAAGGCCAATAAACCTTCTTAATTGTGTCAAGGCCTCTGGTGTAGGCCACTCCACAATAGCACGGATCTTATCTAGGTCCATACGAACTCCATCAGAATTGATAATATGTCCCAGATAAAGTAACTTTGTCATACCAAGAGCACACTGAGACTCTTTGGCATACAAGGAGGCCTAATCCAAAATACCCAAAACTATATGTAGATGAACCACATGATCATCCTAGGTCTTACTATAAATCAGAATGTCGTCAAAGAAGACCAACACAAACTTGTGGAGCTGACTGTGGATGTAATGTCCCCATTTTGGTTGACATCGTTTTGCACGCCAGATCAGTCTATTACGAACTCTCGTAGACTGATGGTTGTGATGAGAGAGTCATTCTGACATTTATTTGAGGATTGGGTGGCTTATTATGCTCTTGGAGATATTATTTTATCATTACTTTTTGTATGCGGCCTACATGTTATAATTTTAAGTTGAGATTGCACTTTTTATTTTATAAAGTTATTTATTATAGAAGTGCATTATAATGGGATTTTATAATGGTTTTTTGTAGAAGTTCTTAGTAACTTCTTAGAAAAGTAAATAAATAGAGGGCTTGGCCTCTCATTTGGCAGGACGGGAATTGATGAGTCTACTACCATTCTCTTTGAGCATTTGTGGCACCATCCAGGTCTGCAAATATTCAACATAATCCTTGAGAACAATACCTCTCAAGAGATTGCATAACTGAGGAAGTGAAAGACCTTTTGAAAGGTTGCACTTTGGAATTGGTATTCAACCATTTCAAGTTGAGCTTAATTTGTATACTTAGAGTACCTGAAGGTTTGAGTTATTGGCAGCAGATCCGGAAAAGCAGATAAAAAAAAAACAATCCAAAAAAGCAGATCCGAAAAAGTAGTCCGAAAAAGCAGATCTGAAAAAGCAGATCTGAAAAAAGCAGTTCGAAAAAACAAAGCGAAAAAGCAGATCCGAAAAAAAGAAAGTGAAAAAGCAGAAATAGAAAAAAAAGCAAAGCAGAAAGACAGCATTGGAGAAAATTATTACAACCATCCACAATCAGGTTCCTTTATTAAGCATTGCATTTTAGGTGTGACAAGTTTCAGCTGTAGGTGTGCATTATACCAGCATTATCATTTTGTAATCCATGTAAATGCCAAGAGTCTTGGCCATATTTGATGAGCATTGTATTAGAAATTTCATTGCAATTAAGGAAATAATAGTTGCTGGGGTCATTTGAACAATTCAATATTATTATTTATCAGCTAGTTAGTTTGCATACCAACTGTTTGTAAAAATGCCAGTTGGCTATAGGTGTTCATTTCTCATGTTTGGATCATATATATGCATTGAATATTGCCAAAATTAGTTGCACATTCATGTTAGGTCATTGTTTAGCCAATTCAGAGTCTATTTGTAAGCATTCTTATTGATACTAAGTGCGGGAAAGAGCCATAAAGCAAACTGAAATTTTATATCAGTCATATGACCCTTGTATGCAAAGTGTATTCTTTGAGCCTTCAATCAGCATTTTAAGGTTAGATTTGAGCAGGGTCATTACAGTGGAACACCTTTTTCATAGTAGACTGGAAAGTGGTCGGAGCATTGATGAGACCAAAAGGCATGACCAAGAATTCAAAGTGCCCACAGTGACATTTGAATGCTGTCTTTTCTGTGTCCTGCTCTCTAACTCGGATTTGATGATAGCTAGATCTTAGATCAATCTTTGAAAAATACTTTGCCCCATGAAATTCATCAATGAGCTCATCAATCCTTAGAATGGGATACTGGTTTTTAATGGTCCTCTTATTCAGTATCTGGTAATCAATGGACATCCGGAGGGTACCATCCTTTTTCTTCACTAGAACAACTGAAGAAGCAAATGGGGACTTACTTTGCTTGATATGCCCCTGATCAAGTAGCTCCTATATGGTCTTCTCAATCTCATCTTTGAGCCTTTTTGGATGGCGGTAAGGAGTAATCATAATAGGCTTGGTGCCGTCCTCCAACTTGATAATATGCTCAATTCCACGATCTAGTGGGCTGCCAGGGGGTATATCATTAAACACTTAGATGTTTAATCCTCAACTACTGGATATTAGGATGATACTCTGCCTCCTCAATATCCTTTTGAGTTGGCATAATTCTGCACTCTATTGCCCCATCAACAATATCCTCACAAAGAACCAAGTTACAACACTAGATGAAGAAATGAGAGAAAATGATGAATCAGATAAGTCGAAGAATTTACAAATGGAGTATTTAGAAAGAAATGGAGTATGGACTCTAAGGTTCGATGGCTCCAAAAACAAGCAAGGAGCCAGAGCCGGGTTCGAGCTAGTTAGCCCAACAGGGGCAACATATTTGGAGGCATGCAGATTGTAATTCCCATGCACCAACAACATGGCAGAATATGAAGCACTGATTCTAGGCTTGTTGTGTGCTATTACGAAAGGTGCCAAAATACTTCATGCACTAGGGGACTCATATCTAATAATTGAACAGATAAAGCAAAATTTCGCTTGCCATGACAAGAGGTTGAAAAATTATAGAAACCGAGTCTGGGATCTGATAGAAAGCTTTGATGCCTTCAACTTCAAGTTCAGCTATAGAGTATACAATTAGGTGGCAAACGCCCTCACGCAGACTGCAAGCTTGCTAGCACCAATAAAGTTGGACGGCTTGAAGAAGTTCAGAGTGGAATTGACATCGGTTCCATCAATACCGGACAACGTCAAGAATTGCCAAGTATTCGAAGATGATAGGCATATTCTTAAATTCTTGACCAATTCAAATATCTTCACAGCACAAATCATAGATGGGGAATTGGATGAAGAAGCAAAGATTGACACAGAAGGAATTATGAGCCTAAAGACCAACACTATTCCAAAAGGAATGATTGAACTAGAAAGAATATTTGACATAGACTAATTCCACAAAACGCAGTATCAACCTACAGGGGGTCATGAGTGTGAAAAGGTTAATTTGGGAACAGAGGATTGTGCCAAGATTGTCCACATTGGAAAAGTTTGTACACCTAAGGAGAAAGCAAACATATTGAATTTGATGAGGGAATTCCCTGACGTGATTGCTTGGGGATATGAGGATTTGAAGACGTATGACCCCACTATCATTACACACACGATTCCACTGAAGGAAGGGAGTAAGCCATTCAGGCAGCGACAAAGGCTGGTCAACCCGTTATTAGAACCATTGATATATGAAGAAGTGAAGAAGCTACTCGATGCACGAATCATATTCCCAGTGAGACACTCAGCGTGGGTCGCCAATCTTGTCCCATTTAGGAAAAATAATGGAGAGATAAGGTTGTGTGTGGATTTCAAAAACCTGAATAGAGCATCGGAAAAGGACAATTACCCATTGCCATCACTAGACGAGGTTTTGCAGATTGTGAACGGAGCTATGATGATGTCATTTATGGATGGATACTCAGGATACAATCAAGTGATAGTCGAAGAAGAAGACGGATTGAAAACGGCCTTCACCACGAAATGGGGAACATTTGCATATAGAAGGATGCCTTTTGGCTTGATCAATGCCGACGCAACATTTCAAAGAGCTATGGACTATGCCTTCAAGGACTTAAAAGATAAATGCATTATCATTTACATGGATGACATAAGGGTATTTTCAAAGAATAGAGAGGATCACATAATGGACTTAAGGAAAGTTTTCACAAGATGTAGAAGGTTTGGGATCTCTTTGAATCCGAAGAAATGTATGTTTGGAGTTACCGAAGGGAAGCTTCTAGGACATGTGATTTCAGAAAAGGGTATAATGATAGATCCAGAGAGGGTGGAAGCAATTTCCAAACTTGGCGTGCCAGGTAGCAAGAAAGAGCTCAAATCTTTCTTTGGAAAGATCAACTTCGTGAGGAAGTTCATATTTGCGTTTGCTGAGATTGTGAAACCAATGAATGACATGTTGAAGAAGGATGCAAAAGTAGATTGGACTCCAGCAGCGAAAAGGGCATTTTAGGAAATAAAGCATGCTATTATCAATGCACCAGTCCTGGTAAGCCCGGATTATGAGAGGCCATTCAACATATATTCTTTTGCCTTTGATCACGCATCTGCGGCCATTTTAACACAGAAGAATAAGGAAGGTGAAGAGCATCCGATTGCATTCATGAGTGCACCTTTCAGGGAGGCCGAATTGAACTATCCAAATGTGGAGAAACAAGCCTATGCCTTGGTGAAAGCGGTAAAGAAATTCAGGCATTACATCTTGAGAAGCAAAGTACACGCAATCGTGCCAGACATAGTAGTAAAGACTCTGTTAATGCAAAGTGAACTTGGAGAAAGAAAAGGCAAGTGGGTCGCCACTATTCAGGAATATGACATAGAGATCCAACCAATGAAACTAGTCAGAGGACAACAATTAGCACAGACTATGACATTAGAAGGACCTGGACTTGTACAACAAGTTTATGAGTTGGGGGAGGTACATCCCGATGAATGGTACCAAGACATAATCAACTATCTTTTAAATCATCGATGTCCTTCACATTTGAACCCAATGCAGAAACGGGCGCTAAGATATAAGAGCAAAAAATAAATGCTACAAGGAGCAGTGTTGTATAAGAAGAATCATGAAGGGGTATATTTGAGATGTGTTGGGAAGGAAGAAGCAAGGAACATTTTAGAACATTTTCATGACAAATGGGGAACAGGACATGGATCAGATTTGGTCACAACACATTGGATACTTAGAGTTGGATACTATTGGCCAACTTTGTTCAAGGACACTCACGAGCATGTGAAGACTTGTCATGTTTGCCAAACTGCGGCGAAGAGACAGAGGAACCCAACGATGCCTTTGCGGCCTATCATTGAGGTGAGACCTTTCGCAATGTGGGGACTTGACTTCATTGGTCCCATCAATCCACCTTCCTCAGCACAACACAGGTATATTCTAACCGCAACTGACTATTGTACTCGGTGGTCAGAAGCCCAAGCTTTCAAGAATTGTACTGCTGAGATCGTCATTAAGTTCTTAGAGGAAAAGATCACCACTAGGTTTGGTTGTCCTTCTACTTTTGTATATGATAATGGTTCTGCTTTTACTTCTTTGAAATTTCATACTTAGGCATTTGACCATGGGGTTATTTTAAAATTTTCATCAGGATATTATCCCAAGGGTAATGGCCTAGCAGAATCTACAAATAAGAACCTTCTGACCGTGATTGGAAAACTCTTAGATAGGAACCCAAAAGATTGGCACACGCAACTGAGATACGCCTTGTGGGCAGATAGAACTAGAGTGAAAGAGTCCATAGGAAACACACCTTATCATTTGGTTTATGGACAACATCCTGTATTCCCGATCCAATTGAAAATTCCAACTTTGAGGTTCATATAGGAACACTATGATGAGAATGAAGACCGAGTCTAGGCTAGGTTGACTCAACTGATGCAATTGGATGAGAAAAGAGATGAAGCCCTAGATAAATTTGCAAAACATCAAGGGGTAGTGAAACGTTGGTTCGATAGAAGAGCGCAAAATAAGGCCTTTAGGATTTCAGACTTGGTCTTATATTGGGACAAAGCCCATGAAAGGAAGGGACAACATGACAAATTCAACAAACTATGGAAGGGTCCTTTTCAGATATCCGAGATCATCGAAGATAATGTGTTTAGACTAAAGACACTCACTGGCGAGGATGTCCCATTGCCCGTCAGTGGACAATTTCTCAAGCATTATTTCCAAGCCTAGGCCTCCACCCGGAGCCCTTTTTTACATAGTTAGAATAGGTTTGCTTTCAGTTCTTTAGAGTAGAGTTTGTCTTGGACCATTTGGCCCAAGGTTTTAGAGTAGTTTCCTTTAGTTCTTTAGGGTAGTTTTCTTTCAGTTGTTTAGTTTAGGCGTTGTGAGGGAGCTCGAATTTGATTTGCACCAAGTCATTTGACTTGGGATCTTTTAGCTTCCTTAGTTAGTTAGCAATTTTGGTTTTGGGTCTTTGCAAGTGCAAAAGGGGGTCCATGTTGTCACTCGTGGGCGAGGCGTGTAAATTTTACATTTTTGGTGCCAAAACGGAGTCCGTCTTGTTCATTTCTCGAATACATTTACCAAGGTTCAGAGATTAAAGGATGTGCTTAGTCATTGGTCTATGATAGGACTTGTACTAAATTTGGGTTAGACTTGATAGAGGTTCTTGAGTTATCTTTGGCATGGTTACAACATTCTACTCACACTTAATTGCTCTGAGTTCTTGATGTTTTGAAGTGAAGTTGGACTTAGTAAAAATCTTACACCTGCTTCAGTGCCACTGTGGTCTTCCAAACCCTCCGCAAGCTTCATTGCCTACAAACCAAACAGAAGATTGAAAATAAAAAGAAAAAAGAGAAAATATCATGAAAAGAGAAAAAAGCAGTATCAAAGTGAAAATAAAAATGAAATTTGGTTCAAGGGTGTGCAATCATCTCTGGCGGTGCTATAAAAATAATCACTAAAGGTAGAACCATGATTGTGGTACCACAACGATAACTTTGTCGGGGCTATAGATGCCTGACTGGCAGCGGGGCTCTATCCAGGTTGCTTTTGAAGTAAGAATATTATAATAGCTAAGTTCAAAAGATCTAAGAGATTGTCAAGTTCTTGTTGAGCGGGGAATAAATCATTCGCACACATGTGAGTAACTTATGGTCAGAGTGCTTAGGTTCAACTTGAGGGTTCTTTCCCTCATTGAGTGCGTGTCCTAAAGTAGGTTTTTGGATAAACCATCCTGAGATTTTTGTTCTAAGTTGTTTTATTCTTGAAACGTTCGGGAACATTTCATCCGTGGAGTCGCCAGATGTTGTGAGGTTTTCACACATCACTCCAAATCTTGGGGACCCCCTTTTTTTAATCGCCTCAGCAAATTTTTGGATTGCCCAAAATCTTTGAGTTTTGAAAATTTCACGCCTTGGCACCTTCAGGACAAATATGGAAAGGCTTAGCTTATTTTCACCCAGTTTCAACTTGATTTTCCAGAGCTATCAATTTTATCCTTAGGCCGAATAATTTTCTAAGTAAATTTCAACTTGGCAGGATAAAATCGTGAATTTTGTACTTAGACGTTTTCTTTTGAAAATTTGGTTTTAATTGTGTAAAGTTGGATAATTTTCAAAAGGGAAATTTTGATTAGACTTGAATTTTTGGAAAATTTCAAATTTTTCTTTGGTGAAAATTTTAATTTTGTTGAAATAAGGCTAAATTGCAAAAAATCGATTTTTGGTTCTGGATGCAATTTTATTTTATTTTTATTTTAGCTTGACAAAATCGATTTGGTAGAAAATTGCAAAAAATTGGCTTTAATTGGATTAATTTGCCTTGAAAACTTTTTAGTTTTTAATGAATCTAGTAATTTAATATTGAAAAAATGGCTTTTGGTTAGCCAAAATCCAAATTTAATGACGTATTAATTACTAAACCCTCATTAAATGGAAATATTTAACACCCTCAAGGCTATTTAATTTCGTTTTGCAATTTGGAGCTAATTGGCAAATTTAAAAGTGCAGTTTTCTTTTGGCTAAATTAATTTTTTGAGCTAAGTATTTAATTGAGGGCCTTAATTTGGAGTTAATTTTGTTTTCTCCTAGACCAGGTCGGCCAGCGATATGGATAAAGAAGATTGGCTATAAAGGGAGTCTCCTCCCCATTTCATTTTCACAAATCACTTTTCTCCTCTCCATGTTGGGCGAATTTCTTAAGGAGCAGATTTTTCCAAACTTAGGCAATTTTGTGGAAGGCAGTTTTTTGCATGCTTGGGCGATTTTTGCTTGCATTTCTCCATTTTCAGGCCTTGGCGATTTTTCTTGTGGGCAGATTCTTGCATATTTTGGTGGTTTTCTCCTCCATTTGTGGGCTGCGATTTGTGCCTTAGGTGGCATTTGGGCAGATTTTAGACTTCATGCTTGGGCAAATTTGAGACAAAGGCAAAATTTTCCATTCTTGGCATTTTATTGAGGCAGATCTGATTCTGATTTTTGGGCAAATTTGTGGTGGTGGTCTGATTTTTTCTCCTATCTAAGACTGCATTTTTATATCGAATTTTGACAATTTTGTTGGGAGAAGAGATACATATGAAGGTTTGATTTTTGCATAGAAGGCAAGTGTTGGATAGTTTTAGGAGTGTAAATTTCTATTTTGCAAAGGAATTTGAACTTCTTGAAAGTCATATCCTAGGTTCTGAAAAGTCGCTGTAAGTTTATTGGTTAAGGTGAATTTTCATCATCTAGAGTTGCAAGGAGTGCTTAAGCTGACATCCATCTTTCATTCTAGTCTAAGGATTGCTCTGCTTGGTTGTTCTTGCCTTTTGGTCCACCACTCTACCATCTCGTGATAGGGCAACGAGCATGGAGGATGATAGTGCAAGTAAAAATCCCAAGCGGGCGAACACTAAGAAAGACAAAGAGGATATGACGCCCAAAACTTCCTTCTTCTCAAAAATGAAGAGAATAACCGACACCAATATCTGTACAGTGGACATGATACGGATGAGGGACAGAATAAAGGAAGGACAATCCCCCTTGGCAAAAAGGATTTACAAGAGTGGAATTATACACGTAGCGGCCTTGCCTCCCACATTGCCCTGTCCAGAATTGATTATGGAATGTGCATCCAGATTTGATCTAAGCAGTAATTCCATCATTTTTGATGAAGGGAAGAGAGTGTTGGTCAACATTGGTGAACAAGCAATCGAAGAAACAGTTAACATTCCCCAGTACAAGGGCATGACAATTGTGATGATGGACCAAGCAACTAAGTCATTTCAAGAGAACCAAGAGGCCTATTACACGCATCTGAAGCAGAATTGGATACGTGAGGGAAGGAAAGGAGTTAACAGATCATCGAGGCTCACAATGGCAGATTTCAAACCAGAATATGGTGATCTCGTTGTTCTACTCAGTCGAATCATGGACCTAGCTCAAGGGATGAGATTTGAAAATTGGATGTACTTCTTCATTGATGAGATTGAGAGAGGGAAAAGGAGGTTTGATTGGGCCAAGATCATAAGCGAGAACTTAGAATTGCAACTCAGAACTGTGCAAAACCAAAAGCAATTCTACATGGGCTCCTATTTGTTCTACCTAATTGCTAGATTGTACAAGAGTCCGGGACTTAAGGCCTTAGGAGAAGTTGGTAGCGGACCGGGACAATATTTGGTACATGAATGCTATCTGCAGCTCCATTTGCACAATAACAAAGATTACAAGATATTTTGCGATGCCTTCGCCATGAAGACAGTAAGGGTATTACAAGGGACACTTGCTAAGAGACTTTCATCGGAAGTAGAAGCAAGAATTAAGAAGTTTGGAAGTTGGTTCATCCAATTTCCGCAGTTTACATACATTAGAGTGGCAGGAAGTACAGTTTGTCCAAAGAGGCTTCCAAGGTACCCACCCGACAAGGTAGTTTTGTTAGAATTGGCTAGACAACTTGAGCTCTATTATAGAATAATGAGAAACGAAGAGAAAATAGGCATTTCATTCTCAATCATAATTGGCAATGATAGTTGCCCAAATCGGGCCTCCTTTGAAGCCGCAGAGAAGGAATTGGAATGGTATCATCTAGGATGGTACAACGCAAGGCAAGGGTTTGACCCTAATGGTCTTATCAAGGCATCTCATGGAAACGAATTTGGGCATGTTCCCACCATAGAAGACTTTTGGGCCAACGCTAAAGATGAATTTCATGTGAGAAAGCTAGCTTTCTCAAGGCTGACGGTGAACATGATGAGGGCTATTAGATGGAGAGGCCTTGATATTCTGGATCAATTGGAGGATGATGGAAATGTGTTGAGAGAAGACTATGATACAGTAGAAGGAACATAATTGAATCCATTAGATTGGGATGACCATCGGGATCCTTCCTTGGAAGCAGTCACAAGGGTAGTGGATTTACATACTGAGTTGTTGTATAATGAAGGACTAAGGAAGCTACAAAGACAAAGGATTCCCCTTACCTATGAGATATCAGCTTAGCTACACGGAGTCAGGGATTGGATCCATGATACAATCCTAGATGGGCAAAATTTCTTGCCTTCCTTCATCTTGACATTCCAGTCATTAGTGGCCATTAGAGACAAGTTCAGAGTATTCGAAGAGTAGTGGAGAGGTTTCCTTCCCATCAGAGATTTGGCTATTCCTAGGCTACATGCGTTCATTGGGCTACTAGAGGCATATTTGCAAAGGGCTAGGTTGATTGATGAGAGAGGATTGAGTATAGTTGAATCTTGGTTTGTTGCATTGACTACCAGATTTAGAACACTTGAAGAGATACATAATGAGATTGCATGACACAGTCCAAGCGTCGATACTTCTATTTCAACCATGATGAGCTACGTTGGGTTGGCACTTGATTTTGAGGATATCAGAGAAGAAGATATCAATGAGACAGATTTTGGATCAAGACTGGACGAGTTGGGAAAGGTTGCCATCAAGAAAAAACATTTGGGCACCCTTTCCTCTCTCAGCACTTTTATTGGATTTGCAAAAGAATATGAGAAGGATCACGAAAGGATACTACAAGCAGCGAGCAGCGTGGCGAAGTCAGCGAAACTCAAGGTGAAGCACACACCTTGTCCTCCTATGGAAGAAGTTAATGAAAGGCTAGCTAAGTTCATTGCCTTAGCTAAGAAAATGAAAGAAAAAGGAAGATTTATATTAGAAGATCATTTGATGTAAGCCCAAGTGGCAAATTTCCCTTTCTTCTAGAGTAGGACAAGTGTTTATTTCTGATTGGCCACCATATTGGTGCCTTCTTATTGGTTGCTACTTTTTGCACTTTTTTCATTGGTCCATTGATGAGGTGGCGGCTTCTCATTGGCCGATGGGGTGGCAACCCTAATTAGGATTTTGAGGATCCAATTTGGATCATTGATCTTGTTTTGATCTCCATCGTCCGTTGTATTTTTGGCCCCTATATAAGGCCATTTGCTCTCATTTGTAAAGGGGTCGGAGAAATTGTTGCAAAGATAATACCAAAATTGCTCTCTTTTTCATTGTTGTCATTTGCATGTTGATTAAGAACATTGGTTGTTATTGCATGTTTTCTACTTCCACTTACTTAGATTTCTTTTCAAGTTGTTAAAGTTGGTTGCATTTGAAGTTGTTTAAGTGAAGTTAAAGTAGATGGATAGTTGTATGGTAGCATTCGTAAATGTTTGATAGGGGTCAATACTAGGCCACTAGCATCCTAGTGGCTGGTTGGGAAGCTTTGCGTGGTAAGCTAGTTTATTGTTCCTTTGAATCATTGCACCTGTGGAAGTGAGGCCGCTGGTCAGCTCTCATTAGGTTCGATCCCCGTCCATTTGCTAACCTTCCATTCATAGGAGTAGGAGTAGAACAATGAGTAGCTGGGTAGTTGAAGTTTAGGGAAAGAAGTTAGAATAGGTCGAGTAATAGAACACATCCATTTACCTTTCACTACCATCATTTTCCCATCAACATCACCATTGGCAGACACATCCTCCATCATCGCCACCATCAATAGCATCTGCCTCCGCACATTTCACAAATTGAGCCACCATCACCTTCATCCCACCAAAGTCCAAGTCATCCTCAACAATTTACGTAAGGCCGCCTACGTGATTATCAGCGAATCACATCGATAAAACTGAGCGAGTATCCAACGGTGTAAGGAACATTGGAGTTATTTCTCATATCTCATGAGCAATAACTTTTCAAGAGAGGAATTGTATGTTTGATACTCCGTATCAAATGTTCAATTGCTAATATGTTATGTAAGTGATACAAAACTCACATCAACAAAAATCAGTACTGTCATCATCATCATAGAACCATTCCATCATCCTGTTCTTCCCCTTAGGCTTCATGGGACAGTCATGGTTGACATCATAGGGACCCCTGCAATAGAAACACAACTTCCTCCTCAAATCATTAATTCCAAGGGTGCTGCAGTAGGACGCTTACAGTTAGTCTTCTCCTTTTTCCGGGGAGGTGTCCTTTCATAGGAGGACGTAGCAGGCTTTGAGGCAAACTTGCCTCTAGGTGCAGAGGCCTCTAAGTTATGGGCTTTTTTCATTGCCTTCTGTAATGATGGGGGTCTAATGACTTAACCCACCCTCTGAGTGGCTCATCAAGGCCCTCAATGAAAAGCATAACCCTCCTCCACTCAGATATGTCATACACCATCACTAACAACCTCTAAAACTCACTGATGAATGCCTCCAAACTAGCTGCCTGTCGTAACTGAGCCAAATCCCTAAAGTAAACCTCAAGATCCTTCTTGTCAAAACGTTCTATCAATTTGTCAACAAACACCTGATATGATATGATCTGGTTGTGATGGAGAGATACTAAACCATGATACCACCAATTGTGTGCAATTCCATCAAGGTGTAACATAGCAAATTGGATGGCATCCTCCTTAGTCATAGGATGTCATAGGATGCAAAGCAAGGTAAGTGTCGAGCTTGTGGACCCAAGCTCTAGTAGTCACTCTACCGCTCCCATCAAAATGAGCCAATGTCATCTTACTGGCTGCTTGTTGGAGCTCAGTATACTTGGGCCACTGTCTGTCAGTAGCAGGCCTACCTCTGGAATGCTCACGCTTCTGTGTCAAATACCTTTCAAAACTCAAATTATCCTTTAGTGCTTGAGGAAGAGCATCCCACTCATGAAAATGAGTCAGAACATCATCAGCAAATGGAGCAGCGCCAGCAGTAGTACTAATTGTATCTAATTTGGGTCTAAGAAAAGTAGGTCTTTGTGGCCTATCTTGAGCCCCAATATAACCTGTCCTATCCACCTTGTCACCCATCCTGACATGATCCTCACACCTGTGCCTATCATCAGCCCTGGGCCCCGCATCCGCATGTGATCTGTAGGAACCAACAGACACATCCCGGTGTCTCTCTCTACGCCGCTCCTGAGGCAAAGCTAATTACTGCAAGGTATTGGACGATTGTTGGAGAACATCTGTCATCTGCTGTTGCCTAGTTGTGATATTTCGGAATGCTTGCAAGGCATCTCTGTCAACTTGAGCATCCGAAGCACGCTGTCCGAAACCACTAGAACCACTTGGACTACCCACCATGCCAAACTGAATCTCTGGTTCCCCCTCTCTAGGCAGTAAATTCTAATCCCGTCGGGTGTAGTGCATTCCAGGCACAAACCTTCGATCACCATCCATACTTCAGGAAGCAGAACTAAAGAAATATGCTTTTGATAATTTCTGAGCCCAATTCCTGCAAGCTGGTAGGAAACCGCTTTGATACCACTGTAAACAACCTGGCTTGTCTCTAACCGAAAATAATTGATGGAAGTAATGCTCTTTTTGCAATTTTGTAGTTTTTAGACTTTTTTTGAATTTTTGGAATTATATATATGTATATATTTAATTTGCTCCTTGGCATAGATAAATATCAACTTCAAGAAATATTGGAATGAAAATATAAAATATAACTATGAAATTGAAAATCCACTTTGCAATCTCAATATGACAAATAGAGTTCAAAATTACAATTTATAGTATTGGCACTTGTTTTTGGCTTTTTCCTTGCAAGCCGTCCATGCAATTCCTTCTCCGTTCCGTTAGATGCTGCTTTAATCAACACGCCTACAGTCTGCAGTAAGGATTGATACCAAATTCCAAATCACAGCTCTCAATAATTATCTTCAGTCCCTCTCTGGATGCAAATTGATCCACAATACAATCGGCCACAATTATAAATCGCAAGCTATAAGTCAGGTGCAGCCAATGGGCATTAACGGTGGAGAGAGTAATGAAATCGTAAACATCTGAATGCAGATGATATGGAATCAGCAAGCCGCCAGTAAAAGATGAATGTTATTTAGACTTCTCACAAAATTTTACAGTCCCTTGTCGCCACTCGGATTCATGTATAATCACAAAGATTTTCCAATTATGTGAATTGCAATTTCCAGAGACTTCTAACTTTTGGATGGAAATAACTAATCGATTTTCCTTCAAGATTTAAAATTCCAACTCCAGAATGCAACACTTCATAGTCACGAATATTGCTGTAGAAAAGAAAAGCAAATTATATAACTCAGCATAATTTGCAATCACCAAATTTCAGTATTCTCAAAAATCTTTAGAAACCCTCACCCAAATAATTTATATGAAAGTTATAATATTCAAGATGATCTCTCCTCGACAAAAAGCTGTATTTAAAACCCAAGTTGAGCCATCCAGCTTCACATTCACACCTTCTACTTAAAAATGCAACTTTATAATATAAAGTTATAACACTTTATAATATAAAATACTATGCTTATTAAATGCAAATTAAATCATCATTAGATCAACAAGCTTGCCGATAAAAGACTTTAATAAAGAATCCTAGAGAGATCAAATAACCATAATCAAAGAACCATCCCGCCTAAACCTCGCACTCCAAAAATAGCAACTGACCAATAGTGAATTACTAAAAATAGTAAGTCCAAAAATAACAATCTTATGACAAAGACCCCCAAAATCAGACATCAGCTCATGAGGGTCGCGATAATGAGCTGACAAACCCACTCTACGGAGACCTGCTAAATCAGGGACATTACATGTAGTGTCCTAACTTTTCGCATTTGAAGCATTTTATTTTGGATAGATCTTTCTTAGGTTTGTCATTCTTTTGATTACCCTTCTTCTTGAAGTGCTTCTTCTTACCTTTATAGGAATTTGTGTTAAGAACATGAAGTTCTTTGTCTTCAGTTTTCAACTTTCCCCCTTTCTTAAGTTTTCTAGATTCTTCTTGAAGACAATCTCCCTTAAGTCTATTGAAGTCAAGAAGATTGTCTCTAGCACTTACTCATTGTGTGAACGTTTCCTATGAATCTAGTAACCTATCTATAGCCATCAATGTTAGTTCCTTGCCATCAATTATGGTTCCTATACTTGCAAGTTTATCTCTTAGACTAGCAACCCTTAGAAAGTATGAATTCATTGATTCTCCCTTCTTTATCTGTATATGATTTAGTTGCCTTTTTAGTGCGAGGACTCTAGTTGCATTGCTGAACTCATATGCATTTAATAATGCATTCATTATAAGAAATGTTGTTTGATGTTTCGTTAGCATGGGTACTATTTCATTTTTCACTCCATCTAATTTCCTGTTTCCTTTACTCCAGATAGTTTTATTAGTTTCAACAGTAGGTTGTTTGGATGTGGAATCAACAAATTGTCATTTTCTTCAAAAATCATAATGATTCTGAATTTCCAAGCATCAAAGTGTTCTTTCCCATTAAACTTGTATTCGGGTCTAATTGTGTATGCCATTGAAGATGGAATACTGATACTAGATATATATCAAGTCTGATTATTTAATTTGTAGAGCATAGGTTCGACTACCAGAGCTTTGATACCACGTAAAAGTTTTACAAAATTCTGTCATGAATCAGACTTAGATTGTACCTTCTTTATGCTTGCTGCAGATGATTTTCAATATATAGCCTTGAGTGAATGGAGAAATATAATTCCAGAAATGCTTTTATTTTCTGCAAGTCGTCTTAGGGCAGTATTGATCAAGGAGCAGACTTGTTATTCTTGTGTGTCCTTAAACTTCAACCACACCCTATTAAATATAGAAATCAAGGGCCATGTCCTTACAAAGGGCATGTCCCTTCCAAAGTCGTCTTGGAATGCTCTCTCAAAACTGGGGACTTTCCAAGGAAAATATTAGTTTACTGCCTAAACTAACCAAATAGATTAGTTAGTTAAAAACCAAGTTATTCAAGAGAGACGCTGATACCTATCAAGAAGAGAAGACAAGTATATAGACCTTAGAAGGGATCTTATGCAAGAACAGATCAGTACGATCTGTAATCAAACCAGTATGATTTAAAAGTTACAGAATTAACATGGACTTCTTAAATCATATCATCTGCATGCACTAGATTCATATTAAGCTCTGATACCATGTTGTTTTTCTTAGGATCTACTGCAGATGTAATAGCACTGCCATTATGTTTGGTATTGTTGTCTAATTTGCAGCAATCTCTTATTTAAGAAATTTACTGAGAAGAGACATTTCCTTTCACGGGACATGTCTATTCATTTATAATTAATATAATGAAAATATTATATATATATATATATATATATATATATATATATATATATATATATATATATTTCTTTGATCACAAAAGATTATCCTATACCAAATCATCAACACTTAAAGGCACCGGCTATTCGGCTATGATACCATGTTAAGGAATAAAGATCAATGATAAGAGTATTGGCAATACTGATATAAATTCAACTTTTAATGTATAGAACAGTTTTGTGACTGTTTTGATATTGTCTTTTAATAACAGATGATTGCAGCAATATAAATGAGATGTTAATGTTTATATTGGTGGCAATGAAGTAAGAATATTCTTCAATGTTATTGATCGATTATTGCCATTTTGATTGATGTCCTGTCTGCATTGAACACAACACATCATTGCCGTTTTGATTGATGTCCTTTCTGATTGATGTCCTTTCATGCCCACGTAGGGTCATGACTCTACGTGGCTTATGCCACATAAGGTCATGGCCCTACATGGTCATGACCATTTGTTATCATTTGTTAGCACTAACCATAAGTGTTCGATCTGCTTTAAGAGCCCGATACATATTATTTCATATCTTCGGCATCACATAATGCAAAGCCCAGTCGGGCATAATATATATATGCACTAAGATGAAGTGTGATCTGCTATAAGCATATAGAGTAACCAATTTTTAAATTAGATCATTCAATACATTTTATATATATTCAAGTGACCACAAATATGAATATATACATATACATCTATATAATATAATTTGCATGCTGGCATACATACATACATACATACATACATACATACATATATATATATATATATCAATTTTAAAATGATTTACTATGTGCTTCAATCCAACTGATGCTTAACCCTAACATTCACAACTTCATCAACTCTTAGTAAGCAACAACACTCTCTTTCTCCTTCATGCGAGTATCTTAAAAAATCGTTTCATGTGTTTGAACTTTTACCTTTCAGACTTTATTATCACCATGATAAGCATTGAACAACTTATCCCAAATTCAGATTCAAAGAGACCACATAGAAGTGCATTCATGGCCTTGGCATCGTTTTCAAAGTCCCTTTTTGCATCAGCATCAGTAGGGGGTTAAGTTGGGATAGTGTATCCATTGACCACACTCTAAAGCACTCATGGTAACACAGGACAGATGTACTGTTAGGCTTTAAAGCTTTTGGAAGAGAGAACCTTGCACTACTACCAATTGAAAATACAAAAATACTGATAGGGGAAGGGGGTGAATCAGTATTTAAACATCACACAGACACATTCAAACAAATTAAGACAAGGACACAAATTTATCTCATGGAAACCCTTTTGGGTAAAATCCACGGTACCACTAATCCCTGAAAATATGGGCTGCCACCCAGTACAATGAAGAGGTGCAACTCTTTTATGTATTCAAATTACAACACACACATTCAAATTACAACACAGGCTCCAACCTGGACAATCAGAGGCACAACCTCAAGAGGGCTCCTACCCAATTTTTCTGAAATAATAAATGACATCTACTCCCAGCTTAGGTTCTTGTTTTACCAACAGAACAGATGCAGTAATCCAGACCTTCAAAGTCCAATGCACCGAGCTTCAATCATGTTCTTACCTCTCACTTGGCATTCCATTCACAACACAAACTCTAATCACGCTACTCCATTACAAAAGCATGCAAATTGTGTATCTCTGATAAACAATTTTTAACAATTTTTATTTTCCTTTGAAACTTTTAACCAGTAGCACACACCTTCTACACTTTTCTTGTTAGCTACAGTTTTGTACCTCAAACTCTTATCGCAGAGTGAAGACTCCAATCAATGCCCAGCACAAACACTCTTCACCTTTATTGGCAAACGTCTTTTTCTGCTGTATATATTTTCTTTGCCAACCGTGTACAGTAATCACACAGCCACAAGTTACACTCAGAACATTTTAAAACTCTTGTACACCTCAGCTGTTTCTCACATCATGCCTTCTGTATCTCTGTCACAAGCAATACCCTGCAAGAAAAAAAACTTATTCAGTTTTTTCACCACCTATTATTGCCTGTTCACACACACATCACGCAAGTTACACTCAGAACTTTTTAAAACTCCTGTATGCCTCAGCAGTTTGTCTCACATCATGCCTTCTGTATATCTCTGTCACAGGTGATACACTGCAAGAAAAGTGCTTATTCAGTTTTTTCACTACCCATTTTTCCCTGTTAACACACACATATCATTTTTTCTTCACACATCGAGTCTGAAAGCTCTTCAGAATACCAAACATGAGTTAGTTTTTTATATCCTTCCACAAAAAACAAGAATCACATATAGATTTAAACTTCCATCCACTCATTTTAGCTATTGTGACCAGGCAATGATTTTTGAACAATAAGTCTGAAAGCTCTTCAGAATACCAAACATGAGTTAGTTTTTTATATCCCTCAACAAAAAACAAGAATCACATATAGATTTAAACTTCCATCCACTCATTTTAGCTATTGTGACCAGGCAATGATTTTTGAACAATATTCAATGTCTTTCCAAATGCAAGGAAGCGTCCAAAACTGAAGTGAAAGCAAGGCACGTCAGAACACATACACAAGGAGTCACAAATTCGTTAGGCACAAATCCATTTAGAGTGAGGAGTCAATGGCTGACATATCAAAGGTAGACAAACAAGCGGCCAGCTCCAGACAAGTAGTCAGAAGTAAGCTTACAGGCAGCTAGCACACTAAGCAGATGAAGCTACTCAAGCACCTTGAGCAGCTGAAGCTCCTCAATTTGAAATATCTAATGTTTACACAATTGTGGTCACTGTCCTGTTGACATCAATGACAAAAACATCCAACACTGACATCATTTGCAACAGCAAGTCATTAAACGTATACTCAGATCAGGTATGCCAGATCTGTAAAATCTAAGTAATAAGTAGCTACCCTAAATAAGTAACTATCATGTCCCCTTTTTAGCTCTGTCTAGCAGTGACATGAGAGTTAGCCTATTATGAAGTCTTGTAGGCTAGCAGTGGTGATCAAGGACTCAGTCAGGGTTTTCAGCATTCTGATTTTGTATTATAGGCAGTAGTAGATCAGTTGAGAGTAGTTCCTTGATTTTAGGAGGCAGTTCCTTGATTGTAGGAGGGGATTCCTATCTTTCAGGAGGTGGTGACGTTTCCAGAGTTTAGGTTCTATGAGATCACCCCTTGGTCTCAATTTCAGGAGATTGGGGGTGTTCCCTATATTTTAGGAGTATCCCTAGATTTGAGGGTGTGACTGCCTAGGTTGTCCGGCATCAGTCACAAGCAAGTGACAAACTCAGTTTCATGTTTTAGAGGTGTTTGTGTTGTTCCTTGGCTACTTGAGAAATATTTTAATATATTTAATATTCTCCTAAGTTAGCATTTTAATAATTTAAATAAGGTTAAGTGTTTAGCCATTTTGGAGTAATAAGGAGTTTTCTGGCTCCATTTGGATCGATTTGCCTATGTGTGATAGCTTGTTGGAAAGAGCTCAGTCTGTAGTATTTGATTATCACTTGCCAGGACTTATTTGATGCTTGGAGCTATTTGTCATTAATAAAGTAATGATTTCCTTCTATTTGGACGCCTTTATTGGGGAAATAATGTTATATTATAAAGTTCAAATGAAATCCACTTTAGGGTTCTTTTAGGGTTTGATTTGCCTTGGAGAGGGGATATAAGGAGATGCTAATCTAAATGTGAGTATCTTTATCATTTTGTCAACCTATTTTAGACGCCATTGCTCTTGAAGAATATTCCTTACTTAGGACGCAAACCCTAGTATCGAGAGCAGATTTGTTGGGACGTAGCCCTCAACAAGATCAGATTTGAAGGTTCTTATGCATACAATTTGATCATGACAAAGGATCAATTTCTAGTATTGCAATCACACTTTGCAGGCAGTGGATTTATTGGGAAGGCGGCCACTTTGGTTCAGCCTGACTTTTCCTTATAGCAGCTCGCAGGAGGAATTCTGGAGTGGTAGAATGGAGTATATTGCAGCAGCTTGGGCTCTATCATTTGAACTTGTTTGGTTGTAGCTGGTTCCCATCTTCAGCTGGCGGTAACCTTGTTTGAAGTACATTTGTATTGGTACTATTCTGAAATAAATCAAACTCTGTTGGTACGGTTTTAGAATTATTTCCAGAATAGTATGTATTGCTGCATATGATTTCTATCACTTCTATTTTATCAGTTATTGTTATTTATTCATTGTAATACATATATTTTGAAAAATACAAAAAGAAACAACCTTCTTCTGCAACTTCTATTTAGCTCTACAAGATCAAGAAAAATCCACAGGAAAATATAATTTATATAATTAAACAAATAGTAGCAGTAGAGCAAATATCCATTTGGAATATTTCAGTGGTATTAGAGCCAAATTCCTGTTAGCCTCTTTGGTTAGGTGCAGGTCAATACCATGGCTAGAATGAGAAATGGGTGCTCTAAGGTTTCATCTCCGTCAATAGGTACAAGTAAGAGGCCTCCTGCTAAGGGTTTCAATGATGCAATAATGAGCAGCTATCATCAGGATCGTTCTCTTCCTAAGGAGATACAAGACATGCTTGCATTCACACAATTTATGGGTATACGAGATGCTGAGCATGATTTGGTATCCAAAAGTTCATATCAGTAGTAAGGAACGAAAGAAGAATCAAATGATAGAAAAGAAAGTATTGGGAGAGAAGATAAGTTAACAAAGGAAATACGGACCAACAATAACCAGCAGGAGGAATTACTAGATGAAGATCTTGAGAGGGTATCAAAAGAGGATATTGAAGAGAGCCCTGCTCTTCAATGGCAGTCCACATCCTTTGCTTATGGATTTACACATGCCCATAAGTTTGTTTTAGAGAGCCAACTGAAGGTTGGCGAAGAAAAGGTCATTGCAACCTTGTCATATTTTGACAGTGCCCGCAAGTTAGTAGAGAGCTACATTTGGAAGATCCAACTTGAGGGAAGACAAAAATGTAAAGAAGAGGCTTCATCAATCTCTGATTTGCATGTGCTTAAGACAGCTATGGAGGCAATGAAGAATAATCACTTAAACCTCCTTTTAGATAGAGATCATTTTCTTGACTTTGGTGTTATTTACTCTATTGCTTTGAGGGGGAATGAAGAGGAGGTTGATAAGCTTATTTCAGAACTCGTAAAGGTTAAAGAACCTTTGAGAAATTCTCAAGTAGCTCTCCTCATGGTAGAAAATAAAATTGAAGAACTGAGTAGGGAGTTGAGTTTAATCCATGCTTTACCTACAAAATCAGAAAACCTGCTTCTTGCAACAACCCATTCAGATAGACAACATATTTATGAAGTGAATGAGGAAGAGGATCCACTTGATGATACATTAGCTAGTGATATCAGTAGTTCCATTAATACTAAGGATATACAAGATGATTCCAAAGAAGGTATAGAGGAGGATTCCAAAATTTTGAGTTTGGATAGCAAGAATTTTACTTCCCATTCTCATGAGTTTGCTGCTTATAGTCTTGAAGAAGTTGATGACATACATTCAATCATTGTTGATAACCCCTTTTCCGAGATGAGTGCTGATTTGATTTTAGATAACCCACTTTTTGAATTGGATGATGAGGAGGCTCTTGATCTTGATGACAAAAATGATATGAGGAACTCAATCTTGGAGTATGATTGTGAAGTTGAGCATACACTTGGTGGACCGGCCACTCAAGAGTTGCCCCTTATGGGCATGAATGGCACATATACTTCTCTTAAGAGGTGGCCTCATAGTTTTCTTGACGGGGAAGAAATAACCTTGCTGATTGGTGACTTTGTACTCTTCAATTCATTGAAGATTAGTAACTATCCTAGTGGGGATCTTATGACTCAGTCGAGTTTTTCATTGTCTACATTAGGTTTTCAACAATATGGGAGTGTTGGGAGGTGCCCCTATAGGTTAGTGGAGTGGGGAGTGTTTGTTGTTGATTGGAATTGGTTTGATAGTATGTTTGATATCACTTGTGTTGCTAGTTAGAGTTATGACAGTGAGATGGGGGGCCATTGTTGATAGTTTTTGAGCATGCAAGATATTACTCACCCATAGTTATGGTGTCCTACATGCACAGAGGGTTACTTGATAGTGATAGTGATAATATGAAGTTCTTCTACATCACACATAGTACGACATGGGTTTTGTTATGGGACCTAGGTATTGATTGGCGAGATACATCGCTTTACACAGACTTCCATATATTGCTTCATGGTTTGGAGTGTTTAGGCATTTTTGTTAGAATGGAACAGCTGGTTGTATGTTTGAGAGATATGGAGGGTCGCATGTTGTGGTTGAGCATCTAATTTTGTCAATTTCCTCGGATTGCATCAGGTTCAAGGATTGTTAGTGTGGACCTCATAGAGAGGCATTGGCAATATGGGTTTGCACATCTATTCAGACAAGTGTAATATGAATATGTTGCATTTTTTTGAAATTGGTTTGGAATCCAAGAATCAACATGTATAATACATTCTTTCAGTGGATTCATGGTGAGATGCTACACTTTGAAGATCTTGATGTTTATATTAGAGTAGCGCAATAGAGGACATGGGTGCGTTGGTTGCACTTGGGCGAGTATTGTTATAATACTATGTATCATATGTCGATTGCTATGACTCCATTTAGAGCCCTATACAGTTATGATGCTCTATCTTTTGTTGATTTGGTGATTAGTGACAACAGGGTTCCTTTGGCACAGGATTGGGTACAGGAGAACTAGGACATCATGAGATTTCTTAGAGAGAATCTTCAATAGGCACATAATTGGCAGAAGGTCTACGCTGATTGACATAGGATTGAAAGGATATTTGAGGTGTGGGGTATGGTGTACCTATGACTGTAGCCTTACTCACAGAGCACCATTAAAAGGGGTGGAGCAGAGAAGCTCAAACCTTGTTTTTATGGACCATATAGGATTATCAGGCATGTTGGAGAGGTTGTGTATGAGATTGAGTTACCATTTGGTAGTAAGATTCATAATGTGTTCCATGTGTCGTGTCTGAAAAAGACATTGGGACAACATATTATACCATCTCCAGATCTTGAAAGAGAGGGAATGCCAGCTGAGAAGCAAGGTGATTCGAGAGTATCTGATTTGCTGGAGAGGTCTCCCTATAGAGGATGCCACTTGGGAGGGCGAGACTATTTTACAGCATCCAGCTTTGCAGTTGCTTGTGGGCAAGCATCTTCAAGAGGGGAGGATTTGTTGTGTCCCCTTTTTAGCTATATCTAGCAGTGACATGAGAGTTAGCCTATTATGGAGTCTCATAGGCCAGCAGTGGTGATTAGGGACTCAGTCAGGGTTTTCAACGTCCAGATTTTGTATTATAGGCAGTAGTAGATCAGTTAAGAGCAGTTCTTTGATTTTAGGGGGCAGTTCCTTGATTGTAGGAGGAGATTCCTACCTTTTAGGAGGTGGTGACGTTTCCAAAGTTGCGGTTCTATGAGATCACCCCCTGGTCTCAATCTCAGGAGATTTGGGGGTGTTCCCTATATTTTAGGAGTATCCCTAGATTTGAGGGTGTGACTGCCAGCTGGCCCAAGTTGTCCGGCATTAGTCATAGGCAGGTGACAAACTCAATTTTATGTGTTAGAGGTGTTTGGGTTGTTCCTTGGCTACTTGGGTAATATTTTAATATATTTAAATATTCTCCTAAGTTAGCGTTTTAATAATTTAAATAAGGCTAAATGTTTAGCCATTTTGGAGTAACAAGGAGTTTTTTGGCTCCATTTGGATCAATTTGCCTATGTGTGATAGCTCGGTTGAAAGAGCTCAGTCTCTAGTATTTGATTATCACTTGCCAGGACTTATTTGATGCTTGGAGCTATTTGTCATTAATAAAGTAATGATTTCCTTCTATTTGGATGCCTTTATTGGGGAAATAATGTTATATTATAAAGTTCAAATGGAATCCACTTTAGGGTTCTTTTAGGGTTTGATTTGCCTTGGAGAGGGGATATAAGGAGATGGTAACCTAAATGTGAGTATCTTTATCATTTTGTCAACTTATTTTGGACACCATTGCTCTAGAAGAGCATTCCTCACTTAGGACGCAAACCCTAGTGTTGAGAGCAGATTTGTTGGGACGTAGCCCTCAACAAGATCAGATTTGAAGGTTCTTATGCATACAGTTTGATCACGGCAGAGGATCAATTTCTAGTATTGCAGTCACACTTTGCAGGCAGTGGATTTATTGGGAAGGCGACCACTTTGGTTCAACTTGGCTTTTCCTTATAGTAGCTTGCAGGAGGAATTTTGGAGTGTTTATTTTGCAGCAGAATGGATTTGTTTTATTGCAGCAGCTTGGGCTCTATCATTTGAACTTGTCTGGTTGTAGCTGGTTCCCATCTTCAGCTATTGTCAACCTTGTTTGAAGTACATCTGTATTGGTATTATTTTGAAATAAATCAGACTCTGCTGGTACTGTTTTAGAATCGTTTCCAGAATAGTATGTATTGCTGCATATGATTTCTATCACTTCTATTTTATTAGTTATTGTTATTTATTCATTGTAATACATATATTTTGAAAAGTACAAAAAGAAACAACCTTCTTCTACAACTTCTGTCTAGCTCTATAAGATCAAAGAAAATTCTATAGGAAAATATAATTTATATAATTAAACAAATAGTAGCAGCAAAGCAAATATCCATTTGGGATATTTCAGTAACATAAACATAGGAAATATTAATAGTTAGTTAGAGAAATGTATGGAACTATTCTAACATATTACAGATTCAATATTAATAGATAAATATTGAATCTGTATATCTTGAGTAAAATATTCGAACTTTTTACAGATTCAATATTAGTAATCATATACAAAAACTATACCCAAATCCCATTACTCTTTTGACTTACAAAAAAGAAGCTGTCATGTTACCAAGAAGGAGCTTATATAAATCCAAGCAATGGATATCTGTTTTAGGATAGGGTAGGGGTCAATGTTCTGGAAGCCTTGAGGGCAAGACCCAAGATGGGATACGGACTTGGAGCTCTAAACTTTGAGAAAATCTATTGCAGTTTATATCTAGGCAACCTGGTTCACACCTGCTCCTTCATCAGTAAGCTAAAAAGTAATGAGATTGGATATAGGGGTATTGATGTTACATATAGATAAATTGACATGAATAAATGAATTGATAATTATATTTATTATTTATAAATATCATAGCTTGAGTTTTTGTATTAAGGAAATGCAAAGTAGAGTTTGAACTAAATGTGTAATTATTATGACTAACCTAAAAAGGGACATTGCAGTTAAGTGCAATTTATGCTCAAAGTACCTTTACATGAATTTTGACTGATTAGTAAGTTTATTAACACGGTTACTCTTATTGGCAGTCATGTGATTAAAGCAGCCACTATAATTGTCCATAACTTCTACATTTTAGTATGAAAAACAGTCCTAACAACATGGATTTCTCAGAATTCTTTCGTTCTCTCTCTTTCCATATTTTTTACAATGTCTTTCTTTAAGTTTGTCAAGATCACTCAAGAGCATGTTTCTATTCCTTCTCTGTTCTGAAACCTCTCCATACTAAAAATATGAAATCTTCAAGCTTGTTGAAAACCTCAACTATAATCTGTAACTCGAATACTACAACATTTCTGCATAAATATGACTGATTGTAACCACCTGAACTGGAAATCAAATGGGTTTCTGTCCTTGGTTGTGGAGATGAAAAAAATGCTTCTGCTCTTATAGGGTTTTGATAACCTTTTTCCCTGACAAACTAACTGTTTTTTATATTCAAACCTTTTAAATTCTGATTTCAAATATATTTTCCCACCTAAAATCATTTCTAAATGTACATTAAAGAAATTAGACCTGAAGACGCCCTTCCATAAATTATAAAATAATGTTTCTGGACCAGTTCAAATATTATTTTAAATTTATTTCCCTGGCTTTAACCCCTAGCGTACAGGAAATAAGAAGTAGGTTATAGTTCTCCCAGATATATTCATTTTAAGATGGTGACATGACATGATTGCTTAATGTCTGGTAGTATGCAGCATGTTGCTTTTGTTACTTGGTATTGCTTGGTCACTGACATCTGATGAAAAATCTAAAATAGTTGATGCTTATGTCACAGGTGGGCCTTTCCCGAGCAAGGAGGCTTGCACAAGGACGTCTGATTAGGATCCACACATTTTCTTCTTTTCCTGTGCAGATTGATGGAGAGCCATGGGTTCAACCACCTTGTATTTTAGAAATAGCACATCATGGACAGGTATTTCTGTTATTTTTCAATTTCATATACCCATGTACCCTTATTTTTGGGTTTCAGATCCTGTATAAACAAAGGTTGATGTTGTATAACCATAGTTGCTTCTGAAACACACAAAACAAACTCAAACTATAGGTGTTAATTATAAACGTGATGCCCATTTTAGAGCTGGTCCTATTTTTGGATTCATAGAATTTTATTAAACATTTATTACAAACCCTTTAATATATTTGGTACTTAGTTAAAGTATTACAATGGGCCTCCAGCAAAGACTGACACAGCATTATCTATTACATTTGAATGCTAATGAGAGAGAGTATTGTAAATGTGTGCCCTTTCATATATGTGGGGGTTCTTATCATGTCTTCGATTGAGAGGTGTGTCCTAGTGAATCCTAGGTGTTGTCACATTTAGAAATGAGGACACACAAGATGATTTTTAAAAAAATTAAAAGCTATAAATACAGAGGAATCAGACTGGTGACACTATTTAAGTGGAGAGCAATTTGTGAAGAATTGTTTTGTTAAACATTTGAAAATAAAATAATAAATTCAAAAACGGGATTTTTTTTTTTGGATAGGTAATGGGCTGAAGCCTAGATTAATTATTATTATTTACTGAAATTAATAATTATTATGTGTTAAGCTCGAGTAGAGTTGAACCCAAGACCCCTCTGATAAAAGGCTCACAAGTTAGCATTGTGTTGTAGGCTCTTGCCTACAAACAGGAAAATATTTAAATATGTGCCAAAGAACCATTTTTCCTGTATGGGACTCTATGGTTTGTGTACAGACCTATAAATGTACTGCAGTATCTTACTTGTTTGCAGGGCTGATTGGATTGGTACACAATGAAGAAAACCGTGAGGCTTTTCATTCTAGTCAATATGGGCTTCCAATCATAGCCAGATTGAAGGTGGAAATGTACAAATCAAGGGATATGATTTCTTGATTAGTTTCCAGTTCACGATGCATCTTTTTATAGTCAATGCATGTGAATAATTACTAGAGTTGAGAAAAAGGTTTAAGATTGTAGCTCTGAATCCTTTACAAATTGATGAAATTCTAATAGTGTGGTACATTTTCTCTTCTGCATTTTTGTAGTGTCCCTTTTTTGGATCACCTTACACCTCGCCCTAAATTCACAAACCCAAAATGAATCAAGGAGCAAAAAATAACTATAGAGAAATTGACTAGAGTTGAGAAGGAGGTTTAAGCTTGTAGCTCTAATGTCCTTTTTTAGCTGGAAGGTTACAATTATTGATGAAATTCTAGTACTGTGGTACATTTTCTCTTTTTCCTGCATTTTTGTAGTGTCCCTTTTTTGGATCACCTTACACTTTGCCCTATAATCACAAATCCAAAGCCAGGGTTGCACCAAGACAGGGGACTAGTATGAATCTTTAAAAAAAATAGATGGTAGATTTTGGAGATGCCAATTTTTTTAAACATTATCTTGTTATTTATAGCAACTCTGAAAATACAATAACATTAAACACTAAAAACAAGAACATTGACTAGCGTTGAAGTATAAGTACACAAATGACAAATGCTGTGCAATCATTGTGTTGTGTCAAATTTTCAAGCTGATTACATATTGAAAGTAGCTTGATAAGCGGCAAGCTAATACACAATTGATAAGCAGCAAGCTACTACACAAACAAAGAGCAAAAATTAGAAATCTTATATCTATCATTTACACTTCTACACCATGATCATCCACGTCAAGGTCCCAAGTTAGGGCCCCTTCTTGGCTATACCTCAAGAAACAAAATGTCATATTTAGGCAAGTATGACAATCATTGTATCACAGCACTGGTGTCAAACTTCTTGCTTTTTTAAAAATTTGTGTGGGGAAATGATGCCTTTTGTGTGGGAGATGATGGGAGTCTTTAGGAGACTACTGTTCAAAGTCTCCTGCAATTGAATAGGTCTCAAGAAAAATCTCTAGTATTGGAGCTATATCTTAGGGGGTTATAGATGGGTGCTCGTGCAACTATCAATAAACCTTTATTCAAGAATAACATGAAATAAGTCTGTATTGGAAACCTGCAGCCAGATTAAACCATAATGTAGATATAACTCATGAAATACATCCAATTCTTGGGTTAGGAAATATGCGTATGAATCTACACAACAAATTTTAATCATTATATAGAGGCAATTGGAAAGAGGGTTTTGATGGAAGACATGGTGACGGGTCCCAAGTGTCCTCTTCTAAGTTCCAACAAGACCTTATCCTTTGTGGTCTCATGTGGTCCTAAACCATTATCATGAGATGCTCTTGAGATCCTTAACCATCTTTATGAGGTGCCATACTTTGTGGGAACTTTCAGCTTTCTTCCTACTTGCACTCTCTTCTAGGGTTGTGTTGGGAGACATGACGAGGTGCTCCAAGTATCCTCTACCTTGGCAAAATAGAAGGACCTTATCCTCTCTAGCCTGTGTAGTCTTTTAGCTACTGTCACGAGACACGGACTCGCCTCTAACTCAGGAAGTCAAAATCTAACTCGGACTCGGACTCGGTGATCGAACTCGGCAAGGACTTGGAAAATTGAAAAACCATGAAATTCAAAGATTTTTAAGGATTTTAATATTTTTTCATGCATGTTTTAGTCATTTAACATCAAATACACAATAATTGAGATAAATAGAAGCTACTTAATACACATACACAATTTTGCATAGATCACGTATCACATAAGTATAAAAGTGAATTTCTGAAGGAAAAGTTGAATAACACAAATTACACTATAAATTTAAAGTAATAAACATAGTGTAACTATAGTGTTAAATGTCTACAATATTCATAGATTACGAAATCCATGGTATCAAAAGTTCAAAACATATATCAAAATAACAACTAGAGTATAGAACAATAGAAGATAAGGCTCATAGTAGCCTATGTCCTCCTACGAGTATGCCTAAGATAAGTCATGGAAGACTGTAGAGCCATCCTCTCTCCCTCTATCTGAGGCTGAACCTCAGACTTATCCTCACCCTCACCCATATAATCCTCATTATCATACTTGGATCCATCACTCCCCTCAGGGTTTTGCACTCTATCTCCTCGTGCTCTAGCCTCCTCGACTACCATCGCTATTGCCTTAGCCTCCTGATCCACCTGATCAACCCACTCCACGTCTTCATCACTGGAGACAGTATTAGCAATCTCTGTGTTCCACTCTACATGTGGATCAACATTCTCTAATACATTCATTGATGTATCGGTGCCTAAGATCTATCTATGGTGAAGGCAAAGGTTGTAGTGAACAAAGACAAGATCATTCAATTTTTGCATTGCCAACCTATTGCGCTTCTTTGAGTGTATATGCTCGAATAATTTTCAATTACGTTTGCATCTTGATGCACTAGATGCCTGGCTCAAGTGCAAATTACAATCTTCTGTAAATTTGACACCTTCGTGCCAAACATCTCCCACCATGCATCTGAAACAAGAAAATTTTAAATCAATTCAATAACTTTGACTTTATCAAATTAAAATGGTAATAGAATTAGAAATTAGGATGTAGAATCATAGATTTTTACTAAGCATCAATTCTGTCTTATTTTTTTTGCACAACTGTACAAATAAGTACCCTTGAGCTTTTTTAAACAACGCAATCTCACAGATTACAATTGTTCCAACTCTTGAATCAAGTGACATTCTCTCTACAACATCATAGAGGCCACCCCACACCTCATTATCAGCCTTGAAATGCGGGTTGAATTGGCATGTTGGATTAAGGAAGTAGGGTGCTACATGTATGGGTTTCTGGAGTAGATTGTGTTAACGTCTATCAATGACATCCCATATAGGCCCATACCTATCTTGATTCCCTGCAAAAAAAGAGCGAATGACCTCCTTCACTCTATCCATGCCCTCATATAGCATTGAGGGCTTCTCCCCATCAACAATTCATAGGAAAACAATTTACTTTATCAACTGCAATCATTATGAAAGTTGGAAGAGAAATAATTAGCTTTAAGTTTTATTTTTAAAAAATGAACAATAATTTATAAAATAATTTCATAAACAAAAAAGTTGAAATGAGGACAAAAAGGAAAATTACCTTCACAATATTAGCGATTGACTTCTAAAAGGAAGCCTCATAAAAAATGCAATCAGCTGTATCAGTCCTTGTAGTGGTCTTTGCATTTGATGATGCAATCCACTCCTCACTTACAAACATGCGTCTCAAACCTCCCTTTGAATCAAATAAAGATTGCAATGTGGGAAAATTGGTTGCAAATCTAGTGACTCCTGGACGAGAAAACTCCTTTTGGTCAGTGTATTTCCTCATGAGGATGAGGACCCATGTATGATTATATGTGAATTTGCATACACTCCTTCCTTGCTCTATAATTGTTTTTATCCAAGGTAGTTTACCAATATCCTCTAACATGAGGTTATTGCAGTGAGCAGCACAAGGAGTCCAAAATAAGTGAGGGTGTCTCTCTATAAGAAGCTTCCTTACAACAACATAATTTGTTGCATTATTTGTAACTATCTAAACCACATTCTCCTCACCCACGTCCTTTATCACTTCATCCATTACCTCACAAAGATATTCAACATTCTTTGTTTTCCATGAGGCATCAACTGACTTCAAAAAAATAGTGGCACCTGAAGAAAAAGAAACAAATTAATATAATGATCAATGATCAATCATAAATTCATAATCTATAAACTTAATCACTTAAGTACAAGTTCTACTTGTAAATTTTTAATTGCTACAATTACATGATGAGGAGACAAGAAAGTTAAAAGTGTTCTACTCCTATTAGTCCAACCATCAGTCATGATGGTGCAACCATTCGTCTTCCACACCTCACGCTGCTCCTTGATTGCACTTTCTACATTAGCCACCCTTTGGGTCAAAATAGGCCCTTCTAGCTCATTAGCACTAGGGGCTTTGAATGCCGGACCACAAATAGTAATAACATCGATCGCAATTTGCCAATAAGGGGAGGTAAAACAAATTAAATAAAATTTAAAGTTAAACAAATTAGTATATTATATTATTACTATTAAATTTGAAAACAAAGTGAAATAAACATAATAAGCATATTATTGTCTCTTGAAACTTGAAAGCAAGAGAAGTAAGACATAAATTTAAATTTAAATAAATAAGCACATTGCTGCTTTGAATGAAATGTTGGTATAGATGAAGAAGTCTCCAAGTGCCAATTTTGCATTATCATGCTTCTCCTTGTTCCAACCCATGCTCTCAAGCGATAGTTGTGCACATGCAATCAAGTGTCAATCTTTGCTTACGAATGTGAGGCCCAATGGTCACACTGGTAGAAGCAGTAGCAGTTGTAGGTGGAGTAGGGGATAATGGAGAGTGAAAACTAGAAGATCCCTGTTGGGTTAGTTGTGCCATTTCTTCTTGTTGCTTCTTTTTCAATTCTTTTTTTCTCCATTTTTTTCTCTAGAAGAGCTTGCATGTCTTGCAAAACATCCTGTGGTACGTCTTTGCATTTTTCAGCATCACGCCTAGGTATATGTGCTAGGTGACACTTCAATCTATTTATGCCGCTCCCGTTATATATTACACGGCATTGCCAACATGTAACAACTACATTTTTGTGGCCTAGGATGGCATGTTTCCAAGCCCTATCCCTTGCTATTGTAGTTGGGTCTGCATCAGGGTTACACGCAGCCCTAGTTCCACTTCCACAAGGTTCACCTTGAGGCATGATGTCAATGTATTTGCTGCTACAATATGAATATATTATAAATAGAAAAAAGTTAGCATCAAATCAGATTTTTAAACTTCAGGGCCCTCTTACTTATCAAGTTTGTCATCAAGATAAATTAGAATAAATTTAATTAATAGATACTAGAAGTAGAGGCAAACAAATATAAACAAAATGGAAAGTAAAAAGTATGAATGTAAAACAATTTACAAAACAATACAAAGAAATGCTTACCTCTTCAAATTTGCACAAACAATGAAAATGTAAGTAAGTTTGTAGAAGCCTCCTCCAAATGCTTCCTTAAGCTCCTCCCAATGCTTAAGTGCAAGCTATACAAAGTTGCACAAACTATCAACAATTGATATGGGAGAGCCAACCGGTTTGTTAATTTCTCTCTCAAAATCCCAATACTCTTCTCTAACTGTTTCCTCTCTATCACAAGCATTAGCAAAGGGTGGAATGACCTTTTTATGTCAAATAGATGTTATACAAGCCGAAAAAATGCAACATAACTTTTTATTTTAATGTTTATTTTCACTTTTTGGCCTCAGCCGCCGACGAGAGTCCTAAACTTAGGACTCGGCGATTTTGGCGAGTCTCTGGACTCGGCAAGTCCATGTGGACTCTGCCAAGACTTAGTTGAGTTTGAGTCCAAAGGCCATTTGCCTCAGAAATGTTGACTCTGCCTTGGACTCACAGAGTCCCATAACATTGCTTTTAGCTGACGGTCCTTGATTATCATCATGAGATGGCATACTTAAGTAAGGTCTTTACATTGTTCTCCTCCATCATGTCAACCTTTATTCGTTAATTGCATATTGATATAATTTATACATAGTTACCCTATTCTCCCCTTGACCCTTCAAACGAGGCGAACTTCGAACTGGTCCTTACTCCTGGTTCTTTTTTGGGTTCTACTTGGGTTTGAAGCCAAGTAGGCTGGTTCCTCTAGGGCGAAGCTAGGTCGAACCATGGTCAAACCAAGGTAGACCGTGTACGAACCAGCTACAATACCACTAACAAACATTCTATAATTTAGTGTACAAACAATTCTTACAAAAATTTGAATAAAAATCTTTAACATTACAAAACAAATTTTTTTGTTGAATTTCAAATATTTATCACATCAAATTAAACTAGCCCTCAAGATTTCTTCCAGTGAAATCTTTATATCCAATTGCTGATAATGATCCTTGGATTAATTGGAAGCTCTGTATAGGATAAATCATATTTTAAATATTAAACATCATCTTCAATAGGAGAAGGGAGTTGTGAGCTACTTATATAACATTTTTCTTGTAGGATGTTGATTGCAAACTATCAAGCTCTTTGTATACTGAAAAAGCAATAAGCATTTGACAACTTGGAAAGCCAGAATGTTAGTAGTGTAGCTGATCCCATTGACATTGGCACTATTTGTGAATCAACTAATGCCTTTGATGATGAAGAAGAAGAAGACGAAGATGAAGATTTAGAGAACTCATTAGATGATTGAAACTTAGTATAATGTTCTAATTGTTGAAAGTCAAAACAATGATACTTGAACTTGATATTGTTCTAATATTTTGGTGTTGATAATAAATATAATGCTATGATTACGACTTTATAGTGCTGTTGTTTTTATGACACTGGCATTCTACTCTTTATTCATTATTCTTTGCTGCATATGTGTGTGTGTGTGTATTTTACATGCTGTACTAGCAAACCCAAACCCTGTTTGGGTGGTTCAAGATTTACACCTTGGAAGCTCCTCTACATCATCCATCAGTGCATGATGAAGGTGGGAGTTTGTCAAGTACCATTGCTGGAAATGTTTTGGTAGCTATGTATGCAAAATGTGGAAGGATAAACAAGGCACATGAAGTGCTTGATAGAATTCCTCAAAGAGATGTATCATGGAATGCAATGGTCAAATGATTTGCAGGAAATGAATGTAAAAGGTTTTAGAAAATTTTAAACAAATGCAATTGGCATGTCTAAAGCCAAATCTTTTGTCTGCATCCTGCTTGCTCTTGCCCAAATGGGAGCTTTGGAACAGGGTATGGACATCCATGAAAGTATATTGATGGGGATATTTTTGTTACATATTATAGTTGAAAATTCTGAAAATTCTCTGGTAGATCTGCATGCAAAATTTGGAATCATAGACAACACACCTGAATTGTTTGATAGAATAACTCACAGAGATGTCATGTGAAGGAATGAAATGAAATGAATGCAGAATGTGCACAAAATGGATTTTGCAAGGAAGTTCTGTTAGACATCGAAACCATCTCATCTATGTAGCCAGTAAACTAATCTATCTAAAATTCAAACTCTGCCAAACTGCATTGCTTATTTAATCATACAATTTGCTCCAATATACTGCCCTTACAAATGCTGAAAACGTCATTATGCTTTTTATCTGCAGTTTTTAAACATTGTGACAAAACTTTTAGGACTTTATCCAGATTACAGCAAGGAAAAATAATATTCATTGACATGGGAAAATCTTCAAAAAAAAGGTCTCTGAAGAAATGAGATTGTGAGTTTAATAAAGAATGGTTATAGAGAAGGGCCTTTAAAGATATTCAAGAGAACTTTGGAAATTAATAAAATAAAATAAAAACTTATCTGTGTTACAGATGTTAAAACCCTTTGAAATATATAGAAAAGGCTGAAATGTTAAATCATATTCAGAATGCAATTATATTTTAAAATATATAAACAGTAAATGGGAATCCTATTCAATTACATTTGAAAACACATAGACAATTTCACCATAAAGATGCTGTCTACAGGCCATGATGAATGAAACACTGATCATTATCTTTTTAACAAAACCTATGACATGGAAAAATTCTTAGGAAGGGAAAAACTTATTCCTAGCTAAAAAAAACTTGAAATCATTATTCACACAAAACCCAAACAGTTATTATATCTGGTTGATGATGAACATATTTGCATTGAAATCACAGCTGGAAAGAATTTGAAAAACAAAATGCCTACCCATCATTTCAATACACACATCCACCCTCATCATCTGTTCAGATTTTGTATATTCCTGGTCTGCAGTTGACCAAACTCTCTCTGAAAAATCATTTTTAAATGCTAGAACTCTCAGAGTAATTAGTAATTACTGATTGCAGAGAAAGATCTTTTTCAGAAAACCCCAACAAGGGCAGTTTTACTTTGAATGTGCTCCGATTCGATCCTGGGCTTTTTTACATAGGTAATTGGTAAAAATTAGATGAACAAATGAAAGAGCAAGATGCTCATTTATAGTTTGCAATGATGATGTTTCTATTTAAAAACCTTCTAATAATGAAAGAATAATAACAATATAGAAACGTTCTATTTTTTTCAAGATTTACAATATTGATCATTAAAATAATAATAAACAAGATACCATGGAGATATTATTCTAATTGTCTCCCTTAATGTTCAATTTGTCAAAGACACTGTTGTTATGCCTTCAACACCCAACTTTTAAAATTTAGCCCAAGATAAGAATATACTCATTTTTCCTAATATTTCTATTAGTTATGTTAATTATGTTGTGAAACTTGCATTATGTGTAAAGGTACGGCACTGTAAGGAGTTGTTGAACTTGAACTTCTAACTTAACAGTTCAAGTTCAGGTTCGAGGTTCAAGAGTTCAGCAATTCATAAACTTAGTTGGCTCTGCAATTGAGAATTATTCTTCAAACTTTCAGGTCAGCAAGTTATCATGTTAAACTTGAACCTTGAACCACATGGTTCAGATTCAAAGTTCAAAGTGTTGGTGAGGATTCAAGTTTGAAGTTGCAAGCAGCCCAATGGTTCAATTTCCATGGTTCAACCAGTTCAAATGGTTCAGCCAATTCAAGTTTTCAGCCAGTTCAAAATCATCATGGTTCAAAAGTTCAGGTTTGCAGATTCAGGTTCAAAGATTCAGAATGTGTAGGTTGAGAATATGCAAGTTCAGAATGTTCATTTTTAACAGCAGAAACCTGTAACTACAGATTTTATAAAAACAGTAAATTGGGTCTCAATGCAGGCAGCATAAATTTCATTTCCACCGTTGGGTTTTTCTGAATCTTGGATATGTTTTTGGGAGGCAAGTTTTCCAGATTCTCACTGGAGCAATTGGCAAAATTATATCGTATGCAAAAGTTATTATTGTTTGTGTGCAGGTCTATCAAGCACAGCAGAAGCCTCTTATTTTGACAAAAAATATGTCGAAAATGACAACTCCGTTTTAGTGAGAATGAAATTACAAAGGAAAGCATGATAAGTTGTTTTTCCATGATGTATAAGTGTCAAAGTGGAAATAATCCTACACGGATTATTTTAATTTGACATCATACAAAGTCTTGATTAAATGGAGTGTGGCCACATGTCAACCACATATGCATGCCATCGAAGAGATTAAATTAAATAACATTTGATAATGCTGAGGATATTAAAATAATGTTAAGTTCTAGAAACCAAAACACTATGGTGGTATTGATAAGAGTTTTGCTAAAAACTCTAAAGTGGGGATGCTTTAAAGGAATTTAAAAGAATCTGTTATAAAAACTGAAAAAGATTATCGGGAGGAAAAGAATAAATATGCAGCAAGAAGCTAAGGGTAGGGTTGTTCATTGTGTCGGCAGTCGCATGGCTACAGGAGGAAGGGTGAATGCATTTGTGCTAATTGTAACGGGGGAAAATGAGGAGATTTATTTTTATTTCAGCACCTTGATTGTAATTGTAGGGGCAAGATGATCTAGTGGTCATTCTGTTATGTATTTAACATAAAAATGAATTTTCATACATCAGATCATGAGGTCTGAATATGGATTTCTTGGATTGAAACTGATCGTGTGGTCACCACTTTCATGTTTTGAATGTAGTTATGTATTATCATGCCAAGTGTATATTTGTCTGTATACTAATCTGTTCGCAAACTCACAGCAGGATAAAATATATGTTTCCCTTCATTTTCTCTGTAACGTGAAAGACTTAATGAGTGGTTTTGTGGCTGTTTGCTGGACTTTCTCTCTTTATTCAATTTATAAATTTGATAACTGCGTTCATCTCATGTTTATGGGTCGGTGTTAATATGCCTTAGTGTCTTCTGGTTAAAGGCATATTCAGTTATTTAAATTCATCGAATATCTTTTAAGAGTGAGCTGTACATCTCAATTCAGAGGAGGATTATTAATGCAATGATAATCTTACTAACTGTTGTAGTCTTTGTCCTTCATTCTACACATATGGAGTCAATTTGTATATTCATTTTTGAAGGACAAATCTGTTTACTAACATACACCAAGTAGCCCCTTGAACTTAACAAACTTTTCCTAGGAGGAGGGATTTAGTGAGAACATTTGTAGTTTTATTTGCTATAGGGACATACTGCAAATCCATGAATCTATCTTCAACTAGTTGGCGGATGAAAGTGAATATGAATTTCAATACGCTTCGTTCGCTCTTGGAAAAGTGGATTTTTGGCAAGTTTGAGCACCCCTTGATTGTCATAGAAGAGGGTTGAAGGGCTTGCTTGAGACATTTGGATTTTGGAAAACATCCTTCAAAGCCAAACCGCCTCACAACTTGCTTTGATTGTTCCTCGATATTCTGCGTTCATGAAGGAAAGAAATATGATCTTTTGCTTCTTTTTGGTCCAAGTGATAACACTTGTGCCTAAACTGAAGACATACACTCATCATCTGATCCTCTCCAATCTGAATTTGTATAACAAATGAGTTTGGGATCTTTGGTTCTTCAGTAGAGCACACTGAAGTTTGAAGTACCCATGACATAGCACAAGATGCGCTTTGCTACAACCCAATGATTTGGAGTAGGAGTTGTCATGAAGCGTGATATGCAACTTATTGCAAAAATGAGATCAGGTCTAGTGGTGGTGAGATAGATCAAATTGCCCACTAGTTGCTTGATTGCAGATTCATTCTCAACAAGAGAACTAGATTCAGCCAACAACTTCAAACCAAATTCCATACGTGTAGATGTAGGTTTGCAGTCTTGCATCTTAAATTCGTCTAGCAAAGTCCTTACATGCTTAGGCTATGAGATGAGATGCCATGAGAGTGCTGCCAATCCTTAATAGCTAGGCAATAGTGGAGAAGCCCAAGGTTGTTCATGTCAAAAGACTAGCATAAATTCTATTTGATTTGTTAAATCAAAGATGTCAAACTACTAGTGATTATCAAATCACTAACGTATATAACCAAGAGGATGATATCAAGGGTAGTAGTTTTGACATACAAATTTGAACTCCTCCAAAAACCCTAATATGTGAGGTACTTACCAACTTTCATGTTCCATGCTTGAGGAGTTGTTTGAGGCCATATAGTCCTTTCACTAGTTTGAGTACTTGGTGTTATTTATCGAAAACCTTGAATCTAGGAGGTTGCATCATGTAAACCTCTTCTTGTAACTCATCTTTCATGATGACACTCTTTATGTCCATTTGATGGACTTTCTAGTCATACTGATCTACCATGGTGAGGACTTATTTGATGGTGCTCATCTTTGTTGCTAGAGTAAAAGTCTCCTCATAATCAATTCCTTAATGCTAAGAGAAGCCTTTGGCAACATGACAAGCCTTATACCTCAAAAGTATCATCTATCTTGTATTTAACTTTGTAGACCCACTTGCATCCGATGGGTTTCTTTCTTGAAGGAAGATTTCACAGTGCCCAAGTGTTATGTTTTAATAGAATATGATGCTCACTTTTCATAGCTTCTTCCTACTCAGGTATCCCTTTTGCCTCTATGTATGTTTGAGGCTCGTACATTTTGTGAATGTCATCTGTGAGAGCAAAAATGTTTCAAGTAGTTATACCCTCAACAAGCTCATCATTGTGAATATCACCAATCATCTTAGCATACCATTTGATGTGGAGAGTAGAAGTGCCAACATCAATAGTAGGAGGTACAATAAGATCAGATGAATCCTAAGGAAAATTTGTGGAGTGGATGCATGTCTGGATGATCCTACAAGAGAAGGCTAGTGGAGATGCAAGAATTGGAACAATTGGATCCTACTCATTTGGTGAACCTAATGGAAGAGGGACACCTAATTCTCGAGCCTTAAGAGGTTGATCCTTTGAATCTATAACTAGAGGAGAGAGCTGAAAGGGCCCTTGCTCCTTGTCAAAGACTACATCATGACCGAAGATGAGATGATTTGTCTTGAGATCCACTAGTCTATAGGCTTTGTGATTATCACTATAGCCAGTTAACATGAGTTTTGGCATCCAAGAGATGACTGATTTTTGGCTTACGGCCCCTAACTAGGCCTCTTCCAAACTTTGTTTCTTGACAAGTTCACCAATTAGAAGATCAGATGAATCCTAAGGAAAATTTGTGGAGTAGATGCATGTTTGGATGATCCTACAAGAGAAGGCTAGTGGAGATGCAAGAATTGGAACAATTGGATCCTACTCATTTGGTGAACCTAATGGAAGAGGGACACCTAATTCTTGAGCTTTAAGAGGTTGATCCTTTGAATCTATAACTAGAGGAGAGCTGAAATGGCCCTTGCTCCTTGTCAAACACTACATCATGATCGAAGATGAGATGATTTATCTTGAGATCCACCAGTCGATAGGCTTTGTGATTATCACTATAGCCAGTTAGCATGAGTTTCTATCATTTGGCATCCAAGAGATGACTGATTTTGGGCTTACGGCCCCTAACTAGGCCTCTTCCAAACTTTGTTTCTTGACAACTAGTACAGGAGAGCAATTGAGAAGATAGATAACAATGTTGACTGCTTCAGCCCAAAATTGCATTGGAACACTGCTTTGTTCAAGCATAGACTGAGCTATTTAAGTGATATCCCCACTCAACAACACCATCTCGCTGAGAGGTTTACGATGTTAATATTGGCGCTTAATGCCATGTTCACAAAAATCGGAGAACGCAGAGGAATGGAATTCTCCTACATTGTAAGTTCTAGGTGTAACAATATATTGAGTAAATTCTCTTTCTACAAATGCTTAGAACTTTTGAAACAAAACAAGTACCTTTGATTTCTATGAAGGAGATAAACCCTCATTTTAGAATTGAAATCATTGCTAAAAAGTAAGAAAATACCTGGACCCAGTAATAAAAGTTGTAGTCATAGGTCCACAGATATCAACATGGACCAGTTGTAATACCTTAGAAACTCTCTAAGAGTCGACATTTGAAAACGAAGTGTGATATTGCTTCTCAACCTATCACGCCTGCAAACATTAAGGTTCTAGATTTGAATCTCTAACAATCTGTTGATGTTTTGTAGCTTCTATCAGATAAATCCTAGGAGACTAAAATATTGAAGATATCTATCTTATGATATGTGTGTGTGTATAATCAATTATTATTATATAAATCTCACCATAATAAATAGAAGGGACATGTCTTTCTCCTTGCCTCATTCCCAATATAAATGCAAGGAAGATTGCTGCATTTCAAATACACATACTACAAAGGCAGTGTTATTACTTTTGTAGTGATCCTAAAACTCAACACAGTCCAATGATAAAATCTTCTTGAACAGTATGAGAAAGATAGTGCACAGTTAAGTGCCCACATCATTGATGCTAGAGTGTACTAACAAAGGAGCTTTGGGCTGCCATAGCAAGCTCTTGTGAATCACCATAGTCAACAAGTCTGAATAGACCATGATCCTCAAGACCCACGACACTTGTAGACTTAGTCTAGTTGAGCAGAATGTCTCAGAATGTGACTAAGTGAGAGAAGGTTGAATTCCATTCCTGGAACATATTAAACATCAAGGAAAACCAATTTCCTCCCTCTTGATTGAATCTATATATTGCCCGTTATGCCAACAATAATATACTTTTCCCTCCCAAAATAAATGAATCTAAGAATGGTTTAAATTTGTGAACCGATCTAGTTGAGGATAATGTCACATAATTGCAACTAACTGAGAGAAGGTTGAGTTCCATTCATAGATCTATTATAATATTACTACTTCATGTACTAATCAATGTATATAGTTTCAATAAATAACCTATGGAAGAGGCATGATCTTTCAAGTATTGGAGATATATTTAAACAAGTTGAGAAAGGGCAAGAGGATATGATGGAAGAGCAGAACAACATAATGCCAGGATTTAAGAATTTAATACCCTAATCGACACATACAAGACTTGTCTAATTTTGGGTGAACATATTGTATAAGGAAATAAACTTCGTATATTTTGAATTGTAAAGGTTTTCATAAGACATCTACAATATTTATATAAATAAACTTTAAATTGGGAATTAGGGTGAATTGAGGGTGAGTCCCAAGAAGGGTGAATTGAGAGAAGGTTGAGTTCCATTCTTGGAACATTAAACATCAAGGAAACTCAATTTCTTCCCTCCAGACTAAATCTATATATTGCTCGTTCCAGCAATGATATACTCTTCCTCTCCTCCCAAAATAACTGAATCGAAAAATGGCTAAAAATATGTGTACTGATCTTGGCGACAAGTGAAATGGCAGGAGGCACCTGAATTAATACACTAGGTAGAAGATTATACATGATCTATAGGTCTTTTAGCCATGAAGGTGTAAAAGGTAGACTCATTCTACTCAGTGTGCTCTGCTACAAGTGTTTTAGTCTGTAAACCAAATTGCTTGACTTATGCAGCTAAGCATTTACAGCACTCCAACTTTTTATGACCAAACTTATGGTAGGAGTTGCATTGAATTTTTTTCTTCTTTAGACCTTCTGATGATTGAGCAAAAGGATTTTACAGAGAACACTGAGAAAATAGAGAGTTAGTTGAGAAAGCTTGTTCTTTGGAAGATGAAGTAGTACCACTACCAAATTGTATTTTGCAATTAACTTGTAAAAGCATGATGCAAACGTCGGCAAATGTCACACTAGCACGAATCAAAGAAATATTGATAGTTTCAAAAAAGTGCTCATAAGAAGACAATTAAGACTTTTCACAATGATTACCACCAGGATTCTTCCATTTTGCATTTGATTGCTTCCAACTTATCTCGAATGTCCTTGATTTTATTGAGATGGTCTTGTAGAGACACCCACTCATCCATCATGTTTGTGAAGAGCATGTTCTTTAATAATGCTTGACTTTTATTAGAGGTTTCATGCAAACCTTTTAGGTGGCACCAAATTTTTACAATTGTATTGCTAGAAGGAACCTGTGGTACCTGATTATTCATGACAAAAAGTTCGACGAGCATTACAACTTCTCGATTTTCCTCATCAAATTTATCTTGCACCTTACCTTCATTTGTAGGACAACCAATCTTGCCTAAAACAATTTTATCAAGAAATTTTTATTCAAAGATCGTTAGCAAATGCCGCTTCCAAGTATTATAGTTTCAGATATTGAATTTCTGACTTCTCTCGAGCAGAATATTTTTCACAGATGCCATTTTAAAAGTATGAGATCAAAAGTGGTTGACTGAATGGCGGCATAGATATCAAGGTAGAATAAGCTCAACATGTGAAAATCGTGTTTTGAACAAGACTGAGGCAGAAAATAGGCACTGAGTTTGAGGGTGAATAGGAAATTTTCCGGCATAGATTCTAGTGCAAAATTTTTGGAAAACCCAAAAAATTTCAAGAGAAACCTAGAAAAGATCTTGAAAAACCTAACATGAATCTGCCTTCAAAATTTGAAACATACTAAAACATAGAGGCTTTGGAAGAAACCCTAGTAGGCTGCAAATTCTAAAAGATAAGAAGGCAGATTGCTTCATAGAGTAGAGAAGACAACCAGAAGAAGAAACTGTCAACCATAAAGGCGGTCAAAATTTGTTGAAAACCCTAGATATCTGTCTGCAAACAATAGATGTGCTGTCAAAAACAATCCCATGAATGGAGGATGACATACGAGCAGAAATAAAGGGCACCAAAATTGGCATCGACTTGCAGAGAAAGGGTGCTGCACGAAAAAGAAATGGCTAATAGAGTGAAAAAACGTCAAGTTGAAGAGGAAAAATTGCAGCAGGCATCTATATTTGTAGTGAAATCCTCTGCAAACAAAAACCTAGTCTTAGTCAACCACAAACATATACAAAAAATTGGAAAATGTGTTTGCAGATGGTCGCGTTTTGAGAATGGCCTTTGATGGGATTTTATACAGAAAATAAATGACAGGTTTAATGTTTTGTGTTTGACACCCATGAATTACGGGTAAAGTGCAATGCAGGAAAAACCTAACAATAAACCCTAGCTGCAAGCCAAGAGATTTCCGATTTTTTTAAGAAAATAATAATTAAAAAAATATTATTAAACTTCCTAAAAAAATCGAACACCATATTACCCGTGTAATTGTTTAAAAATTAGATGAATAAATGAATGAGGAAGATAATTATCTATAGTTTACAAAGACAATGTTTCTATTATGAATAAATCGTTCTTATTAGAAAGATTATAATAATAAAAGAATAATAACAATAATAGAAACATTCTTGTATATATATACAAGAATTACAATATTGACCATTAAAATAATAATATACAAGATATAACATAGATATTATTCTAATAATAATAGGTACAAGCAGACAGCATTAACGTAGAATATTTAAATGGAAACGTCTGCTGGCTCTTTGAAAATAATCCAGAAAGATTAGAAGGAAAATTTCAAAGGTGTCAACAAGTTACATTTGAGATTGGGCTTCTTGAAGGTGGTGCAACATGTGGGTTCTATTCCCATGTTGGACTATATGGCAAAGCGGATGTCCATCATATCTGCGTATCAGATGGTTGCCTTTAGTCGAAGCAGAGACTTTTACTGTAGGACTGATGGATGAGGTAGCATCAAATCTCTGATTTCTTTAATTCCTTGGGAAACCATCAAAAGGAAGAATGACCACAGGTTTGAACCTCAGGATCCAAGGTGTAATGCTTCAGACAGGTGAAGAAGAAGAAGGCTGCAAGGAGAATCACAGACAAAGAAAGTCTTAGGATTGACCCTTGATGCTATCATAAAAGAAAACACTAGAATTGACATATTCTCACAGCACAAGTTTTCCAAGCTGAAAAGCTGCTTCACTGGCAAAAAAGTTTCAGAGACGGCATTTTGTGAGTCTCTAGAGGCTGGTGTAAAGAATCCTTCTTCGTTTGGGCAGATGAAATGGTTTGCTTCTGATCGTGAGTCTGATGTACAGGCAAATGTGTGTGGGGGAGATTAATGTAAATTGGAAGAAAGATGTAGTCCTGAAATGGATGATACAAAGATTTTACCTTTGTTGTTTTTCTTAGGACCTCTGATAATGGAAAGTAGTAATCAAAAGCCAAAGGCTGAAATTAATTTGTGGAAGCAGCATTCTGTGGTGCCGCAGCTGGCTTTGAATCTTTGCACTTCGCATGAATTAGACACCAGACTGCCTTTTACTAATAACTTTGATTTTCATCTTGCAGATTCTCCTAGGGCACATCCTGCCTTTGCTGGTAAGTCCTACAACGATGGGAGTTTTGCTAGAATGATAAGGTAACCGTGAGAATCAATTATGTTCTGTGAGGGATGTATGAAGCATTGAAGTACATGGCTCTCTGTAAACTTTTACCTTTTGTACCTGCAAGCTGGTAGCCTTCAGTAATGATGAAATTTCATTCCACAGAGTTTGCCATTTCAAGCAGAGAGCAGCGTAAAATAGGTAGTATTCAAGCTTATTCTATTGCAAAGTACGTTTAAGGTCATTAACTTCCCAGGGAAGAAAAGTTATGAGGATTAGGTAAGTGATGGAGCTGGACTCATCACTCTAAGCTATGATTTGTAAGTTATCTACTAGTAGGTTTTTGTTAAGAATGTTAGAAAATTGAATCTGTATTTTCTTATGACTATCCTCAAATAAATCTTGCATAACTGATTACAGTAATTGTACACACACACACACACACACACACATACATACATACATATATATATATATATATATATATATATGAATATATGATGATAGTAATAATGAGACATATATATATATATATCTATATATATACATATATATACATACATACATATACATACATACATACATATATATATATATATATATATATGTATATGATGATAGTAATAATGATATATACACATATATACTCAAGATTAGATTAAGCATTTATATAATGTAATTAGTTTATACTGCTGATAGCACATGATGCACGTAAGACCTTATTATTATATACTGCCGATAGCACATAATGCTCACGAAATGATTGGCAGATTATATTCGTAGTGCATGCTTACCACCGTGAGTGGAAGCTTTGTTAAAGGAAGATTAACTATTGTTTGCTGTTGGTTACAAACCATCGTGACTCGACTCATGTTATACATTGTGTCTGTTAGGTTATATTGGTACACGACCTTTCATATATATATATATATATATATATATGATGATGATAGTAATAATGATATATACACATATATACTCAAGATTAGATTAAGCATTTATATAATGTAATTAGTTTATACTGCTGATAGCACATGATGCACGTAAGACCTTATTATTATATACTGCCGATAGCACATAATGCTCACGAAATGATTGGCAGATTATATTCGTAGTGCATGCTTACCACCGTGAGTGGAAGCTTTGTTAAAGGAAGATTAACTATTGTTTGCTGTCGGTTACAAACCATCGTGACTCGACTCATGTTATACATTGTGTCTGTTAGGTTATATTGGTACACGACCTTTCACCGTGTCTTCTCATTTATACACACTTATATATATATTATGATCTGCGGTGTGAAGTAGATCAATCACAGTGGAAATCATACTCTCACATCGCATATCATAAAACATAACAGCCAGAGATATATTCTTTTCAATACATTATTTAATTCATCAATAAACATCAAGGACTAAGAATTACAGTATCACTGTAATTTAATGTCTGCATTATCAAGACTTACAAAAATTGAGATTTACACCAATCAAGACCACAGCATAATAAAACTTTACAGTTTTTTTCAGGCATGAGACAACTCAGATTAACATAGTATCATCCTTACCTATTGGACTACATTTTCTAAATTAAATTTTAGCATTTGCCTGTCGAGGAGTAGAGATTAATCTGATCACAATGTTGAAGAGAAGCTCTAGGTAAGTATCAGTCATGACAAGTCAATTTCTTTTACCAATCTATTTTTTCTGATGCCTGCTTACCAGTCACCATTTCCTTGAGACTGATAGGCTCATTATGTTCTTTGTTATTTGGATGAAGAGTCTTTGAGTTCATATTCCTGTAGATTTAATGCTGGTGTTCAAAAAACAATGCTTTTTATCTACTTCAATCTTGATTTCTTTTCACTTCATTTCCCTTTTTGGAAGCTTTCTTTATCTTTTTTCTTCTTTCAAATAAAATCTGTTTCCTCAGCTCTACTTACCTCATGCTAGACAATGGTTGGATGTGAGTCTTAACTACCTTGATGGAAAGGCAGCAGCATTATATTCGTAGGTTCTACACTTTAGACATCTGAAGAAGGTATTCCAGTATTTCATGGGCTAGTTCCCAAAATAACCAAGGAGTATCTCCTTCAAAACTCCCTTCGCTCAAATACCTTTTGAGTCTCAATCATTGCCCTATTGTTGCAGCGTTCTACTATGCATGTGATTTTACCATTGACTTCAGCTGAGATTTGGGTCTCTTTTCCACTGAAAACAAAAACGGAGGTCAAGAACTTCAGTCATTACTAGGATTGAATTTAGAACAAGTAGCTGGATAAATGTTAAGAGTATCACAGAATCATGATAAATCTTGCAACTTTTAAAACTCAAGGGCTTTTATGGATTTTCATTTTATATTTTTCCAGAATTAAACTCTACAACAAAGAAGCTTCAAGAGACGAGACAAGGCCTAATTTCAATCCAATAATATTTTCCAAGTTTCAAAAGACTGTTTGTTTGGCTGAAACAAATATGTAAACTGCAGCATTAGGGAGACTGAAGTTATTGATATCCTCTAGAGTCATAGGGATTGTCTTTGAAGTTGATTCGACTTTTTCGACACAATATACTGTTGGAGTCCTGATTGTGGAGCATGAGTGTCACCACTAATAACTATAGAAGAGGAGGATGCAATTCCACCAGGTGCAGAAGGCCTAAAAAGAGGACCGAAAGTCAATATCACAGCCGCTATTGCGGAGAACCAACTGATTTGAAGCAGCCTTCCGAGGCAGTGCTAATCCTTTGTGATTCCAAGCAGCAAGGAAGTGAAACACAGAAATTTAAATTAACTGCGTTGTATGTTAATTGGTTTTCAATGTCTTTCTCGTGACTTTAAAAAGCTTCATCAGGAGGGAACTGTAACAGAGACTACCTCATCTAGCTTAAATATTGAAAGCAAGAGATAATCTCCTTTTTGAATTTGATCATTGGTTGCTCACTCTGACAAGATCAGAGACTACAGCTATAGAATAGGATAAATTATAGAACTCCTCTTTTTATGGTGAAATGTAGCTTTGTAGAGGGCTCTAATGCTTCCGCAACTTCAAGGTTTCTAATAGAAGCTTAAAATCTATTTTTTGCCCGTATCGATCACCTTATGGAATCTAATCTTCCCTATGGCTCATCATTGAGGTATTAAACATGAAGGGGCCTTTTATTGGCATTTTTTCTCGTTACTCTTTGTAATTTGCACATCTATTATGCATTTAATGTTTTCTAATGCATGTATTTTGGGTTGTAACAGAAGGTTAATTTTTTTTGTTTAATATGGTGAAGGCTTTCATGTTGAAGAGGATTGCTGAGGAGCCTCTGGGTCATGCTGCATCTGTCGTGGCAGAGGTGCTTGAGAATGCCGAATGTGGAGGTGTGATTAATGCTGCACAAAAGAGAGTTCTTCTTCAAGAAATGGCTTTGCGTTTAACATAGCCGATGTGGTATTGATGTTTGATGGGGACTCTATTGTGATATTTGTCCCATGAATTGTTTCTGAAGATCAGTCATGCCTGTTGCAAGTTTTTGATCGAAAAGGTTCTTATTAACGTGTCAATTTATAGATGTTTTGCAACCTTAAATTTGAGAAAGATGTAAGAGTTTTGCCCAGTTTTTTTTTTTTCCCTGAAAACTGTGTGCATGGGAATATTTCCGACTGTATAGCAGTAACAACACCGTGAGTTCAGGCTTTATAAAGCAATTGTCACCCAGCTGCATATTCTACATCCAGCTTAAGAACAACGTGCATGTGGAAGCCACTTTTCAAATCAATTTTGATATTTGTAAACAGGGATTATTATATTTCAAATGTAAGTCACTTGAACAAAGGTTTGATTTCCCTTCGGCATTTAATTTGGCATAATGCAAGTTGTGATGCTATTATATGATTTGTTGACATAATTAGGCTACTTTATGGTGCAATATGAAAATCTAGATAGGAACTTACTCAGAAGTTCTTCGTATTATAATTTTTTTAACTTTCAATGGATATATATTTTTAATCAATACCGATAAATAATCACACATTCTAAACAAGATAATAATGCAGGGCTATTGAATTATGTTCACTTTGAATTTGCAAACAATGTTACAATCATTAAAATTATTGATACATGCACACTATCAATCATTGAAAGAGAAATCTACCCAAAAAAAATCCTGATATTTTCCCCCAAAAAAATCTGGAAATATAGCAGACTCGATTTTCAATTATATATATATATATATATATATATATGAATAATACATTAAAATTATATCTAACTCCCTAAAAATAGCCAAAAATAAAAATAAAAATAAAAAAGTAAAATCATTGAAAAAACCAATAAAACCCTACAAACAAACTCATAAAACTGACTTTGAAATAGGGTCGATTCTAGGACAGAACTGAAGTCAACGTAAAGAATTTGTAATTTGTAATTTGATCTGTATGGTTTTCATTTCCACCTTTGGAAAACCCTAAACAAAGGAGTGGAATGAGCAATGGTGCTCATCAATAAAATTCGAAAGGGCCTCAATTATTGTAAATGTTGGGAGCATGTTGAAGCAGTTAACGAAGAATCATAGTTTCAATATGACTTGGTCTCTCTATATGCCTTGCCTCCTAACTCTAGATAAGATCAAATAAATAATTACTATTATACATTAATTTTAAACTTATAGCTATCATGCATTATTATGGATGGCTCTTTGATGGGAAAGCAATATACCCTATAGTTTATAATTAATATTGTAAAGTATATATATATATATTGATGGTGTAGAAGCGAAAAATAACAAAAAAACATAATCATATGCAATTAATTGGGAGCTAGCATGTGCAAGATTTATTACACTCAAATTTTAGTTTTTTTGGTCAATGACTTTCAATGCCTTCTTTTCGATTTATTAGGCAACAATCAATGAAAAAATGATAATAAACAAAAAAAAATGTTGGAAATTGGGGACAAACCCTAAAAACAATGCCACCGAGAAAAAATTGCAAAAATTTGATGCTGACTCCTTACGAAATCAATGTGTAATGTTGAAGGTAGCTAAGAAAGTTGGGTGGAAAGTGTTGTGAAGTGAGAGTTGTAGAGTTGGGAAGTAGCACAAGAGATAGGTGGTTAGCATTACAAACAAAATTTCCTCTCTTTCTACATTAATTATATTGTATAACTTGATCTTTTTTAACATTGATTTTGTTAATAGTTAGTAAGTTTCTAAAATTCATAAGAATTTTTCAAGTACTACTTTTGAAATCAATTATGTAAGGATATTTTTCATCAATGTTTCCAATCACTCTAGATGTGATCCATTGTTCGGATGGAAAAGAGAAAGCAACAAGAGAAAATGGGACACATTGCAAACTAAAAACCTCTAAACAAAGGGAAGAAAATTGACGAGAGGAGGGAAAGGTCAAAATAGACTACAAGGAGTCATCTCTTCTCTCTTCAAACTCCCTTCCCCTTTTGAGAGAGTTTTAATATACAACATATCTCATTTTCTCATTTTTCTTTCTCTTTCATCCTGATGGTGGATCACAAAGTATGATTCGAAATGTTAATGAAAGAAATCCTTACACAATCGATTCCAGAAGTAGTACTTGAAGAATTGATTTTGTTTCTATAAATTTCAAATATTTAAATTGTTGTAATATGAAACAAAAGAAGATTGTAACAAAGCTACCTTAATTTTTGCGATCAAATCTAAAAAGAGCAAGGTAACAAAGCTTTGTCTTATTTTGAACAAAGAAACTTACAATAATCATTATAATCATTTTAGGCTAGTCAATTACAACATATAAGTTCTTATGATTAATCAAATTGCTAGATATTTAAAACTCTACTTGAAATGAAATGAAATAATTCATACAATTTGGTCTCAAGATTGACACATATAAAGTTGTTCTAGTATATACATGTGTATATATCACTTCACATATGTGTATATCATGCCAACTTTGTATATAATTGTTAGTTGAGTGTATATAATAAAAGGAACTCAAGAGAATTCTAGGAAATGAGTTCTACTTATATGCGTATAAAGATTTTATTTTATTGACATTATTTTGTAAAGAAAATTTAATTTTGAAATATAAGAGTTCCCACTTCTTATATTAGCACTACTTCAAATTGTAACTTGATCAAAATTTATACAAACAAAATCAATGTTTAAACTTTTTAGTCCTCCAAGTTAAAAATATAGGAAGTTATGCAAGTGCTTTGAATCATTTCTGTCTTTTTTCTTTTAGAATTCTGAAGCTGGAAAAATCTATGAACTCACCATGGACTTGGACAAACTTGCAAGTCCATGAATGAGCAAAGTCAACTTGTTAGGGGATTGAACATAAGAGATTTTTTGGGCTCGAGATTTTTTTTGTTTTCTTTTTCTTTTTAGTTTTCCAATTATAGTCTAAACTTCATCATCCATGCTATGACACTGTCCTTTATTTTTTACAAAAAATAGTTATTAATTATTTTTCTACAATTTTTCATTTTTTTTTTGAAAATTAAAAAATTTCCCCATTTTAAAAATAAATGCTACTCTAGTTTGTCGATTTATTCCCCAAATGATTAATGCTTCTATGCTATCAATTGATAATCAATACACCCTATACCAATCTATATTTAACAAAGTTGTATTTGAAAATATATAATAATAAAAGTCCCAGGGGTTTAGTTTGGTTGGTTGAAGCAATGAGTTCTTATTGTTGAGACTAGTTAAAATCCTAAGAGGGACATCTTTGTGGAATTCTAATTTGTGATTCTTGGTCTTCCAATTGTTGTTCTTGCTGTGGTTGATAATCAATACACCTTGTACCAATTTATTATTAGTGAAGTTGCATTTGAAAATATATAATAATAAAAGTCCAAGGGGTAATTAGCTTGGTTCGTCAAAGCAATGAGTTCTTATTATGGAGACTAGTTCAAATTCTAAAAGGGACATCTTTGTGGAATTCTAAGTTTTTACTCTTGACCCTCCATCGGTTGTATTTGTTGTTTTGTAAAAGGAAGATTCTAAGTTGTGACTCTTTTTCTTCTAATTGTTTGTTCTATTGTGGTTGCTCGAAGGAGTTAGTACGGTTTCTTGTAAGGAGCTCAAATAAGCTTGTAAGTCTCATGTTGTTGCTTGAATGAGCACAAGGTTTATAAGCAATCTTCAATATAAAAATATATACTAATAATCTTTAAACTATGAGAATTATTTAATTTTTGGTTATTAATTATTATAAGTTCTACCGAGCATAAAAAGAAATTGATTTTAACAATTTTTTTATAATAAAACTGGATATGAGTGTAATAGGATGTCAATTTTAGAAGATAAGCAAATTACAAAATTGATTAAAAAAATAATTGCACAAGTTGAAGTTTTCCAATAATGTCAATTGACCAACATAGTCAGTGAGAGGAAGAAAAATGATGTTGGATATCTTGAGACTTTGTGTGAATAGGTAAAAGTTACAATGTTGGATACTTACAATTTCTTGAAACAACAAAATGGGCACCTAGATTAGATAAATTGATAGAGATAACATGATTATGGAAGAAGAAATCAAAATGTTCTTCAGATCAAATACCCTATTCAAAAAATAAATAAATTTAAAACTTAAAATATCTATATGATGCAAATATACAATTACAAACTATGCATTTAATAGATTAATTATTATAATCCTTTGATTAAAATTCAATTTTGAGTGAGTTTCTTCTTCTAAATATCATTTAATAGTAGTAATTTTTACTATTTAACAACACTTTTAAAATACAAAAAGAACTAAATAATAAAAGAAAAATCTTTTCATTCATCTACTTTATTGATCTATATAGTTTATAACTCATGCAACATTATATTTATTTATTTATTACTAAACTTGATCAAATAATAAAATTTTCATATACAATTTTTTGCTAAAAGTACATGTTGAAACTATAAAATTTTCCTTTGAAGGTGCTTATAATATGTATTACTAAAATTGATTGAATCTTAAAATTTATATACAATATTTTAGTACAAGCCTTGGAAGGGGTTTGTTAGAAATAATATAGCTAGGGCCAATCCTATTAATACCTCATCCTATGATTTATTGTCTGGAAAAAATTCAATCGATGTCCTATGATCTAGTATATTCAAAGCCATTTTGAAAAGTTGGGAGCATGTTAGGATCTTGATTACAACCAACCATTGCATTGATGAGAATAATAAGAATTCTAGAAAAAAAATTAGTATGATGGAACCTCAAGCATGGTGATAAGCCTTTGGCTTTCATTCAGGGATGCTCTGCAAGAAGTTGGCTTAACACAAGTATAAAGAGATTTTCTAATATCATTTAAGAGGGTAGTATCATTACTTGGTAGGAGTTGCAAGGTAAACTTGATATTTCTCAACTACATTGGAGAAAATATTCTATGGTGAGAGAAGCGTATTGTAAGTTCAATCTTCAAAAGGACTGAGAAACTAAAAATGATAAAATATCTTCCTGTATTCTAATGGTACCAATCTTCCCAATACTATTTTGCCAAACTTATTTACAAAATCCTTTTTGACAGCCAAGAAAATTTTGAACATCTTAATCTTGGTAGAGCATGAACCTTGAGTCTTTACAATGGATCAAACACCTTATTGACTTGTGGCATAGTCTAGTTGAACCCAAGAAAACCTTCTTCATGTGGCTCTTCTTCCTATATAAAGTACATGTTAATAAACCAAATGAGGATATCAATATTTATTCTTTTTTAAAAAGCTATGAGACCATTTTCCATATCTTCTTTGAGGATTTCTTTGCCAAGGAAATTTGGGGTATCTTTGGTCTATATTTACACCATAATTATAGTTTATTGCATATACTAAATAAAAAGTTCTTGAGTCTAAAATCAAATAGCAACTTCTTTTGGCCTATTCTTTTTGTTGAAATAATATAGTTCATTTAAAAAATGCATACAATGAAGACATTTTTAATGGCACACTTAGAAACCTTGCTAAGTCTCTTTTGAGGCTCACATATCATAACATTAATATGTAGGTGACTATCATCACAAAGTTAGATGATTTCCATCATGAAGTTAGATGAGAAGAAGTTCATTAAGATGCTAAATGAAGGTGTTGTTAGAGTATAAAAAATGAAGATAACATACCTATACAATATTGTCTAAGCTTAAGTATAGGTACCATTATTTGATTAAGCCCTAAATATCTTAAATAAACAATTGCTAGATTTGATGAAGAAGCCATACTTGAGAAGGGTAAGCCACTTAATGCCATTCTAGTAGTTGTCTTGTCTCAAGCTCCCATTTCTCCACAACCAAGAGTTGCTACTTAGAATGACAAGGTCCTTAAATGGACTAAATGACCACTTGGATGAATTGCATGGATAGCTCATAGGAACAATGAAAATTGAGTTAAGATTTCAACATCTTTTTGTATTCTGAAACATATATAAATATGAAATATGATGGTGTAATATCCTCCATAAACTAGTCTTTTTATTAGCAACCTATCTTTTTTTATGGTACTTTTATTATACTCTAGAAAAAATAATAACATATCATAATTTACTAAAACTATTGTAGTAATTCCATAGTATATACTCTTGTCAAATGATGAAAATTTCTATCCTTTTGATTGTGATTATAAGAGTTCAAATGAATGTATAGTAAATTCTAATTTAAAATTAGAGGTGGTTAATTTTTTCTTAATTAATTTTAAATATTGTTTTTAATATTATTTTCTTATGAATATTTAATTTGTAGTTAATTTTATTATTATTTAGTTTTAATTTAACATATATTATTTTTAGTTGAATGTGCAAGTTTATGGTTTAAAATTAGTAGTTTTCTTTAATGTTCAAAAAAAATTTTATGAATAAATGGCATATCAAAGTGCATTGCAAAACCATAATAGTCATGGCATACATAAGGTTACAAACCAAGATACACATTTCTTTAAATTAACTACGAAAATAAAAATTAAAAACACTTGAATAATACAAATAATTATTTACATTAGTTTTCTTAATCCATTTTTTTATAAACAACACAATTTCATTTTCATATTCCTTATAATGCTCTTCACTTCATATTCTACACATTTCCTTCTATGCTAGTTAAAATACAATTCATGTATTGTAGAGGATGCATATGATCTGATATGTTAAATTCAAACTCCTTACCTACAAATACAAACTAAGATCTCAAATCTCCTTGGAACATCATTATAACATGAATAAGGTTCAACTATAGTACTTATAGGAGAATTGGACACTATGTTTTTTGTTCATTTGTTGGAATGAAATTTAGATTGTGAAAAGTGTATAAATGAAATAAAATAGTGACAAGGAATTGATGAATTTATGTAAATTAATAGTGAAATATAGTATGAAAAACCAACATAATAGCTCAGACCTAGAAGGAGGAGGCACATAAGAACATGCAACTAGAATTTGTAGCTAAAAATGTAAGATAGAGTTGGATGACGCAGTAGTTTGTAGGTTCCTTTTTCAATAGTAAATTCCAAATTCCAAATCATGAGATTTTATTTGTCTCCTGAGAAGTTAGTTGAAATATTTCCCATGCACATGTAACACTATAGTTGAATTTTAATATGTGTTCAAAACCAATTAAAGTGGATTGTTTTATAGTGGCTAGTTTCAGTCTAACTAGATATTTGTGTTCCCACCTCCACTACAACAAAACCTAATAAAAAGAGTGTTTATCATTAAAAAGGAAAAAGGTTGAAACCTTATGTATGAAATGTTGTAAGTGATAAATGTTACTAAAGTTATGTACCATTGACTTGAAGTCTCAAATAAAGCTTGATGTTGATTAAATGGTGTTAATGAACGTGTCCATTATGGATGTAAACATAATACATCAATGTGATAGCTGAATTAAGAATGTATACTAGAGTGCTTAACTTCATGATTGTATTTTCTTGTTCAATCGCTTCATTGAATGCTTATAGGATATTATATGATGGTTATAGTTTCAAAGGAGAGGGAGCTTGATTTATATGTAATGTGCACCTTTTTAGATTTATTTTTTAGGGAAGGCCAAAATTGAGGAGAAATTTCTTGCTACTTGCTTGAAAAGGAATGTTATAGTTCATGATTTGAGGTCAAACAACTTTGACAAGGGGATTAAACACCCTAGTCCCTATTTATTTGAGGTAGAAAAAATATTGTTAGTAGAGGATTGCACAAGGTTTTCGAAATAGCCTTTTAAATTGAGCATATTCAAACATGAACCATATATAATCACCAAAGTTAGTCCAAAGTATGTGTGAAATTATTTAGAGGTATAAATTTAATAGATTATATTTAGCCCCAATGTTAGCAAGATAATGAATTTATACTTGTATTCTACATAAAGTATAAAGAAGTAAAAGATACTTTCATCAAGATATCAAAGAGACAAGAAAACACCAAGCATGATAGGGAGATAGTCCTTAGGATTGAACATCAATTGATAACACCAAGAAAAAAGATAAGTAGTTGAGTAATATGATCAACATTAGTAATACACATGGAGATAACAAAACAAAATATAATGACATCTAAGGCTAGTAAGATTTTTATAATCTTACTAGGAGCCATATCAAAATAAAAAGAATGACCTATAAGACTAAATAAGACTACTTAGAAACCTCAAGTACATATGAGGTGACTCATGCACAAGTGAAACTATTACAAGGACTAGCAAGTTGTGTTATCCCAATAGAGTTTTATGCCAATAGGGATTACAAGGCGTAATTTCATAAATTACATCCTATGTAATTTCACATTACATAAGCATTGTTTAGTTATGCACAAGATACTTATGCTCACTACCCACAATCCCAATTTAAATTAATTTTTAATTGTGTTCCATGTTTATTGTTATGACTATTAGGTCCATTTTTTTTGGAACAAATGTACTATGCCTATATGATGTGCTAGCATATTGAGAATCTCTCTCTCTCTCTCTCTCTCTCTCTCTCTCTCTCTCCAACATTTCTTTTTGTCTTATGTGTTTAGGTGTTGGAGATAATGTTTAGTGAAGGTTTATCTAGTTGTCTTTTCTTATTTCTATTATTTCCTTATTATTTTACAATCTAATCAAGTCTAGCATACATTTACTTTAATTATTATATTATACTAAACCTTTTTCTAATAACATACCTTTCAATTGGATCCTCAATAATGTTGATTTGAAAAGAATTTGATCCCTAGCAATCACCATTAGGACTTCCACCTCTTCATAGATAATTAATTTCTTCCCTTATAATTTGGTGACATTGCAAAAATTAGTAATAACTTCAAATAATTCCTTTTTCATATCATACGGTATGTCCAATACTAGAGTTTTACTATGAAAATAACTCAACACAAAAATAATAGGTTCTCTAACATCACACCACATAAAACCCCCCCAAATGTTGATTATAAGATTTATGACCCTCAACATTCCCTTCATTGAAAAACAAAACTCAAATTAATTGTTACGAATGTGATCAAAATCCTTTAGCTCAATCTCTTTCTTCATTCTTCATCTGGCACCAACCCTTTGAATGAAAAACTTGGGTGTCATACACTCTTTACAAATTTCTTGTCTTTTAAGCAGTTTGCAAAATCACAAGTTTTTCTTTGTGCTACAGTGCTAAATGGTTCAAAAATTTACTTTTCAAAGCAACAAAAAATCATAACTAAAGTTCTCACCTATATTAATTATCTTTTATGCATTCATTATGCTTTACACGTAAATCATATGAAATGTCTTGTCATTATTAATCCTTCATCTCATCTATTTGTAACGACCTACTGAAATGAGAACCTCTTTGGAGCACGGGAGGTTTAAGATTTTGCTTGCTTAGTGCCCCACCTCCCCCCCCACCAAAATCCAAAACACGTAGCTCATTTTTCGATAGGATTTAACTCTATGAATTCTTCCACACGTTGAAATTCATTTCTCCAATATTTATTTTATTTCTAAGATTATCATTTCTTGTGTTCACCCGAGAAGTGCTAATTTGGATGGTTTATAAAAATGAACAATCTATCCACATTTGAGAAAATTTACATTTGTTTTACCAGATCTCATTGATTTAATCTTAGGTCTACATTGACTAGCATTGCGATCAAAATTATGACATACATAACAATTTCCATGAAAAACATTGTTCATTGCATTTATCCTTTCCTAATTTGAAACATCATTGAATATTTTCTCCTTTATCATCTTATAGTAAACTTCCTTATGATCTAAAATATTTCAAATATAACAACAAATGAAATATAAATACCTTTATTAATTTAGTTATCTCACTGGAAGCTTTCATATTGTTGTATTTTGATTTTTGAATCCAATCCTCACTTCAATATTTGTATCATCTTCAATTATATTCTCTTTGCCTTTATCCTTTTATTTAAAAATTCACTGATAAACCCTAAGCCTTCTTTCTCTTTGTGACGTTTTAGCTTGGTTAATAATTGATTTGATGGTATTGCTCTCGCATGCCTTTTCTTCTGCCCTTAATTTCCTCAGTTCTAACTCTAGATTCTCATTTTGTTTTGATCATTTCCTTGACATTTTCTCTAGTATCCTCCCATTCTTGCATCACCATTTCAAGTTGAATTCCTTCTAATAAAATAATTTTTGATTTGTATTTCATTTCATATTTGATAAAATACTTCTTTCAATTATTTTCATCTAATTTATTTTAAGATCAACTATCTTCTCCTTTGATTCCATTAGTTTTGGATCCACATCTACATTATTATTTTTTGCTTCTTTTGATTCTTTCATTTCTTGTTCTATATTTGCAATTGTATCCTTTGATTCCTTCAAATCTTGAATAACATTCTTATGCCTTGCTTTGAACTTTCAAATCTAATCCCTTAGGTTTTGATAGTTGCATTTGCTTCTTTCAAGCTCTCCTTTAATTCCTCATTTTTAGGTTCGGTGCTCTCAATGTCACTCATCATTATTTTTTGATCTTTGTCAAAGTAGTATCCTCCTTCCATCATCCAATATATTTCACAAGAGTTTAAGCTTTATGTACAAATTAAAGTTTCCTTTTGTCATAATTAATAAGAAATTTTGATCTATTGGTTAAGAACTTAAATATACACAAAAAGATAAATACAAATTTTATAAACAACAACACAAAGAACACCAAGATTTATTTAAAATCTCGAACTAATAAAAACCATAGAGAAGGTAATTCTTTTAAATGAACACATATTGTGGTGACACCTGTTAAGGTGATGTTTACAAGAGGCTCACATCCACTTTGTTTTATTTCAAGTTCTCTCATTGTCGTTCAACTTACTACCTATCAAGCTAATTACTATTAGATAAATTATAGATATCTATTGGTATATTGTTGGGATTATTGCAGAATATATTGCGGTATATATTTTGGCATTGATGTCAAAAAATTTCATCTTCTGATAATGTTGACAATTTTCTCAATCTTTAGATTTGTTCATCACATTTTTTATATTGATGATTAGATAGCACACAATTGTAGATGGTTGTATGGATATATATAGACCATCATTGATGGATAATAGATGTTAATGTTCTAGTTTTAGTAAGATACAATGTGTTAATCAATTTTTGGTTGAAGCCATTTTTGTTTATTCTAGTTATGCCATTATTTTAGTATTTTGATTGGCATGGATCAATTATACATTATTTTATGTTGCTAAATTAGTGAAGTTCTTAGGACTTGGATACATGTCCTCATGTAGAATAGTTCCTTTTTTTGGATCACATTTGGTTATGTGATCAAATTCAAAAGATTTCATGAAGTGTGTTGATATATTCCTAGCTAAATTGGTTGTTAGCATGTTGCATTGGTTGTATGTTATTTTTCATTGATGATAGATATTTTTTGGTGATATTCATGATGAATAATGAAGAGTTTTTTGTGGATTTGAAGAAAAAGATGATTTTTATTTTTTATTTTTAAAATTGTGATAATTCATGATACTTGTTGCTATTTATTAATGATGTCCTATTCCTTTTTTGGGATCACATTTGGTTATGTGATCAAATTCAAAAGATTTCATGAAGTGTGTTGATATGTTCCTAGCTAAATTGATTGTTAGCATGTTGCATTGGATTACAAGTGTGATCTATAGATCATGATATGTTGAAGATTATTTGTTTCATTCCTAGATATGTCCTAATCAATATATCTTGGATATTATTGATTATTGCAATGTATTACTATGATTTACGTCTTAATCTTGGTTGATCTAGTTTATGTTAATGTATTGCATAAAAGGATGAAATCATTTTGTAATTTGAAGTGATGGATGATATGATGAGTATATGATAAGAAAAGGTGTACGAGCATGTTATAGATGATTGAGAGAAGAGGTACGTATGGAATGTATTGAGATAATAAGTTTATGTACTTCATTGGAGTGGTATTTTCATATCAAAAATGCTATCAGAGATTTCATAATGTAGTGAATGTTTGTCTATAGTGGAGTCTTGTCCATGGTGGATTATCATCCATGTTAAGGTTATTACTCTTGTTATAATCTTAGGTTTTTTGTCCTCTTTTGTATCTTTGAGAAGTGATCACTATGCAATGAGCTTGAATACAAGTGCATTCTCATTGTACCTTTAACAAGGCTTATGTTCTAGTAGTATCTAGTTGGTTTGATCTTTAAGGGCAAGCAAAGATGAGACTATCAATACCTATGTACAACAAGTGACACAACTTGTTTGTGGAATTAGATTCACTAGTAGAATCATAGATTAAATGAAATAGTATTGAAGATACTAGGATCCTCACCTCTTTCTTATGACAAAAAAGTTGTTGGAGTTGAAGAAAATAAGACTACACCTAAGGTGAACATAGACTCATGGCTTGGTAAATTAAGTTATCTACATATGAAATAGCTAGTTTTAGTGGTAATTTTTCTTAAATAGAATATGCATTTAAATATACTATTTATAAGTATAAGAAAAATATGAGTGTAGTGAGAGTTATACAAGTTGTTCTTATTTTAACTCTAGATCTAGATATGTTAAGGGTTTGGAAGAGATTGAGTAAGAGGAAAGGGATTTGGAAGAGATAGAAGCATTGATTGTAAAGATTGTATCTAAAGATGCAAGTAATTATAAAGGAAATTGCCTTTGAAATGATTTTCATGTATGAAGATTGGTCATTTGGCTCTAGACTCCCCGAGATAACACCGAAGCACATTCCTAGAAAGTTTTAGCCTAAATATATGATAGTGAAGGTGTGACTGTTGATGAGTTTGAGAAGAGTGAACATGAGATTGTATTTGTTTCTATTAGAGATGAGAGACCTAATTTTTTGTATGAAGAGAGATCCCCAATTACATGTTGAAAAGAAGGATGAATGGGTGATAGAAGATGTGTTTACATCACATGACATGAGATACAAATGAATTTCTAAAGTTAAGTAGGTATGCTGGTGGTGTTTTCAGGTTTTCTGATAATACTTTTTGCTTAATGAAAGGAAGAAGTTCTATTACTCTTGCTAGTAAGACTAACACTAATGATGTTATATATGTTTAAGGATTGAAACATAATTTTTTTGAATGTTGGATAACTTGTTGATATAGTTTATAATTTCAGTTCAAAGGTGGAATGTGCTCAATTGCTAATACTTTTGGAAATGAGATTTCATTAAGAAGCAAGGCCAGGGTTAATGCTTTTCAATTGAATATTGTACAGAAAAGATGTTTTATTTCTAAGGTTGATGACAATTGGTTATGACATAAGATATTTTGTCATATAAACTTTGATAACATTGTGAGATAAGTGTTATAAATGTTGTGAAAGTTTTCCTAGGGGTGGAAGCACAAACCTGTGTCACCCTTTGTGATATCAATAGGGGTTTCGACCAGAATAGTTTTAGCTAGAACAGTTCCAGCTGAAATAATTTTAGCCGAATAGACGTGGTGGTTTGCCGTGTCAATGTGACAGCCAATATTTTGGTCAAAACACTTTCGGTCGAAAGGATTTTGGCTAGAACTAATGTGATTTTATAAATATTCGAAAATCTCTCCCGGGCAATCATTTTCACTGTTGATTTCACTGTAGCGGTTACTAGCACAATTAGAGTGTTTTGGTCATAATAGGTAGGTGAATTTTTTTATTTTTATTTTTTGTTATTTTAAAAGTTTTTTAGTTATTAGATGATAATATTAATTAAATGGATTGTTTTAAAATGTTTTATTAATTAAATTAATTATATTTTAAATGTTTTTTTAGTAGTTGATAGTAAAGCATTAGTTACATTTTACAAAACATTAAGATAGTAAACATTTTACAAAACATTAGCATAGAGTTTAATAGTGGATAATAAAACATCAGTTACATTTTACAAAACATTAACATAGTAAATTAGTTACATTTTAGAAAACATTAACATAGTAGAGATTAACAACAAACCTATTGGTTACATTTTACAAAACATTAACATAGTAAACATTAGTTCAACAAATCTATTAGTTACATTTTACAAAATATTAACATAGTAAACCAATATGTCCTTTAAATAACATTACATTTTACAAATCTATTAGTTACATTTTAGAAAACATTAACATAGTAAACCTAGATGTACTAAAATAACATACATGCATATTTTTTATTCACATACATGAGTTAGATGTGCATATTTGAGCTAGATGTTCACATACATGAGCTAGATGTACTAAATAACATGTGCATATTTTTAGTTACATTCAACTTTGTACCTATTTATATACATACATGTTTTAAATTAAATTTAACTTTTAGTTTTATATGTACTTATGTATGTATATCTTAACTTTGCATTTATAGATATCTAGATCTTTGCATATATATCATTATGGCATCCGGTACTGGTGGAGCACCTGCATCCTCAGTGGAGGCTAGTGTTCATGGAGGGGGTCCTAGTGCTGAGTTGGGTACAACATGTAGATGGACATCATCTACTGAGGAGAGATAGCGTTTATTTACGAATACTATTGCTAGATTATCTCGTGCTCTTGAGTATCTTGATTCTACATTGTTAGCTTCTACCACTCTACCTAATAGAGAGAAGGTTATTTCTATTAGAGATGAGTTGTGCTAGATGATCGACATGATCTTTGGGTACAACCCATTTGATGATATTAGTATTGAGATAGTTTACTCTTCCCTTTCTCACAGTGTCACTAGCATTGTGAAGTATTCACAGATTGATGGTCAGGTCTCCACCGCTATGGTGAAGACCATGTTTCCCTTTTATATAGATAGGCCTAGGGCTAGAGGTTATTTAGCAACAAAGTGTATAGATCTACTCATCACTCCATTTATGTATCCTTGGTGGTTAGCTGTGAATCATAGGTGGCCACAGAAGGATGAGTTTCCCCTTTATTTCTACAAATAATTGTTTGCAAAATTTCATTTACATCAGGATGTCGACTACACAAATTTTCTAGGTCATGTTGGATAGGGTTGAGGCTGACTGTTAGAGAGATTTAGACTTGCGGACACCCCTACACCCATTAATAAATGGGTAATGGTGGGTCCAAACCTTTTGGTCATGCTGAGAGGTCCATAGATGACTGCTGCAGGTTTGAGTGTTCTTGATGATATAGTTAGGACTCAGATATATTCTAGCATTGCCACAATTGTCATACAATTATAGGAGATATCTTTAGATAGATGTGGTAGATACATGTTACGATCTCATGGTCCCATTTCGACAGGTGCATCCTCTAGCACATGAGCTAATGATCTATATGAGATGGTAGATCCACCATCGCCACTAGAGGTTTCAGCCATATTAGATATGGATGCATTGCACCATATGAAATCTTATTTAGTATCTGATCTTCTTGGAGCATATTAGGCATTGCCAACGGTCATAGGGATTCCTCTTCATGACATTGGTGGACACATTAGCCATATTTTGTCACACACAGCAAGACCACAATCCTCACAAGTATAGGAGGATATCCTTGCACATTCTATAGAACCTGCTCTTACAGAGGGCCATACAGCTCTTGTCCCCATAGTAGTCCCCACACCTACTTGCCTAGATCCTGTAGAAATTGCTCCTGCTCCTGCATAGCCTAGCCTTAGAGCACCTAGATTTCATGATTTAGAGATCACTTTATCACTACATGACTCAGATATCAGTTAGATTGGTAGAGCATTACATGATGCTACGGTAAATATTGTAAATTTATATATGTTTATATTTATTTGTTACTATAAAATTTACACATACATATTCTTGAGTGATTCAATTTAACTTGTGTATATGTACATGTGTGTTCTATAGGGTATTAGTGATAGTCTATTGTGTTTTGGAGATCGTAAGACCCTGACAGATCCTCCACGACATGAGTCATAGGTATGTTATGTATTTTTAATTATATATTTGATGGATATATATTGTACACATATGATATTTAATACATGCACGTATACACATGAATGTGTATAATTTTATAATTTTACAAATTTCTTTCATTTGACATGCAGGGCGCAGATCCAAATCATAGAGCCTTTTGGGGTCAAGGATCAAGAGGGGGATGTGATTGATGTTAGTTTACACATACATGTCTATTTCATTGATGTTGCCAGGATATTTTATATATATACATGTACATGTCATTTCAGATACTTTTATATCCAGAGATGTATGTTATTTTAGATACACATGTTATTTTACAGATACTTTTATATGGATATATGTATGTTATTTCAGATACATGTCTTATTTTAGATACTTTTATATGGATGTACATGTTATTTTAGATACATTTGATGCATGCATGTGGTATTTTGGAGATATTTGATGTCATATTTTGGAGACATTTTATATGGCATTTTGGATACATTTTACCCATGTATGTATACACTATTTCATAGATGTGTTATTTTACATAGATGTACATATTATGTTCATATTGAATGTATACATATGTTTTCAATATTTAATCAATAAATTTAATGCATGTATTTAAGAATATAACTCAAGAGTATCAGAACTTAATGTCTTATGTATGTACAAATGTTAAATTGATCTTTTAATGTCTTAATATTTTATGTTTATGTACATGTGTTATTCATGTTTATGTATATTTGTTATTCTTGATATATATATTTCAATAAATTTAATACATAAATTCAATAAATATAATTTCAATAAATTTAATACATAAATTCAATATATTCATGTATATTTTATTCCATAGATGTATGTAACTATGTTCATGTGTTAAATGTAGATACATATGTTTTCAATATTTATGTAAATATGTATATGTTATTGTTTTTAATGCCTTAATCTAAGTATAATTAACTATATTTAATGACATGTCTTAAGGGCAACATATACATGTACATGTGAAACATATAAAGGGTATAATATATAATATAACATATACATGTAAGAACATATAAGAATATAAATCTAGAGCATAACATAGAATATAACATAAATACATAATAGCATTAACAATCATATGTAAGAAAACACAAACAATGTATATAAATGCATACAAATACTAAAGGGGTTGCCTTAAGGAGAGGTCCTAAAAGGTGGTACTAAGGGGATGTCCTAATAGGTGTTCTTAAGGGGAGGTCCTAACAGGTTGTCTTAAGGGGAGGCCCTAATCTAGGTTGTCTTAAATGAGATATCCATGTCTAATTTAAATAAAAATAACAAAACATGTCTAATTTCACATATCTAAGATAAATGATCTAATGTATACAAATTTATAAAACAAATATTCTGTGAATGTTAAATGTGAAAGTATAATAGATAGCTATATAGACATAGTTGAACTAAAGCTCCACAATAAGTACATAGGTAAACTAGAGCTCCACAAACAATGCATTGTTAGGATCCTCTCTAGTTTTTATTATCTCTAGAAGTTTTTCATGTTCTTCAATAGACAGTTTCCACTTTTGATTTCCATGGCGTCCTCTTCTTTGTATTGCTTCAAATTGTAACTTTTTTGCTATAACATGGTTACTGTAATGTAAAATTTTTTCTCCAGGCTTGTATTCAATAAATTCAATGCCACTATTAGTTACCCTTGTTTCTTGATAATATGTTCCTTCAATAACAACTTATCCAATTGGATATGATTGTCCATCAACATCTATAGTTCCTTCTAGCAACTTGTGTTTTGCTTTTGTGCATCTTAAAAGATAATAGTCCACATTTTTCGCATTATTTGGTAAGGCTTGAACTACAAAAATATCTCCTGCATGTTTATAACAGTATAGATAAATATAAATTAATTTTAAAATGAATATGCATGTATATTAATTTATATATATGTACTATAATATATGCACACAAACCCGCAATAACAAAAATGTGTTCATAATCAGCTGAATATATAGGATCATGAATGTCAATGTCAATGTCAGCATCTCCAAAAGGAGGCTTTCTAACTATCTCCTTCAAATCCCAATGTGAAACATATCCATTCACAATATTGTCACATGCACTCACTAGATTGTCCTTAATGCAATCATCACAAAAACACATTTTACCTTTGACTTCAATTACTAGAGGTTTATGGTTTCCTGTAGTCATCACTTGATGCAAACTTCTAATACCAGGGATCATTTGACAATTGTAAGGATTAGATCGATCTATATCTATTACAAATACGTTAAAAATAATTGTAATATTTCAAAATATTTATATTTAATATAAAACTAAACAATTTGAAAAATACATTTAAAAATAAATATAACTTAGAACTCACCTTTCACTTCCCAAAAGTAATGCTTATTGTATTCAGTATCTCAAGTAGCAAAATGAACTTTGCACCATTCAACAATTTGACTTGCACTCTCTATCCTATTCCTTGTATGTACATACAATATGCATATATATATAATTTAAAAGTATATATGCTACTAGTATTAAACATGCACATTAAATGGATATATTTACCTGCAAGTTCATGTTGTCAAAGCACATACTTTATACATGCTTCTGCTCCATCATGCTCCCCTTTTCTGTGTCCACTTTCAAAAAAATTCCATAAAAACCTAACATTGGTTCTAGCATGTTGCATTGCTAACCAATTAAATGCTTTTGCATATTTGAATTGTCTTGTGAACATGAAACATGATAAGTATCTACAATTATCTGTGTACATGTATCAAATCAACATAGTCACATGTGTACAAATAAATATAAGTTAAAATAAAGTTAAATAAATGTGTAAGTTTGTGTATACTAACCTGCACATCCATGAGATCAAATCCAGTGCTCTAAAACATTTATTCCATGATTTCTAAGATCTTCAAAGAAAATTGCAAAACAATGAGCCACATAACTCCTATCATGATCTCTATCATCAGTAATATAGAAATGAACCTCTTTGATGATGATGCGTACATTTTCATCCAACCTTTCTATTTGATCCACCTCAAATTGTGCATGTCTATAGGTCACTTGCACAAATATTGCAACTTGTTCAGAATGATAATATTGCCCTTGAAGCTCTGTTTGAGGTGCAAATGTATAATTCTCAGAAAAATCTAGAATTGAAAGTATACAACCAGGTGGAAAACAATTTTTGGAATCATGAAATTGTTTAGCTTGCCATTGTGTACCATGACAATGTTGGATATGTGGATATATCAATGGACGAAACTTGGTCATAAAAGGGTATGTACAGGATCATGGTGTGCCAAAAAGTGGCAATGTGAAAAAAATAGAGTTTGAACACGTCTAAAAGTGCTTCAAAATCCGCTCTGACTTTTTTTCACCTATTCAGGTACCAAACCTGGAAAGTAAGGCCCAAGCCTTATCGGATATTCGATATGAGATCGGATATCGGATCTCATATCGGATATCGGATCTCATATCTCATATCGGATATCGGATATCGGATCTCATATTGGATATCGAATCTCATATCGGATATCCGATATCCGATATCCGATATCGGCGGCATAAAAATTGGAGGGAAAAGGGACAAAAATTAGAGGGAAAAACAAATTTGTAAGTGATATAACTAATTTGAGTTATGAAATATGTAAAGATATAATATATAATCTATAAATATATAATATAATAACATAACTATTATATATAAAATAATATATAATCTATATATTATATAATAATATAATATAATATTATATATATAACGTAATGTAAAGATATAATATATAATCTATTAATATATAATAATATATTATGTTATTATTATTATTATTATCTATAAATATAATATATATTATTATAATATATTATTATTATATTTACTATATTTTTATTAAATATAATAACGTAATATATTATATATATGTTATTAATACATATTATTATTATTATCATATATAAATTATAATCTATAATATATTATTATTATTATCATATGTAAATTATAATATATAATATATTATGTTATTATTATTATAATCTATAAATTATATATATATATATATGATTGTTGTACTATATTATTATTATTTTTACTATATTATTTCTAGTGGAGTCATTTATATGGGTCAAAAGGGCTCACAGGATGACCTATGACCCCTTTCGACACATTCCATGATGACATATGTCCCTAAGGGATCCTAGGACCCCTAGGGACATATTAGAATAGTTTATATGGGTCGAAGGGGGTCACAAGATGACCTATGAACCCTTTCGACATATTACAAGACGACATTTGTCCCTAGGGGTCCTAGGACCCTTAGGGACATATTAGAATCATTCATATGGGTCGAAGGAGGTCATAGGGTGACCAATGACCATCTTCAACACATTCCACAATGACATATGTCTTTAGGAGTCTTAAGACCCCTAGGGACATATTAGAATCATTCATATGGGTCGAAGGGAATCATAGGGTGACATATGACCCCCTTCGACACATTCCACGATGACATATGTCCCTAAGGGTCCTAAGACCCCTAGGGACATATTATAATCTTTCATATGGTTTGAAGGGGGTCATAGGGTGAACTATGACCCCCTTCGACAGATTACATGATGACATATGTCCCTAGGGGTCATAGGACACCTAGGGACATATTAGAATGCTTCATATGGGTCAAAGGGGGTCATAGGTTGACCTATGACCCTCTTTGACCCATTAAATGATGACATATGTCTGTAGGGGTCCTAGGACCCCTAGGGACATATTAGAATCATTCTTATGGGTCAAAGGGGCTCATAGGGTGACCTATGACCCCCTTCGACCCATTAGATAACGACATATGTCCCTAGGGGTCCTAGGACCCCTAAGGACATATTAGAATCGTTCTTATGGGTCAAAGGGGGTCATAAATTGATATATGACCCTCTTCGACACATTACATGACGACATATGTCCCTAGGGGTCCTAGGACACCTAGGGACATATTAGAATGCTTCATTTGGGTCAAACGGTGTCATAGGTTAACCTATGACCCCCTTCAACCCATTAAATGATGACATATATAGCTAGGGGTCCTAGGACCCCTAGGGACATATTACAATCATTCTTATGGGTTATAGGGGGTCATAGGTTGACCTCTAACCCCCTCTGACCCATTACATGATGACATATGTCCCTAGGGGTCCTAGGACCCCTAGGGACATATTAGAATGTTTCATATGGGTCAAAGGGGGTCATAGGTTGACCTATGACCCCCTTCGACCCATTAAATGACAACATATATCCCTAGGGGTCCTAGGACCCCTAGGGACATATTAGAATCTTCAACCCATTACATGACAACATATGTCCCCAGGGGTCCTAGGATCCCTAGGGACATATTAGAATCATTCATATGGGTTAAAGGGGGTCATAGATTGACCTATGACCCTGTTCGACCCATTACATGATGACATATGTCCCCAGGGGTCCTAGGATCCCTCAGGACATATTAGAATCGTTCATATGGGTCAAAGGAGGTCATAGGTTTACCAATGACCCCCTTTGACCCATTAAATGACAACATATGTCCCTATCGATCCTAGGACCCCTAAGGACATATTAGAACTGTTCTTATGGATCAACGGGGGTCATAGGTTGACCTATGACCCCCTTCAACCCATTAAATGATGACATTTGTCCCTAGGGGTGCTAGGACCCCTAAGGACATATTACAATCATTCTTATGGGTCAAAGGGGGTCATAGGTTGACCTATAACCCCCTTTGACCCATTACATGACTACATATGTCCCTAGGGGTCCTAAGACCCCTAGGGACATATTAGAATTCTTCTAATCGGTCAAAGGGAGTCATAGGGTGACCTATGACCCCCTTCGACCCATTACCTGATGACATATGTCCATAGGGGTCCTAGGACCCTTAGGGACATATTAGAATACTTCATATGGGTCAAAGCGGGTCATAGGTTGACATATGACCCTCTTCAACCCATCAAATGATGACATATCTCCCTAGGGGTCCTAGGACCCCTAGGGACATATTAGAATCATTTTTATGGCTCAAAGGAGGTCACAGGTTAACCTCTAACCCCCTTCGACATATTACATGACGACGTATGTCCCTAGGGGTCTTACGACCCCTAGGAACATATTAGATTCGTTCATATGGGTCAAAGGGGGTCATAGGTTGACCTATGACCCCCTTCGAACCATTAAATGATGACATATGTCCCTAGGGGTCCTAGGAGCCCTAGGGACATATTAGAATCATTCTTATGATTCAAAGGGGGTCATAGGTTGACCTATGACCCCCTTTGACCAATTACATGATGACATATACGTCTTAGAATTGTTCACAACCTATTACATGATGACATAGTCCCTAGGGGTCCTAGGACCCCTAGGGACATATTAGAATCTTTCATATGGGTCTAAGGGGGTCATAGGTTGACCTATGACCCCCTTCGACCCATTATATGACGACATATGTCCCTAGGGGTCCTAGGACCCGTAGGGACATATTAGAATCGTTCATATGGATCAAATGGGGTCATAGGTTGACCTATGACCCCCTTCGACCCATTAAATGATGACATATGTTCTTAGGGGTCTTAGGACCCCTAGGGACATATTAGAATTGTTCATATGGGTCAAAGGGAGTCATAGGTTGACCTATGACCACCTTTGACACATTACATGATGACATATGTCCCTAGGGGTCCTAAGACCCTTAGGGACATATTAGAATGCTTCATATGGGTCAAATGGGGTCATATGATGACCTATGACCTCCTTTTACCCATTAAATGACAAGATATGTCCCTAGGGGTCCTAGGACCCCTAGGGACATATTAGAATTGTTTTTATGGGTCAAAGGGGGTCATAGGGTGACCTATGACCCCCCTCGAACCATTACATTACGACATATGTCCTTAGGGATCCTAGGACCCCTACGAACATATTAGAATGCTTCATATGGGTCAAAGGGGGTCATAGGTTGACCTATGACCCCCTTTGACCCATTAAATGATGACATATGTCCCTAGGGGTCCTAGGACCCCTAGGGACATATTAGAATCGTTCTTATGGGTCAAAGGGGTTCATAGGTTGGTCTATGACCCCCTTCGACCAATTACATGACGACATATGTCCTTATGTGATGAACCTCCTTATAGCAATATCGTGAGAATGCTTGAAATAACAGAATACAAAGTGATAGCAGAACTCAGAATGAATCTACTGATCGCAGGCCACTTCGAGGGGGTAACCTCCTTTGAGCAAGCTCAATACAATAAATTCGTCCGTGCCCATCAAGGGCCTCAACCTATTCTTATATACTGGGTACGATCTAGAAAAGTAATACTACCTATGCATGTGGGATAATAAAATATACTCACGGGATGACTTACAAAGCATATGCGTCCAACAACACTACTCTAACAAAATAAATAGAAGGAACACACAGGTTCCTAACATCCCCTCTCCCTTAGAAACAAGCTTTGTCCTCAAAGCTTAAGGTGTGGAAATTGTTGTTGAATCTGAAGAAGGGGTTCCCAGGTAGCATCCTCTGGTTGCATGCCATGCCACTGAATCAAGACCTCAGAGATGGAGCGAGAGCGAAGCTAGCGAGTGCGCTGGTCAATGATTGCCACTAGCTCCAGGATAATGGATCCTTCCGTATCCATTTCAGGGAGAGTAGTTTGTGCTCTGACAGTGGTACCCAGAACTTTCTTTAGACAAGAAACATGAAAGACTGGATGAATGCGGGAAGAAGGAGGAAGTTCCAGTTTATAAGCAACTGAACCAATCTTCTGCAGAACCTTATAAGGCCCATAAAATTTTGGGGCCAGCTTATGACGCCCTTTCAGCTTTAGGGAGGATTGTTTGTATGGCTGTAGACGAAGAAAAACCATATCCCCAACTTGAAATGAGCGCTCAGAACGGTGTTGATCTGCTTGCTGTTTCATCCGATTACGGGCCATGTGAAGATTATCCTGTAAGGTACGAAGAATCTGATCCCTGCTGCGGAGAACTATGTCAACTGCCTGGACTGGTGAGCTGTTGGGAGTGTAGGGAAGGAGCACTGGAGGTGCCTGACCATAGACTGCTTCATATGGAGTCATTTTAGAGGCAGTGTGGTAAGAGGTATTGTACCACCATTCAGCTAAAGGGAGCCACTTGGCCCACTGATGTTGCTGTTCGGAAGTGAAGCAACGAAGATAAGTTTCCAAGCATTTATTGACAATTTCAGTTTGACCATCAGTTTGTGGGTGATAGCCCGAACTCATCTTCAGTTTGGTGCCAGTTTTCTGAAACAGTTCAGTCCAAAAATGACTGGTAAAAGTTGCATCACGATCAGAGACAATGGAAGAAGGGAGTCCATGAAGACGAAATATCTGGTCCATGAAGATTTGTGCAACAGAGGAGGCAGTATAGGGGTGGCTGAGGGCACAAAAATGACTATATTTTGAGAGACGATCAACCACAACCAAGATCACTGTCTTGCCACCGGATTTAGGAAGCCCTTCAATGAAATCCATAGAAATATCAGTCCAAATCCGTGTAGGGATGGGCAATGGTTCGAGCAAGCCAGGAAGGAGGGTCGTTTCACCCTTGTGGCGTTGGCAAGTATCACATTCAGCCACCATCTGTTGAATCGTCTGTTTCATCCCTTTCCAAAAGAAGTTTCTCCTTGCTCGCTCATAAGTTTTGAGGAAGCCTGAGTGCCCTGCTGAAGGAGAAGCATGGAGTTCATAAAAAATAGCCTGATGTAGAGCTGGGTTCTGAGGAAGCACTAGCCGACCCTTGTATCGAAGAGAAGCACCATCCCAAGAGTAATGTGGTATAGCAGAAGGATTATTGGCTAGCTGGTGAATGATTTGAGATAAAGAAGAGTCACTGTCATAGCCCTGCTGAACAGACGCTAACCAATTGGGAATGGGCATAGAAATAGCGGAAAGGGAAGCTTGATTATCAAATGTGCGAGAAAGAGCATCTGCCACAATATTCTCCTTACCCTTCTTGTAGGTGATCTCATAATCATACCCCATGAGTTTGCTGACCCATTTCTGTTGTGTAGGAGAGGATACCCGTTGTTCCAGGAAGTATTTCAGACTTTGGTGATCGGTTCTGATGCAAAAATGACTCCCTAAGAGGTATGGCCGCCACTTCTGTACAGCATGCAAAATAGCCATCATTTCTTTTTCATAAGTAGAGAGGGCTAGATTCTTACCAGAGAGGGCTTTGCTAGTGAACGCAATAGGATGGTCATCTTGCAGGAGAACAGCACCCAATCCATTGCCGCAAGCATCACTCTCAATAGTGAAGGGTTTGGAAAAATTTGGCATCGCGAGAACAGGTGTACTGCACATAGCCTGTTTCAGTTGTTCAAATGCAGTCTCAGCAACAGGGGTCCAGGAGAAGGCATCCTTTTTTAACAGAGCTGTCAATGGTGCTGCAATTTTCCCGTAATCTTTGACAAACTTGCGGTAGTAGCCAGTCAACCCCAAAAAACCCCGAAGGCTCTTGAGAGTTTTAGGATGCGGCCAAGTTTTCATGGCATCTATTTTTGTAGGATCCACCCACACTCCATGGTGTGCAACAATATGCCCGAGATACTCCACTTCCTCCTGGCCAAACACACATTTAGATAGTTTTGCATAGAGTTGATGATCAGAGAGAAGTTGCAAGACAAGCTCCAGATGATGGAGATGCTCAGCCCAAGTTTTGCTATATATGAGGATATCATCAAAGAAGACCAGAATGAATTTTTGGAGGTATGGTCGAAACATGTTATTCATCACTGCCTGAAATGTTGAAGGAGCATTCGTGAGGCCAAAGGGCATGACTAAAAATTCATAGTGACCATCATGTGTGCGGAAGGCAGTTTTAGGTATATCCTCCTCATTAACCCGAATTTGATGATACCCAGAACGAAGATCTAACTTGGAGAAAAAATGAGCCCCATGAAGTTCATCAACAACTGGAATGGGAAACTTGTCCTTTATAGTGAGATGATTAAGTGCTCGGAAATCAATGCAGAGTCGCCATGACCCATCTTTTTTGCGAACAAGCAGAACTGGAGAAGAAAAGGAACTGGTACTAGGGCGAATAATACCTTGCTTCAGTAAGTCACGGACAAGTATCTCGATTTCGGTCTTTTGATGAAATGGGTAGCGGTAGGGCCTGATGTTGGGCGGAACACTGCCAGGAAGGAGCTGAATACGGTGGTCCTCTGGACGAGAAGGAGGTAATCCCACAGGTTCAGCAAATATACCAGAATACTTGTCCAAAATGTGTTGGAGATCGACAGGAGTGCTAGAGACTGCTGATGGCTGCATCTGAATGGAATGGAGCTGAGCGATGACACCATGTGAATTCTTCTTAAGAAGTTTTTCCATACGGTGTGAACTGATGATGCTGAGAGACCCTGGTTGTAAGCCTTTCAAAGTGTGTTGGTGCCCCTCGGCTGAAAACTGCATCCAAAGTTCAGCAAAATCCCAGAGAATGGGGCCAAGAGTGCGTAACCATTGGGCACCCAAAACCACATCACAGCCACCTAAGGGTAAGGCAAACATGTCAGAGCGCATGTTATAATCTCCAATAGAGAGACGCACATTGCGACATTTCCCTTTACAAGGTAAAGTGCCCCCATTGGCAATCATGACTTCAAAGCTAGAGCAGGGATGGATAAAGCAATCAGCCTGTTTGGCTATTCGTGGATCAATGAAGTTATGAGTGCTACCAGAATCAATGAGTATAGTAAGAGGGATCTTCTTGAAGAAACCCTGGACCCGCATGGTTTGTGGAGTAGTGACTCCTGCCAAAGCATGGACAGATATCTCTGGTGGAGCTTCTAGTGAAGGAAGTTCAGGCTGGTGAGGCTCAACCTCATCATCCACTGTTTCCTGAGCATCTACATATTCTTCCAGTTCCGATGGAGAATCCACATCCAAGAGATAGAGCTTTTGCTAAACACATCTATGGCCCCGAGACCATTTCTCATCACAATTATAACAAAGCCCTTTGTCTCGCCTGACTCGCATCTCTGTTTCAGACAAGTGCTTGATCGGAGTAGTTCTGGGAGCTGGTATGACTGGAGGGTTGTGAGAACCTGTATTTCTGAATGGAACAAAATTAGATCTGGAGCGTTGTAGAGCACTAATCTTGTCTTCCGCTAACTTAGCCAACCCAAGGGCTTCCATCATTGTAGTAGGTCGAAACATTTTGACTTCTGAGCGAAGTGCATCCTTCAGACCACTGACAAAACAACTACGGAAGAATTCATCAGACAAGCCCTCTGTGTAATTAGCTAATTTTTCAAACTCTGTCTGGTATTCTCTTACAGTGCCTGTTTGACGCAGTTTAGTGAGTGCTCCTGTGAAATCATCAAAGGAACTAGGGCCAAAGCGCTCCAAAATGAGGGTGCACAATTCTCTCCATGTTGGGCCTACATTAGCCTTGATGTACCAACGGAACCATTGAAGAGCTTCATGTTCCAAATGAAAAGATGCAAGGGGGACTTTGTGGTTATCCAAAGTATTATGCAAGCTGAAATACTGCTCTGCCCTATAGATCCATCCAGTCGGATCAGAACCATCGAAGTGTGGAAAATCAAGCTTTGGTCTACGGAAATTGCCAGAAGAGGACCCAGTATCTCCTGAATGGTTTCGGCTCATGGCTGACTGCTGAAAGTTAAGACCCAGAATTTTGTCATCCAGATCTTGAAGTTTGGTTTTGAGGGATGCAATTTCCTCTTCCATGATTTTTGCTCCTGTACGCGTAACAACCATAAAACAAGGTTTTTTTTTTTTTTTTTTTTTTTTTTTTTTTTTTTTTTTGGAATGGGTAGAAGATGAGAAACAAAAACTTTTTTAGTTACGGCAAACTTGGATTTGGGTAAAACTCATATAGGAAATGGGTGTTCGACGGGTGGTGGGAGACTATCTGGGGACAAGGGAAAAAGAAAAATGAGAGTTTCAAGGGTAGGGAGGCGAAATGAGGCGAACAGTCCAAGAGGGATAAGGGAGCAAAATGAGGAATTGAATCTTGTGGCTCAGTTTGGTGGCGATTGGATGAGAGGTGAAAAAGATAGGGCAAACCCTAAAATTAGATAAATGAGGGATTTAGGGCTTTGATATGTAAAATTTGGGGTTGGGTCGCCAAGGAAGGAAGTATGCGAAATGATATTGCAGACGTTCTGCGGAAGTATGAGCAGAAACAGAAAGCAAACAAGGAAGCTACGACTAAAAAACAGAAAAATTTTTACCCTTTTTTTTTTTTTTTTTTTTTTCGACTTAGAAAAATTCACTCACAGACAGAACAACTGAAAAGAGTTATTGCAATAACAAGAGATATTAGAAGTGAGAGGAACCTGAAGGCCACGACAGAAAAAAAAAAATTGATGTAATTTCCACCCAGCGAGCCCAAGAGAGTGCTCTGATACCAGATGTGATGAACCTCCTTATAGCAATATCGTGAGAATGCTCGAAATAAAAGAATACAAAGTGATAGCAGAACTCAGAATGAATCTACTGATCGCAGGCCACTTCGAGGGGGTAACCTCCTTTGAGCAAGCTCAATACAATAAATTCATCCGTGCCCATCAAGGGCCTCAACCTATTCTTATATACTGGGTACGATCTAGAAAAGTAATGCTACCTATGCATGTGGGATAATAAAATATACTCACGGGACGACTTACAAAGCATATGCGTCCAACAACACTACTCTAACAAAATAAACAGAAGGAACACACAGGTTCCTAACACCCTAGGGGTCCTAGGACCCCCAAGGAGATATTAGAATTGTTCTTATGGGTCAAAGGGGGTCATAGGGTGACCTATGACCTCCATCAACCCATTAAATGATCACATATGTCCCTAGGGGTCCTAGGACACCTAGGGACATATTAGAATGCTTCATATGGGTCAAAGGGTGTCATAGGTTGACCCATGACCCCCTTCGACCCATTAAATGACGACATATATCCCTAGGGGTCTTAGGACCCCTAGGGACATATTAGAATAATTCTTATGGATCAAAGGGGGTCATAGGTTGACCTATGACCACCTTCGACACATTACATGATGACATATGTCCCTAGGGGTCCTAAGACCCTTAGGGACATATTAGAATGCTTCATATGGGTCAAACGGGGTCATATGATGACCTATGACCCCCTTTTACCCATTAAATGACAAGATATGTCCCTAGGGGTCCTAGGACCCCTAGGGACATATTAAAATTATTCTTATGGGTCAAAGGGGGTCATAGGTCACCCTATGACCCTCCTTCAAACCATTACATGATGACATATGTCCTTAGGGATCCTAAGACCCCTACAAACATATTAGAATGCTTCATATGGGTCAAAGGGGGTCATAGGTTGACCTATGACCCCCTTTGACCCATTAAATGATGACATATGTACCTAGCGGTCCTAGGACCCCTAGGGACATATTAGAATCATTCTTATGGGTCAAAGGGGGTCATACGTTGTCCTATGACCTCCTTTGACCCTTTAAATGATGAAATATGTCCCTAGCGGTCCTAGGACCCCTAGAGACATATTATAATCATTCTTATGGGTTCAAGGGCGTCATAGGTTGAACTATGACCCCTATGACCCCCTTCGACAGTTTACATGATGACATATGTCCCTAGGTGTCCTAGGACCCCTAGGGACATATTAGAATTGTTCATATGGGTCAAATGGGGTCATAGTTTGACCTATGACCCCCTTCGACCCATTACATGATGACATATGTTCCTAGGGGTCCTACGATCCCTAAGGACATATTAGAATTATTCATATGGGTCAAAGTGGCTCATAGGTTGATTTATGACCCTCTTCGACCCATAAAAATGATTCTAATATCTACCTAGGGGTCCTAGGACCCCTAAGAACATATGTCATCATTTAATAGGTCAAAGGGGATCATAGGTACCCCTATGGGCCCCTTTGACCCATAAGAATGATTCTAATATGTCCTTAGGGTTCCTAGGACCCCTTAGGGACATATGTCATCATGTAATGGATCAAAGGGGGTCATAGGTCAACCTATGACCCCCTTAGACCTATAAGAACGATTCTTATATGTCCCTAGGGGTCCTAGGAACCCTAGGGACATATGTCGTCATGTAATTGGTCGAAAGGGGCGATAGGTCACCCTATGACCCCCTTTGACCCATATGAATGATTCTAATATGTCCCTAGGGGTCCTAGGACCCCTTGCTATATATGTCATCATTTAAGGGGTCGAAGGAGGTCATAGGTCAACCTATGACACCCTTTGACCCATATGAAGCATTCTAATATGTCCCTATTTGTCCTAGGACCACTAGGGACATATGTCGTCATGTAATGTGTCGAAGAGGGTCATAAGTCAACTTATGACCCCCTTTGACCGATAAGGACATATGTCATCATCTAATGAGTCGAAGGGGGTCATAGGTCACCCTATGAGCCCCTTTGACTCATAAGAATGATTCTAATATGTCCCTAGGGGTCCTAAGACCCCTAGGGACATATGTGGTCATGTAATTGGTCGAAGGGGGTCATAGGTCAACCTATGACCCCCTTTGACCCATAAGAACGATTCTAATATGTCCTTGGGGGTCCTAGGACCCCTAAGAACATATGTTATTATTTAATGGGTCGAAGGGGATCATAGGTCAACCTATGACCGCCTTTGACCCATAAGAATGATTGCAATATGTCTCTAGGTGTCCTGGGACTCCTATGTACATATGTCATCATTTAATGGGTTGAAGGGCATCATAGGTAAACCTATGACACCCTTTGATCCATATGATGCATTCTTACATGTTCTTAGGGGTCCTAGGACCCCTAGGGACATATGTCATCATGTAATGTGTCCAAGTGGGTCAATTGTCATCCTATGACCCCCTTTGACCCATAAGAACAATTCTAATATGTCCCTAGGGTTTCGAGGATCCCTAGGGACATATGTCATCATGTAATGTGTCGAAGCGGGTCACAGGTCAACCTATGACCCCCTTCGACCCATAAGAATGATTCTAATATGTCCCTAGGGGTCCTAGGACCTCTAGGGACATATGTCATTATGTAATGGGTCGAAGGGGATCATAAGTCAACCTATGAGCCCCTTCAACCCATATGAATGATTCTAATATGTCCCTAGGGGTGCTAGGACCCCTAGGGACATATGTCATCATGTAATGGGTCAAAGGGGGTCATAGGTCAACCTATGACACCCTTTGACCCATATGGATGATTCTAATATGTCCTTAGGGGTCCTAGGACCCCTAGGGACATATGTCATCATTTAATGGGTCGAAGGGGGTCATAGGTCAACCTATGACCCCCTTTGACCCATAAGAACGATTCTAATATGTCCCTATGGGTCCTAGACCCCTAGGGACATATGTCATCATTTAATGGGTTGAATGAGGTCATAGGTCAACCTATGACCCCCTTTGACCCATAAGAATGATTCTAATATGTCCTTAGGGGTCCTAGGACCCCTAGGGACATATGTCGTAATGTAATGCATCGAAAGGGTTCATATGTCAACCTATGACCTCCTTCGACCCATAAGAACGATTCTAATATGTCACTAGGGTTCCTAGGACCCCTAGAGACATATGTTGTTATGTAATGGGTCGAAGGGGGTCATAGGTCAACCTATGACCCCCTTTGACTCATATATATTAATAATATACATATATATTAATAACATACATATTAATATAATAATATATATTAATAACACACACACACACACACACACACACACATATATATATATATATATATATATATATATATATATATATATATATATATATATATATATATATATATATATATATGGTTATTATATTTAATTTATATATTACGTTATTATATATATATTAATAACATACTCTTATATATATATATATATATATATATATATTACGTTATTATCTTTAGTAAAAATACTAATAATATAAATTATATTTATAGATTATAATGAGAATAACATAATATATTATTATATATTAATATATTATATGTTATATCTTTACATTACGTTATTTTATATATATATATATATATATAAATAATATATTATAATACATATTTACATAGTAATATAAATTTTTTTTTTAATAAATTATAAGCTATAAAATATTATGTTATAATATATATTACGTTATTATATATATTAATAACACACACACACACACACACACACACACACATAACTTTATTATATTTAATAAAAATATTACGTTATTATATATATATATTAATAACATACTTATATATATATATATATATATAAAGTTATTATATTTAATAAAAATATTACATTATAATATATATATTACTTTATTATATTTAATAAAAATATTACGTTATTATGTATATATATTAATAACATACTTATATATATAATATTTATATATTACGTTATTATATTTAGTAAAAATAAGAATAATATAAATTATATTTATAAATTATAATGAGAATAACATAATATATTATTATATATTAATATATTATATGTTATATCTTTACATTACGTTATAATATATATATATATAAATATATATATATATATATTATAATACATATTTACATAGTAATATAACAAAAATAATTTATAAATCATAAGCTATAAGTCTTAAATCCGATTTTCCTTCCAAAATGGGTTGGGATTTCAAATTTTCCACCAAAATTCACCTAGCCATATCGGATATCCGATTTCAAATCCGATATCCGATTAGGCTTGGTATTTACCAAGCCTACCCGGTCAACCCAAAAGACATGTTTGAAGAGGGTTTTAGTGATACTCAGACTTTGGGTAGTCGTTTGACAATGTTATTTTTATTGAAATTGAATGAAATGAAAAGGGTTTTTTAATATCGCTCTGAATATTCCATCAATATAATTTCTGTCAAATTTTGAGATCGATAACTATTTATTAGTTAATTATCAATGAAGATTATTGTAAAGTGCTGATTGACATACTAATTGAAAAACAGCTATAATTTTCAAACGGTATAACATTTTTTAAATCTAAAAGTTGCGTCACATTCTATGCTTCGCCTAGTATAAGAAAAAATAAAATAAAATAACATTTGGTAAAATTTTCTATTAATTAAGGTGGTCAGACACTGGACTTTTTTTTTCCGAAAAAGTTTTGGTAAAAAATTCATATTTAATTATTTATTTGAAATAAAAATACCGAAAAATATGCGTCACATCCGGGCATGAGTCTACTTTTCATATCTATAATTATATTAAAAAAATATTATCATTTGATTTTGATTAAGGTGGTTAGACATACACCTACTTTTTATTTTTGCCTTGAAATTTTTGTAGTACTGCATTAAAATTCAACCTTTTGACCAATCAATTATTTTTTTCTCCTGATAAGGCCTAGTAGTTTAGAAACTAAATTCAATTTCTTACAGATTATTTTCTTACAAATTTTTGATATAAAGTCCATAACCACTTTAAAATTATGTGTCAAGTTGACATAACCCTGATTTTCTGATTTTTCATTGCCACTTAAGGCCATAGTTTGGTACACCATGATCCTGCACATACCCAAAATCATCATAACACAATTCACTCTCCTTCAATACAATTTTTCTAGATTCATCTCTTGTCTTATTTTGGTATGTCTCATATTCATATCTCATCCATGAGATTGGTGTGGATTCATTAATATTCTCAATTTGTATTTCAAAAAATTTGTGTAAATCTCCACAATCTTCACATTGATTTTTGATGAATTAAACTTTGAACTCATTTGAATCTTCTAATTTGTCACATAATATGGACTTCACAAATTGTGTTGTACTGCTAGGGATGACCAAATTAGGATCAAGTACTGCCATTACTTTTTTATATGATTGCAAGTGTAGACCAAATTCAACATGATTTTGACAACAACAACTTTCACACATCTTATTTATGTGTACAAACGAAGGACACAAACTCTCAAACATTCTCTGACATATTTTGACATTTGAAAATTCTTGCCTAAATGTTTGAAATAATTTACTTTGAGTTATATCTATGAAACATTTTGGATGTTCAATTTTGGCCTCTGTCTCTTGATCTTTAATTTGTATAGTATCACGCTTGTTGGAAGAAACACGAGAATGTGTGGTCCAAAATTCAATAACTTGTCTTTTCAGATCTTCAAAAATTCTATCTTTTTGAGGAACTCTACAAATATTCACCTAGTTATTCTCAATGTTATCATCTAGCATATTTCTCCTCTTGATGTATCTTTGAACAGTTCTTCTGGATATATGTTGTACATCAAAAATTACACGTACCTATTTTCTATGTGTCAATTTTCTACTAGATATAGTAGCCACCAATGCTCTATGTGCATTACTCAAATCACCTCCTCAAGTTGTGTTGTCAATTTTGTTATAAGAAAGTTTTTAACTATTTTTTTATTAATATTATGCGCATGGTTTTTCCTGCTATCAACACCCAACAACTCTAAAATAGGTCTCATAACTTTTCTCCTAAATAACTTGACAAATAATTATGCTTGTCCAAATATACTTTTATCTTTGAAATATTCAGCCCACATGTTCTGACAATGCTTTCTAATAGTGTTATCATTTATCAGATCTTTAGATGGAGTTTGGTTAAAAAGTAGTTCCTCATCCAAATCCATCAAATTTTTTATGCCTTCTAATTTGTTTCTATCAGTAGAACTACCAATTTCTTCCTCTTCGTTACTTTCATTCTCTACATGAATCTCATCCTATTCAAGAATTTCAGTAGGTTGGTTTTGGTTACGTTTAGTATGACCTTTCTTTTTGTCATCTCTTTTCCTATCATATTTCCTTGATCTTTTCCTTTTACTACCCATTAAATACTTTCATCTATAGAAAAATAAATCAATTATATTTTGAATACTAAATACCAGCTAATGCTTCAATTTAGAATACATAAAAATAAAAATAGGTAGATAGGAAAAAACACCTTACAAATATTTGATCCTTTGTGATTTTGAGGATTTCTGCAAAATAATTGCTGAAAATGACTTCAAAAATCATTGTCTTCCAAAAATGCTCTTCTACTTTTTGTTGTTTTCTATATTTATTAAAATAAAGAAAACAAAAATCTTGTTTGTTACATGAAACGGCTTGAAACTAACTTATTTTATACTCGAAACCATCAAACTAACCTCTAGTGATTAGTTGGGCTGATAGGAGTTCTGACCAAAACCCTTTTGGCCAGAATGGTTTCAGCCATAACTACCTATGTGGCATCCTACGTGGTAGCCACACAAGCAAAAATAAGAACTTTTGCAAACTTTTCAATTTGAAGGCCAATTTGACATACTAAATTGAAGTTTTTATTGAAACTAAAAATATAGTTTTGTAGGTATCGGAGTCAAGATTACGATCATATAATTTTGTTAAAATTTTGATTATGGATAATATGTTATAATTTGAAAATATTACAAGTAGGTATTTTAAGATTTAGGAAGTTGTCTATTCAAAAATAAGAAAAAAAATAGTAAATCATGTTCAAAAATTATTATTTTTTAATGCTGCACTAGAGGAGAGAGTCTTCTTCAAGAATATGTAATTTAAAAAAAAACAATTAGATTTGATAGAAAAAGTTTGACAAGAGAAAAAAAATGTCAATTTCTGATAACTTTGACTTTGACTAGTTATAACTTGAAAAATATTTGCTGAATTTCAATTTTTCTTTTTTGGTACACTAGGTATACATGTCAACTCTAACATATTCGAATATCAGACCAAAATATGAACATTTGCATGTATTTGTTTGATGAAAAAAAAACTCTATATTTTTAGCATTTTTAAAAAATTAAAAAATAGACTTTAAAAATTAAAAAATAGATAAAATTTTCACTCAATCTTTAAATTTTTTTTATAGACATAAACTTAATCTAATTTTACACATTTCATTAGTTTACATCGTCTTCAAATTCTAAGCACAAATGCCACTTTTATGTCATTAAATTTGAAGACTTTAAATTCTGATATCACTTCTTTTGTAAAAGGTGACATAGGTTTGTGCTTTTACCCCTAGATTTTTTAAGTATACTAATGGAATATTTAACTAATGTTAGTTGGAAAATCTAACAAGATCCACATTTGATAGCAAGATACATTTTTCAAATAGATTATTAGATTTTGCACATAGATATTTTTGTTATCATACAAGAATACAAAGATACTATGGATTTTTTTTTTTTATTGGTGATTATTCTAGAATGATGTGAGTAACATTTTTGAAAGAGAAATCAAAATATTTTGAAAAATTCAAAATATTTAGAGATATGGTAGAGATTAATGGGATTCAATTTTACATGCTTAAGATTAGATAGTGGTATATACTTCACTTCTAGTGAGTTTGTTGCTTACTCCAAATAACATTAAATTAGAAGACAAATATCACCCCACGAACCCCTCAAAAAATGGGATTGTAGAGAAAATAAATAGAACTATCCTCAAGACACAAAAATGACTATAATTTTGGAAGGAAAGGTACCTCATATGTATTAGAGAGAAGTAGTTAGCACTATAATTTATACATTGAATAGAGTTTAGATTAAACATGAAACCAATAAGACATGCTATAAGATGGTATGATAATTTCCCTACTATAAAGTATAAATAAAAAATCTTTGGAAGTAAGTTCTTTATTAAGAGAGATGATGATCTTGGAAAGTTTGATCCTAGAAGTGATGAAGGAATATTTCTTGGTTATTCAACTAAAATAAAAGCTGAAAAGTTTTACAACACTACTTGAATAAAGTTATTGGAAATACTAATGTCAAAATGGATGAATGCAATCAAATACGTGGAAGATCTCTTATTTATGAATGAGATGATGAAGAAGGGAATTAGATTGCAGATTTTTAGAATAAAAAACAAAATTAGAATGAATTGGATGAACAAGTTGAAGAAAGTGGTGACAATGATATTATTACACAAGAATCTATAATTTAAAAGATCCCAAGGTACATAAACTTAAATTTTGTAGAAAATTAGATTATTGGTGATAAGAATCATAGAGTTATGATTGGACAAAGGATTTACAAAAATTAAATCTTCTTAATTTCTCAAGTTGAATCTAGAATGTTAGTGGGACATGCATATAAAAGTTGAATATGTTAGTGAAAAATGTATTTAAAAGTTGGATTGTGTAAGAAAACTTACAAAAAAGAATGTAACCATTTCCATATAACCCATAATAGAACTAAAATAAATATGTAATTGAAATTCATATGTAAGAGAATAGAAGACATACCCACAAAAATGTGATACAAGATATACCTTAGGAAACCCTCATTGAGGAAAAAACCCAATGTCCAAAGGCATCCATCACCATGCATTATTCAACAAAAATACCATTGCAATACAACCATGGAAGCCTTCAAAGCCATAGCCACAATCAAGTAATTCATGTGAATAAGCAAGAATCCACACATCCTATGCCATGCTTCCAACCTTCACAAATACTCACTTGGCTAACTTGTCAAGCCTTTTTTTGCTCAATTCTTATCTTTTCACCTTTTTGTCTTATCATTACAACTACCCTTGTGGCTTCTTATATAGTAGCAAGTCCCACAAAACCACCAAGTGGTATTACATAAACCATCTACCAAAACCATGTGCTACTTGACCCATTAATCCCACATTTAATATTGGGCATTTAATTCTTTTCCCCAATATTAAATAATTACATCAAATACAACTCATCAAGTATATCACATTAGAATCTTTACATGTTGCACATCAATCTAGGTGACCCTAGGTGAGACATTAGATAATAAAATCAAATAATACAATATAACAATACTATGCAATGTGTGTTAATCTCAGATTGGTTTTGACAAGGAAGTGACAAAACACTTAGTCATTATCTATTAGTATTATAGTGCAAGCCTAGTGATCAAAGCAAGCTGAGCCATCAATGTGAGCTGAGTGATCAAAGCATGTCAAACATCAGTTCCTAGATAATACATGATAAGTAATATAACTAATATGTGATGAGTCACTCATGAGCCGAGAAGACTATACATGTTGAGTGATTCAAGAACTAAGTAAATAGAGTATATCGAGTCATTTAGGAACCAAGTTACAACATCATGAATATAGTGATGGTTGAGCATCAGAGCCTTCAGATGTCAATAGAATAGTTTTGAACATAATTGTTTGTAATGGCACAAACTTCTATGTAAGCCATTTTTGGGCTAACTTAATGATTGTTTTATGATTCTAGAAGATATGTATGGAGATATATTATGAATCCCTATGCAGTACATGCAACCAATCAAATTTATGGATCCTCAAAGCAAAAATAATGATCAATCATAGCTGTTGATTCCTACCTAACACTAGCCCACCTATGTTTACTTAAGGAGGAAAACCTTAAGAAGTTTGTAGAATGAGTGAATGTGTGGAAGGAGATGAATGCTAAGAGAAGAAAGAGAATTCATGGTAGCTATGGAGGTTATGATAATGTTATGAATTGTAGAATTAGTTAGAGATAACATAGGAAAGCACAAAGAGGATAGAGGAGCCATATCTGATTATAAGGATCAACGATTCATCAGGAAAGAGAAGATCTGACATCTAGAAACATAGGGATAACTAAAGGATCATGGTGCTAAATCATTTTAATAGATGATACAGAGTAAATCTCCTAACAGAGTAGTCTTAATAGAATTTTGTAAATATCTTAACAAAATGCTTTCTTTATTGTAAGTTTTATTCCTCTAACAAGGCACACTTTTAGCAGGGTGTTGAAATCCTTTAACAAGGTGAGGCCTAACAGTCTTTGTAAGCCTTTAATAGGGAAAACCCCTCAAAGGATAGATCATAGTTTATGATCAAGCTTCTTGTAACCTTAATTGGCTACACTTTACAACTACAGTAGTGAAGATTTGTGGGCATTATCCGCACCCCAATTTTACCTTCTCATTGGAGGGTTCTAGGTAGCAAAATTATTTTGTTCTGTGTTATTTTTTTCATGCTATGGATGAACATGTGTAGCTAGCTATTTTAGTTTATATTCTAAATTGTGATATGGATGTGCATGAATGTTTTATGGTTAAAGTTTTGAAGTGTTGATTCACCCCCCCTCTCAGAGTTTACTTTCCCATTGTTATTTCTAACAATTGGTATTAGAGCTTTGTTCTTTGGAAAGGAAAAATTTATAGCTTTGAAGAAAGATCTTGAATTTGGAAGTCTACAAGCTAGGAAAGGTTATTGAGAACTAGAAGATTGAAGTACAACTTGCCCTACACCAACTCAATGAAGCAAGATATGAACTGTAATGTTCATTGAAGAGAAGAAAAAGACTAGCTATTAAGCTAAATGCCACTCATTACCAAGAAGAAGACACTACTAGATTATTTAAAAATGGAAAATCAAGTGAGTTTGATGCAATAGTCATAGATCTAATGGAAAATAATGGTGCCCTAATTGAAGAGGTCAAAAATCTTAAGATAGAACAAGAAGTCCAATCAATATTGCTATGTGAGGTGACCGAGTAGAAAAAGAAAGCTAAGGAAGATAAAGTCATAATTGAAGATGACAAAAGAACATTGACAAATAGACTAGAAGTGTCATGTCCAAAATATAGGACTAAAAATACACCAACATTTTAAAAAGAAGAAGAAGTGATAATAGGATAAAATGTAATACATAAGTATTTGAATAGAATTACTTAACCTCCTCACACTCATGTATAATTATGAAATTTAAGTACAAATCAAATGAAAATTTTCTTAACATATTTTAATCTTAAATTGCATAACTTGATATATATCACTATGTTATCTAATTAACCTCAATCAAATGAATATGATTACAAAACATACAGATGTCGTAGGAAGAGTAAAACATCATTTTATCCATTTTCAAGTAAACATATGTAAAAATTGAAATACCATAATATCATATGCGAGAATATTATAGATTTTTTTTTATCAACATATGTGGGCTAGTCATTTCTCATTTGTTTTGTTGATCCACCCGATTCAAAGGCTCCACCATGAAAGAACTAGGAAGAAAACTTGACATCATAACCATTTCTAGAATAAGTTTAAAAATAACATTTTTACACAGGATTACTATCCCGAGGAGAAATCTCTCAACCTATTTGAACTCAATAACAATTCTAAATTTCCTTGTTGGGTCCACAATAGGGAAACCATTACGAAGTCTACAACACATCAAGATGATCATGGAGAGAACAAAAAATGATTGAGATACAACCAATCTTAACATGAAGACAATTTCAAACATTTACTCCCATCCAGGTTTTCACAACGGGTTCATCATTGAACTAGACTAAGGAGAAGGTGGATTTTTCCAATAGGAGACGTCAGTCACAACACCATAACAGGTGCCCTTTTAGGGCTATAAGCTCAAAAACTTCCATTCTTCTATTTTAAAATTCCAAAACTCAAAACATGGTTTGTGTTGACAAGTAGGGGCCCATAACACCACACTCTCTCTCCCTCTCCTCGTCTTGAGAAGAGACTCTACATTGTTGGAGTCCAACTAAAGACCTCCTCCCAAACATGGCCACTTCTATCCTATTTGAGGATGAGTAATGCCAATACAAACCATACAATCCCTTTGAAAATCAAAGCAACAATACTAAGAAATTTTTTTAAAGAAAACTCATTTCAATCCCTCCCAAACATATTCAACAAACACAAGAACATACATATGCAAACAAAATAACTTAAGCATGAAACACAACATGAAGAAAAAGAGTTTGAGGGATACCTACCTTCACAATAAGGTTATGGAAATCGAACAATTTGAGATGAGCTTCCCATCCTTCTCCTTCTCCTTCAATTCTAAATTGCTCTCTAAAACTAGAGGTTGGGCAAACAGCCTTCCTCTCTCAAATGGCTCTTAAATAGGATATTAACTCAGCCACTTCTAAATTGTAATAACTTTCCCACTTGCCTAAAGGTTCTAGAGTCTTCTAACTCATCTTGACATAAGGCTAACCTCAAGGTGGAGTTTAACTCATCCAACTCATGGAGAAACATTCAATTTTCGCAACAAAGAAAAAATGAAATATTTGGGTGACCATAAAAGTCAACAAAAGGGGCTAGAGGGGTGGAAAATGCCCCCAACCCATATCCATACCCCTTAGGTACTTAGTTTTCATGATTTTTGGCCTCTAGGACTAATTAGTGACCTATCAAAATGCTAGAAAAGTTTGGACTTTCTAACAACCCTAAAAAAACAAAATTAATCACTAATCCTGATTAGGGTAATTAATCTTGATTACTAACTAATTAGCAAAAAGGTAACTAACCTAGTCCAACTTAGATCTTTAAGTTACTTGGTTAATCCTAACTATCAAGCTGAAATGCATATATGAGTCATGAATGTCAAGTGACACTATAAAATCACTATTACAAAACATTAACACTTAATGCTTATAGAATGATACATTCATTAAATTTATGATACAAATAAAATACGAACAATGGGGTCTGCATCTTTTATTCCGAGACTCAATCCTAGTTTCCACAAATGGTACATAGGGTCCAATTTTTATTCTCCATTAGATTTCCTAGCTAAAATATCTTGCACACTCATTGCACACATCAGTAACTCAAGAAAATTAAATGCATATATATATATATATATATATAACTCATCAAGATAATCATATAACTCAGAACATAAATCTTTTATTTAAGTAATCTTTTCTCATTTCTACACACATTTAATCATAATAATTACATAATCAATATAATATATAACTTATTCATTAATTCAAATTAAGTACTAGAATAATCATCGTTAGGCATGCATATACCTAAACATCATAACATTACCAATAGGGCATACTGAACCATCTAAATACATATAACCTAATCATTGTGGTACCAAAATCAACATCCTTGTCATCAGGGGAAAACACCTCATATCATTGTTAGTGAAATTTTAATGTTTAAACACTTGAGATAATGTAGTAGTTCTCAAATCACTTAGTATTAAAATATGGATGTATCAATTGATCTTAGTTTTCATTAGGACATTCACAACATAAAATATTACTTCATATCTATTTAAATCTCCTATAATGGTTTTAACAGAGAACTCATATTTTATAAGTACATACAAGGAGGGATCTTACAAGAAGGGAAGACATCAGATGTGAAAAGGATTTCTAAGATGCAATTAGATACAATGAATTGATTAATGATTGCAAACCATAAATTGAATAAAAAATACATTGAGATCATAACCCTAAAGTTATAGAATGAACAATTGAGGAATGAATTGAGAACAAAAAAGGAATTTGTTGAAAGTTTCAACAAACCTAGTGAAGAAATTGAATACTTTGAGAAACTTATGATATCTTCAAGATCTAATAATGATATTGCTAGATTGGGATACACTAGTTCCTAAGAAGGAGAATCATCTAAAAGTGGTGAACAAAGAAACAACAAAGGTAAGTGTTAACCAAAAATGCCTTCCCACCAAAAAATTGATTTGAAATGTCGACATGTCCAATAGTCGTACATTTTCAAGGATTCAAATGATCAAATGTTATATAAGGATCTATTTAAAACTTTTTCCATATCTTTTTTTAAATCCTAAGTCTCATGGCCTTAGTTTCATGTTACGCCTTTGAAACATTTCAAGTTGTGACCATGCAATTATCCTTTGGTTTTCATAGTCATAGTGGAGTAAGCACTAACTAGAGTTCAAATGGCAAAAGCATGATGACATTATGTTCAAATCATCATTGGGTTAGTTGGCTCAACCAAGGTCAAGGTCTTGATAGCGCAACTGCACTATTTTTACTCAATCAAAAGGTTAATCTGACAGACCATGGTTTAGTTGTGATAGTGTGATAAGGGAAAAGCCTTTAGTGTTTCAAAGATGCATTTCACATTGTCAAATCTTTTAGATCTATGTTCAACACATAGGCATGGTGGTTAAAGAGTAGACTATAGTTAGAGCTGCGATCAAGCAATTCCCTTTGTTTCACTTAGTTTCAAGGTTAAGAGATGAACTTTAGCTCAAAGTGAAAATGGTGAAAATGTGGTTAGGATCTCATTTTTGCAAGGTCATGATAGTTAGTGGGAAATGTTGAAAACAAGCTATGAAATAGTGATGGACAATGGGTCGCAGTTTCATAAGTAATAACTATTAATGAAAAAAGGTTGTGGTGAAGCTATGAGCACGGGTGGTCAAACATGAAACATAAGGTTGAATGTTGACAAGGTGGCAGAATGATAAAGGATGATTGGTTCACATGACAAGGCATGAAGGTTGACTCTAGTTGACTAATTACACAACTAGTTTGATGTAGTTATGATAGAGGAAGCAACTCTTTGATGATAGATCTGATCTTTTCGATCTCATGCAATCACTTTCATTGTTCCCTAAGTCTGATAAATGCAAATGGACACTCCATTGTTGCCTATTGATCCATCTACTTAGAAGCTAATGGCTGCCATTCCTAATCTCTTAGAGCATTGTTTGGTGGGCAAGTGGATTTCCAGCATTTAGTTTTGTACCATGATTAGATATTTCCTAGATTTGCAATAGTGGTTGGATGTAGTGGTTGTGAAGTAACTCCTAGTTAAAAAAAATCTTAGTTATGCTTAAGCTATAAAAGAGCATTTTGTAACTCTTTTAAGTGTGGTCAATTCTTATTTATTCTCCTTGGTATGTTTTGGCATACATATTGTAAATTCCTTTTGCCTCTAAGCTATTCATGATATTCTACCTTATCTCTTTCAGCCATTGATGTACTATGCAAAATCTATTTTCCTTTCTTCAATATTTTGTGGCTATCTACAATTTGCATGATTGTATCTCTTTTGACTTGTGAATGATATATAAGTGAACTCTCTTCTTCCTTGTGTTATTCATGTTGGTTGTTTGATCTACATGTGATTGTCAGATTTAAACATCTGGATCTGTATATCTTTGATGTCATAATAGTTCAAATGTGCATATATGGGCAGGGGTAAGATTGGACATGCTTTCATGTAATCCTTGTCCCTTTCCTCTTTAAGTGTAGTTTAAGTGTATCCTAATAACAAAAGAAGCTGACCTTCTCTAGAGACTCAACCTCATAGTTCAAGTCTCATAGCTTGGAGGTTGTTTCCATGTTTCACAAGGTTTTCCTCAGGTAAAAGCTTTGGACAAGGGTGAAAGCTTTTGTGACAATAGTTTTTGGCATGCCCAGTAGGACTATATTCAAAATATTTCAAGTTCACTAGTTTCAAAGAAGAAAAGTTCCAATATGTGTTGAGAAGATAGTGCTTCTCTTAGTATTTTTAGGCCTTGAAGAGGCTTATATCCAAGCACTTGGCAACTCTACTCCATTCCAAATTTGGTTTCTAGACCAAGTTGATGTGATTCATGCCCAAAGCTAAAACAAAGGCATCTTCTAGAGGTAAGTTCTTATACTAGGAGCTGTCATTTTCTAATCCAAGAAGAAAGGATAGGGTATCTCTATCACTAGCTAGGAGTGCAGTAGTAACACATACCCCTACAAGATCCATCTCCACTCCTCCTGTTGTTAGATCTCAACCTAGAATACCATCTACTCATATCAATAGATAAATTTATTACATGGCTAGAGCCATTCTTTCACCACCTTTAATTGTGGAAGTCCTCTCCCATTAACCCAGAGACATGACATACTAGTATTATCTCTTAAAAGTATACCCAAGTTTACTGGTGAAACTTCTATCTTTCCCTTAAAACACATCCTAGAAGTTGCAAATGTTTGTAATATACATAGAATATCTAAGGATGATGTTGCTATTAGGCTTCTAGCTTCATCCTTGAAAGGAAAAGCACTACAATGGTATAGAGGTTTGCCTTACAACTCTATTACTGGTTAGGATGGGTTAGAAGCAAGACATTATAAGCATTTTGAGGACAAAAATGATCATGTATCACTTTTGGAGTAGCTGATAACCATCAAGAGGGCACCCCATGAATGTACGATTGATTTTAATTATTAATTTCAAAAGACATGGGATAGAATATCTACTATAGTGAAGCCTTCTCTTGGTAATGCATTCTTGTATTACCTCAGAGCCTTCAACAATGATATTGCTACCACTTTGCAGTCTATGGGAGGTGACACTTTACTAGATGCTTACGAGGTTTCCATAAGGGCAAAAAATATCTTGAGACAAGGAGGGAAGTTAGATCCAAGACCTCCAATGCCCTTCTTTCCTGACATGCCCAATCATCAGCCTACTATAGCCCCTTTTCATACTTCCTCTGCAAGTTAGCCTCTTGTTGTGGTCCCAATATCTTCCACATCCTCTAATGGAGTTGACACGATTGAGGCCATGATGTAGACACTGATGTAGAATGTGGATAAGAGGATGTAGGATCAAGAAAAGAAGATGGAGGACAACAATGCAATAGTGCAAGAAATGGGTAATGATTTGTTGACTATGAAGATGAAACAAGCTCAAAATAATAAGCCTTCCCAACTTTAGTATTAAGGTTCAATTCATAATCAATCCCCGAATAAGAGTAATTTCCCTTATAATTAGAATAGACCTATCAACCACTCTTACAATTAGAATAGACCTATAAACAACACCTAGAATACAAACACTACCCTAAATAGGGCTTTAATCCCTCAGAACAATCTTTCTCAAGATCAAGATTTTTGCCCTTCTTGTAACTACTCCTATGGATATTGCATGTGCTAGAAGGTAGAATCTTACTTGGCTTTAATTGTACTAGAGCAAGCCATTGCCCAACAAGACAATGCTAATCAACTTGCTAATAATTTTTAGTAGTGTGGTTGTTCTTTCATGAATCATCAAGTGGAAGAGCATTATAATGTCAACCATGATTCCTATGCTTACAATACTAGGAGAAAGAGAAGTGCTGTTGAAGATGTTACTCCTCCTCACAATTAGTCTTCAACATCGAGTACGGTGCCTCATGTATAAGAAGTGGATCAACAACATTGTGCTAATCAACTTGCTAATGCTCCTCGGCAACAAAGACAAAATAATTTCAGAGGAGATGTGAATGACCCTCAAGTTGTTCCATCTCAACTTCCTACACATGTAGTTCCTAAATTTTCTATCAAAGCACTTAATGCATCATTCAATGTGGTAGAAAAAATGAAGAAGACAAATGTGAATATTTCTATATGGAATAATATTGCTAGTATACCATCACAAAAGAAGCTACTACAACAAGAGTTGGAGAGTATTGAACCAAGGGATCAGTCATCAAGCATGGAGATTGGCATAAGTTTGGTAAACTATCAAAGGAGATAGAGACAAAAAAAGGGTTAGGCCTCCTCCATCTTATGTTTCTCTCATTATAGGAGATAAGCTAGTCCACAATTGCATGATTGATTCAGAGGCTAGTAGTTCAGTAATGCCCAAGTGTGTTGCTGATATCTTAGGAATGAAATATGAGCCCATTGTTAGGGATCTATTATAGTTTGATGGTAGTACTGTCAAGACTATAGGAATCCTTAGGAATGTTGAAATGGCCCTACATGCATGCCCTAGTTGTACTATAGTTCAAGATATATCAGTTGCTGAGGTTAAACAACACTATGCCATTTGTCTTTCAAGAGATTTCACTACCCAAGTAGGTGGTTACATATCATCTAATTGATCATACATGTTTTTTAGAACAAGATATGGAACTAAAGCTTCAATTAGAGAAGAGCCCTTATCCCTTCATCATATTGAGCCCTTCATTCCTAATCTCATCAATATAAACCGTACCATCCTAGAGATAGATGGAAATGACATAGAAAATGAGCCTACCACTTCTCTAGTAGAGATACTTGATTTTATCTTAGATGAATGGGCTAATGCATATTAGTTTGATCCTATATCAGAAACCTTGGAGACAAGCCTTGGTACTTATTGTATATCAGAGAAGGACACTCTTGTCCATAACCTTATGAATAAAAAAGAGGATACAAGTGGGATATGGAGCATGTACTTTGATGGATCAAGAAATAAAAATGGATTAGGAGCTAGTGCAATGTTGGTTTCTCCTACACTAGAAAGGTACTACTTCTCATTTAGGCTTTAATTCATTTGTACCAATAATGTGCCTGAGTCTGAGGCATTAACCCAAGGTTTTCTACTAGCTCAAAAAAGAAGAATTCAAGTTTTAAGTGTATATGGAGATAGTGAGCTAGTGGTTAATTAGGTAAGAAACCAAAATATCACTAAGAATGGCTTGCTCTAGTTTTATAAACATAGAGTATGTGATTTTCTTGAAAGTTTCAATGCATTTCCATAGGAAAGAAAATAGATATGCTGACAAACTTGTAGCAGTGGGTTCATCTTATGATGTGCCAAAGAGCCTTGAAGATGAGAAGAAGCAACAGATTAGAGTGGTGGTTAGGCCTGTGATTCTTGATAATAATGTCAATTTGCAAGTCTTTGAATGTGATGAATAGATTGTAAGTTTCTTGCAAAATGAAACATAGTTCTTAGATAGAAATTAGTCAAGACTACATGACCAATATGGGGATAAAATCATCAACTTTGGCTCCAATAAGTTGCCTAAGGGTCCTATTACCTTAGAGAGTATCTTTAGTCCTAATGACCAAGCAAGAGATAGAGGCATGAACCTTGCTGCAAAAAAAGATGATCATATACCAGTTGCAATTACTCATGGAAATACTTTAAACATGGGAAAGGTATGTTCTGAAACTAAACAAGAAAGTTTTGTCCATCTATGTCAAGAATTTAATGATGTATTTTCTTGGACATATGATGATTTAAAAGGTTTTGACCCAAGTCTATTTCAACATACCATAGATTTAGTTGATAATGTCAAACATGTTAGGCAAAAATAGAAGCCAGTAAATCCCAAGATTGAGCCATTAATGATAAAGGAGCTATCCAAGCTACTATAGACCAATATATTTTCCCTATCAAGCATTCCTCTTAGGTAGAAAACCTTGTCACTGCTAGGAAGAAGAGTCTAGAGAAATCAGACTATGTGTACACTTTAGGGATCTTAACCAAGCCTCCCTCGAGGATCATCACCCCCTCCCTTCCATGGAAAAAATACTGTCTAAGGTTAGTGGTTCAGAGAGATGATCTTTTCTTGATAGATTCTCTGGTTACAATTAGGTGTTAGTCAAGGAGTCTGACAGATATAAAACTCCTTTCACCACAAAATGGGGCACCTATTCCTATAGTAAAATGCCTTTTGGACTAACAAATTTAGGTGCGACATTTCAAAAGGCAATGGAGATGGCCTTTAAGAACATGATTGAAAGGTTTGTGTTGGTCTACCTAGATGATATCATATTGTGTTCAAAGAATATAGCAGATAATTTTGGCCATCTTAGACAAGTATTCATAAGATGTAGAGTATGGAGTATCTTTGAATCCAAGCAAGTGTGTCTTTGCCACTAATCAAGGAAAATTGTTAGTACACATTATATCTAAGGATGGTGTGATCATTGATCTAGAAAGAATGAAATAAATACTCTCTCTCTCTCTCTCTCTCTCTCTCTCTCTCTCTCTCTCTCTCTCTCTCTCTCTCTCTCTCTCTCTCTCCCTAACCATAAGAAGCATTTGCAAAGTATTCTTGGTAGAATAAATTTTGTGAGGAGATTTATTCCTAATTTAGGTATTATGGTGAAACCTCTTACAACTATGCTTAAAAATAATATGGCCTTCTCATGGACCAAGGAAGGGAAAGAAAGTTTTTAAGAAATCAAGGTAGCCATAGCCTCATCTCCTACTCTCATCATTCTAAATTTTGAGGAAGATTTCATTCTTTACACCTTGGGTGGTGAGTCAAGTATTTCTACTATCTTGACTCAATCAAATGACAATAATGAAGAACAACCTATTGTTTTCTTTAGTGAAGGGCTTAAAGAGTATGAAGACAAATATATTTATGTGGGGAAATAAGCCCCTATAGTTATTAGATCTTAGAAGAAGTTTAGAAATCTTCTATCTCATAATAAGATCCATTTGCTAGTGTCTTATGCTAGTGTGAAAGATTTACTTTTGAGAAAGAATATTAATGATAAAAGGGTAGGTTGGATCACCAAAGTGATGGAGTATGATGTGGACATCTAGATCACTAAGTTGGTAAGAAGGAAAGGATTATGAAAGTAGATGATCTCATCTCAAGAATTGGATGAAGAAGTTGCCTTGATGTTGACAGAATAGTAGGAGGTGAGAGATGATAACCCAAAGAATTGGATAGATGACATGAAGACCTTCTTGTTAGGTAATGGATATCCTTAGGGATTAGATAGGGAAAAAATAAGACAATTTAGATTATAGTCAATCCCCTATGCTATAGTTGATGATATCCTATTAAGGAAAGACTCCAATGGAGCTTTGATGAGATGTATTGATGCAGATCAAGCAAAGAGAATGATTAAGGAGCTTCATGATGGTCCTAATGGTGGCCACTTTTTAGTAAGAACAACTGGTATGAAGATAATGAGAGCTAGTTACTACTAACCATTCTTGTTCAATGATTTCCATAAGTATGTCAAGAAGTGTGAAAAATGTGCCTTCTTTTTAGATAAGCAAAGACTTGTAGCCCTTCCACTTCATCCCATTCAAGTGGATCAGTCCTTTACTCAATAGGGATTAGATTTTATTGGCCTTATTAATCCTCCTTCGAGCTCTAGTCATAAATGGATTCTAGGTACTATAGGGTACTTTTCCAAGTGAAGAGAGGCAATTGTATTAAAAGATGCTACTGAGGATTTAGTTGTTGAATTCTTAGATGGACTTGTTACAAGGTTTGGTACCCCTTCCACCATAATTTTAGACAATGAAAAATCATTTTTAGGAGCTCAGATTTGTGGATGGGTAGTAGATCATGGAATATACCTAAGAACTTCTTTCAATTACTACCCCCAAGGTAATGGATTGGCTGAGTCCTCCAATAAGAATTTGATTAGAATCATCAAGAGGACTATTGAAGATAATCAAATATGTTGGCATCAAAAATTGAGAACTACCCTTTGGGATGATAGAATAAAACCTAAAAGGGCTATTGGAAACCTTTCATGTCGGTGTATGGTAGGGAAGCAAGACTTCCTATCTCATTAGAGTTCCCATCCCTAAAATTAGCTCATCAATTTGAACTAATTGAAATTAATGCTATATTTGTAAGGATAGTAGAACTGATGGAGTTAGAAGAGAAGAGAAATTAGGCTACACAGACCTTGGAAATACACCAACAATAGATGAAGAAGTATTTTGATAAGAAGGCTAAGTGAAAATTTTTTAGAGAGGGTGATTTGGTGCTAAAATGGGATGTAAACAGAGCAAAAGCGGGAAGAGATCAAAGTTAGATGCCTTATGAAGTGGTCGCTATGTGATTATCAGTTGCAAGTAGGCTAATGCTTTCCAGTTATGAAAGCCTAATGGTGAAATCTTTTCTATTCCAATCAATGGAATAGAGATCAAGCCTTGTTTCTGATAGAAATGAATGTTTCATGTATATAGTTAGTTAGTTTGCTTCTTGTTTCTTTCCTATTTTCCAAGAAGTGCATGAGCACATATTTTTTAGCAGGGAGTTTTTTTTTCCAATTTTGCAAAGTTGCAAAGCTAAGGATGCAAAAAGGGTGATAAAATAGATATGTTCTCAAATTTAGGGACTCTATAGTCCAATAGATCTTCGAGCAGTCACTGGTCTTATGCCAAGCATGCTTGCATCTCCTCTCAGTCGCCGAAAATGTTAACCAAAAATGCCTTCCCACTAAAAAATTAATTTCAAATATTGACATGTCCAATGGTCATACCTTTTCAAATATTCAAATGATCAAACATTATATAAGGATCTATTTAAAACTTTGGCCATATATATTTTTATCCTAAGTCTTGTAACCTTATTTTCATATTATACCTTTGAAACATTTCAAGTTGTGATCGTACTATCACTCTTTGGTTTGCACAGTCACAGTGGATAAGTGCTAACTAGAGTTCAAATGGTGAAGGTGCAATGACATTATGTTCACATCATCATAGAGTTAGTTGGCTCAACCAAGGTTAGGGTCCTGACAGGCGGTTGCACTATTTTCACTCAGTCACAAGGTTAATCTGATAGACCATGGTTTAAGTTGTGGTAGTGCAATAAGGGAAAAGCCTTTAGTATTTTAGAGATGCATTTCACACCATTAGATCTTTTACATCTATGGTCATTGTACAGTCATGGTGGTTAAAGAGTAGACTTTATTTAAATTTGTGATTGAGTGATTCCCTTTATTTTTCTCAATCACAAGGTAAAGAGATGAACTTTGGGTTAGAGTAGAAATGGTGTGAAGTCATTTAGGATCTCAATTTTGCAAGGTCATGATAGTCAGTGGGAAATGTTGAAAACAAACTATGAAGTAGTAATAGATAGTGGGTCACAGTTTCATAAGTAATAATTGTTAATGAAGAAAAGTGGTGATGAAGCTGCAAGCATGCGCAGTCAAACATTAACCATAAGGTTGAATGTTGACAAGGTGGCTAAATGATAAAGGATTATTGGTCCACATCACAAGACCTAAAGTTTGACTCCAGTTAATTGATTAGATAGATAATTTGGCATACTTATGATAGAGGAAGTAGCTCTTTGATGATAGATTTGATCTTTTCAATCTCATGTAATCACTTTCATCATTCCCTAGGTCTAATAAATGTGAAAGAACACTCCATCATTGCTTGTTGATCCATCTACTTAGTCAGAAGTTAGCGGCTGCCATTCCTGAGCTCTTTGAGCTTCATTTGGTGGAAAAGTGAATTTCCAACATCCAATTTTGCACCATGATTAGATATTTTCTAGCTTTGTGATAGTGGTTGGATGTAGTGGTTGTGAAGTAAGTCTTAGGTAAAATTTTTTTTAGTTATGCTTAAGTTATAAAAGCACATTTTGTAACCATTCTAAGTTTGGTCAATTCTTCTCTATTTTCCTTGGCATGTTTTGGCATGCACATTATAAATTCCCTTTGCCTCTAAGCTATTCATGATATTCTACCTTATCTCTTTCAGCCATTGATGTACTATGCAAGATCTATTTGTCTCTCTTTAATGTTTTGTGGCTGTCTATAATTTGCATGATTGTATCTCTCTTTTGACCTATGAATGATCTATAAGTGAACTCTCTTCTTCCTTGTGTTATTCATGTTGGTTGTCTAATTTGCATGTGATTGTAGAATTTAAAAAAGTCTAGATCTATATATCTTTGATGTTATAATGGTTCTAATGTGCATGTATGGGAAAAGGTAGGATTGAACACTCTATTTTGGTGCATTGCATCGTTAGAATACATTAGGTAGTTACTTTCATGTATTTCATCTCCCTTTCCTTTTTAAGTGTATTTTAGGTGCATCCTAATAGAAAAGGAAGCCAACCTTCTCCAGAGACTCAACCTCATAGTTCAAGTCCCACAGCTTGGAGGTTGTTTCTATGTTTCACAAAGTTGTCCTTAGGTAAAAACTTTGGACAAGGGTGCAGGTGTTTGTGACAATAGTAAGAACTACAAACTCACTTGTCATAATTGTGGAAATTTAGGTCGTACAACAAATGTTTGCAAGAGCAATAATGAAAATTAGAGCCCTAAGAAGAAATTCAAGGGTTACTATCATAAGTGAAACAAGCAAGGACATTAGGCACACAAATGTAGGACCAAGACCTTAAGAACATAAAGATTTGAAGGATACTACCAAAATTGTCAGAAGTATGAAATAAAGCATATGAATGTAGATATAATGCCAAGTGGACATCAAACAAGTACACAAAGGTACAATAAAATGAAAAATCCTACAATTGGGATTACAATACAAAGTATAGTTGTCATTATTGTCAAGAATATGAACATGTTCCTAAGAATTTAATTAGAATGCATTTTAGAGGAAACTACAATAGATGGCTGAGTGAGACTACATGCTTTAGTTGTCTTGAGATTGGTCATATCAGTAGAAATTTTCCAACTAGATCACCAATACTAAGTAATGGAAATAATAACGGAAAAGAAAAGGTTAATGTTGAGAAGGTCAAAGTATAAATGAATAAGACATGGAAGAAGAAGGAGGATTACAACACACCAAGGTCAGATGAGGTCACTTCATCCAATGGATCAAGTGATCACATCACCCCCAACTAGGTAGTCAAGAAGTATGTATGGGATTGATATTTCAAATGATATATTATACATTAGTTCCAAGAATATAAGTTTTGAAAAGATTGTATATGCATGAATTAAGATGCAATATATTGGTTAAAACCTAGAAGAAATCTTTAGTTTTGTTAAGTTTTCATGTTGTTGTCGAGCATGGAAAGTTTCATAGTTATTGTCAAGTGATGGAATTGTGATTAGTATTGGTCAAGCTTGCTATGTTACCTGAGCATACTAGAAATCATGTATAAGCCGAGTGAGTGGGAAGTCCTATGATAGTTGAGCTTACAACTGTGTAAGCACTAAGCATTTATCATTCAATATGAAGGGTTATGTAGTTGATTTTTGACTCATTTGCAGCCATTAGATATTGAATAAAGCATGAAGAGCATAAAGGAAAAGTGGAAAAAGAGATTTTAGCATCCGTGAATCAAATTCAGTTACAACTTGACTCATTCATCAAATTGGAAAGGTATTTTACTAGTGATGAGTTTCACTATTTGAATTTTTGTAATCCCTAAGTAGCAAATATGGCATCTAGCTCTTCTATGAATGTTAGGAAAGAAGGAAAGGAAGTTTTTAATGTTTAGCTAATTAGTAATGATGTAAGACAACCACATTTCTAAGAAATGCCTGAGATAACATACAAATGAGACCCGTTTGTTGCATTGTCGATGATACCACCAAAAGTTTTAATGATTCAAGACATTAGGTGTTCTTACATGGGAAAGATAGGAGAAGTAGTTGACATAGAGATAAGGGATTCCTACAAAAAACTTTGTGATAACAGAGTCTTGAGGGAAGAATACAAAATTGTTGAAGGGAAAGGGTTGAACCATGCCCTAGATTTTCCTCAAGAGTTTAAGATAGAATGGATTGGAATTATTTTGAGCCGCATACATGACAATTATATCTGGTTCAAGAATTGACTGATTAAGCTCAAGAGGATAATAAACCAAGTATTAGGGGTACCCTACCTTGATAGACCTAAGAACATGAGGAGCAATGCAAAGGAGGTGATTGAGAAGAATACATGTGTAGTGTGGAACAAATGAAGGATGTTTGTTGACATGAGAGTGATAGCTCACAAGGTCTTTTAGTGTAGCTAACTAAAAAATGTTTCTTGCATGGCTATTGATTTGGGATACAAGATATTAAAGAGGGATCATACTTATGACCATTTCAAGTTGCAAGTAAAACAACTATCAAAAAAATTGGAGGCCATAGGGAAAGAAAAGAGTGCATCATGTAAATTTGTCTCTTTACTAGTCTACATATTCTTCTATGTGCATAACAAATTCCCCATGTTTGGTACAATTTCTTGGAAGACCAATAGGTCTATTGCAATACATATTTTAGAATTCATAGGGCAACTAGGTGATTATTTTGATTCAGCAATGACAAGTTATTTTGAGGATTTTAAGAAATCCATGAAATAAAGGTTAAGGATCCCTATATCCCCAGTGGAGAAACACTATGATGATATTTATTTCTTAGTGGATGCCAACCATACATATGTGTAGATAGATATTCCTAGGGTTAGATGGCTTAAGCCCTTGCCATATGAGATAAATGTAGATGATACCTCAACAACAATTACAACCTTATTGGTAGAAGACATTGATCAAAGTGCCACCTCATTTGGGAACTATGAGGAAGATAAATCAAGGATAACTATTGACTTAAAAATAGCTACACATTTGAGGAAGAAGAAAACACTTGTAAAAAAGCTAAAGGAGAGATTTGGGGAAGGCGGAGAAGAAGAAGAAGAAGAAGGAGATGGTGAAGAAGAGGAAGAATAGGGCCAACCTCACTGGCATTAACTCAAGGTCAAGGAGAGGATCTAGAAGAAGATGTAGAAGGTGGCAAGGGAGAAAAAGCCAAGGAAGCACCAAAAGACACTAAGGAAAAGAAGAGGAAAGCCAAGGAACAAATAATGGAGAAACTAGAGAAGACTATGAAGAAGCCACAATAGAAGCCTACAATACATACTACTAGGTCTAACACAAGGGCAACCACTATTCAAGAAAAATAAGTTTCTAAGCCTAAAGGAAATAGGCCACCATTTAAGGGCAATGCAATGGGCTACAAGAAAAATATTAATCAAAGGCCTTTTCGTCCATATAATCCAGTTCCCCTCAATTCAGCTAATCCAGTTAGAGACATAGTGCCCATGTAGAATAATCTTGCAGTGGACTTTGAGTGGTGTTATCCTTGTAATGAACCACACAATCAGGCTACATGCAAAAATAGAGTTATAAATCAAGCATTAATGGTGCAAAATACAGTAGCAGGATAGCAAAATGTTACAAATGATGCACCTGAGTAGCAACATGATGTACCGACTCCTAAGACTACTTTCCTCAACTGGCAGAGAGATGAATTTTTCCCAGTCAATAATGACTCACCAATATCAGCAAATACCCAAGCTAAGAAAAGAGCTCTTGAAATAGACCACACAATAAATAAGGGTACATCTACTGATATAGTTGAGCCATCATCAAGTGCTACAAACATGGTGGGAGACACTCATGTCCCTATCACCAAGGAAACCATTCACAAACCAACAGAACATGTTGTTGCTAAGATACATTAGAAATCACACTTTGCTGCTCCATTCAATATAGTGGAGAATATGAAGAAGATGAACATGTTTATGTCAATGTGGGAGACTTTGACTATTCCTGGTCAAACAAATATCCTACAAAAGGCCCTTTTAGATCAAGCGAATCCCACAAAGGTGATGAATGAACTAGCAAAGGCAGTGTTAACCAACGCTGATGAAAAGAAGGATGACAGTGAGAAAACTGCCAAGGAATCAAATAAGGTAATAAAATTGCCTCCATTTTATCTTTCCTTAATCATTGGTGATAAGTTAGTCCATAATTGTATGGTAGATAGTGGAGCTACAAGCTCCGTCATGCCAAAAAAGATAGCTGACCAGTTAGGACTAAAATACTAGCCTATTGAAAAAGGTGTTGTCCAACTTGATGGGACATTTGTAGGTACTATAGGCATGATTAAAGATGCAAGTGTCAGCCTTCATGCTTGTCCTAATTTTTCCATTCAGCAAGATATATATGTCATAGATTTACCTCCGTACTTTGCTATCTGCTTGTCTAGGGACTTTACAACAAAGATTGGTGGTTATTTGTCATCTGATTGGTCTCATATGCTTTTTAGGACTGGATATGGCACTAAAGTAACCATTAAATATGAGTTTCTTGCAAAAAATAATATAGAACCTTATACACCCAGTGCTGTTAATGCAAACCTGCTTGCATTTAATGAAGAGGAGTGTCATACAACAGCTAAAAATTGAACCCAACTAGATAATGTCCTAGATATTCTTCTTGATGAATGGGCCTCTAGTCAAACCTTTGAAAATCAATTTTATCATGTGACAAGTGCTGACTTAGGGACCTACATTAACCATGAACAAAATGAGGTCATTCATGCTTTGGCCAAACCAGTAGGTCAATCAGCAAAGTCTAAAGATCAGTTATGGAACATGTTTTTCGATGGTTTGAGAGGTCGACAAGGCGCTGGTGGGGGTGTTATGTTGATTTCACCCGATGATGAGAAATATTATGCCACTTTCAAATTCACTTTTTCTTGTACCAACAATACAACAAAATATGAAGGTTTAATCCAAGGGTTAGAATGGGCCAGAAAGTGTGGCATTAAGTGTTTAAAGGTATACAGTGATAGTGAATTAGTAGTAAACCAAATCAGATGTCTAAATGCTATAAAGAATGATATTTTGAAATCTTATAGACATCGTGTTTGGGATTTACTTGAATATTTTGATGCATTTAACATACTAGCTATTCTTAGAAATAAAAATCAACATGCTGATAAGCTAGTAGTTGTAGGAGCCCATTATGATATTGTTAGTAGCATGTTAGCACATACTGATAAGCAACATATCAAAATCATTACCAGACCTTCAGTTCCTGATAATGATACTAATTGGCAAGTTTTTGACACTGATGAACAAATTTTACAATTTTTGCTAGAAGAAGATGTTTTTGGTAATTCTAATCAACAAAGGTATAAGGATCAGTATGGTGACTAGGTAATCCAATTAAAAAACAAGTTTCCAAAGGGTTTAGTAATGCTAGAAAGCATTTTTAATTCATATGATTAGCTCAAATCTAGAAAGGCTAACTTGTTGATTACAAAAAATTACTATGCAGACTTGGAAATTGCACTGGGTAAATGTTTGAAATTTGGTAAAGTTAACTTAGCTAAAGAAACAAAAGATTTTCTTCATTTGTTTCAAGAAATCAGCGATGTGTTTGCTTTGCAGTATAGTGACTTAAGAGGAGTTAACCCGAAATTGGCACAACACACAATAGAGATGGAATCATCAGCAAAACCAGTGCAACAAAAGCAAAGGCCGATTAATCCTAAGTTGGAACCATTGATGCAAAAGGAGGTTTTCAGACTAATTGAAAGTAAGATAATTTTTCCTATTCAACACATGAGTTGGGTTGCTAATCTAGTTCCAGTAAGGAAGAAGACTGGGGAGTTATGACTGTGTGTGGATTTTAGAGACTTGAATAGAGTCTCATTGAAAGATAGGCACCCACTTCCGTCCATGGAGCAGATATTATAGTGTGTGTCAGGGGCTGAGAGGTTTTCTTTATTGGATGGTTATTCAGGTTATAACCAAATCTTGGTCAAAGAAGAGAACCACTATAAAATAGCTTTCACAACAAAATGGGGTACAATGGCATAAAAAAGAATACCATTCAGACTGTCTAATGCTGGAGCCACATTTCAAAAATCCATGGAGATGGCTTTCAACAATTTGATGTACAATTTTGTTTTGGTGTATTTGGATGATGTCACAGTTTACTCATAGAAAACAACAGATCATATAGATCATTTAAGGCAGATTTTTGAGCATTGTAGAGATTTCAGCATCTCCTTAAACCCCAAAAAGAGTATATTTTTTTTTACATGAGGGAAAGTTACATGGATATGTTGTATCAAAGGCAGGAATCATGGTGGACCCTGAATGAGTTGCAAGGATTTTGGAACTGCCTTTACCACAACACAAGAAAGGCCTTCAAAGTTTCATTGGCCGTATCAATTTCGTGCGAAGTTTTCTGCTTGATATTGCAGCAATCCTCAAGCCTTTAACAACTATGCTTAAAAAGAATGCAATTTTCACATGGACAAAGGAAGCCAAAGATAATTTTTAGGCCATCAAAAATGCATTAGCATTAGCACCTGTCCTAATCAATCCTGATTTCAGCAAGGATTTCATTCTTTAAGCCTATGGTGGTTATGATGTAATTTCAGCTATGTTAGTACAAAAAAATGTAGAGGGATTGGAACAGCCAATCACATTCTTCAACAAAGGACTGGAGGAGTATGAACAACATTATAAGTTTGTCGAAAAACATGTCCTTGCTGTTGTGAAGAGTCTTAAAAAATTCAAACATTTGCTGACACATAACAAAGTTATTTTGCATGTCACACACCCAAGTGTTAAGGAATTCCTCTTGAGTAGAGATCTAAATGAGGAGAGAGCTGGCTGGATCACACACGTCATGGAGTATGATGTAGAGATTCAGATCACTAAGCTAGTTAGAGGAAAAGGATTATGTGAACAAATTGCAGATAATGACATTGCAGAACTTTAGGAACAAGCAAATAGAGTTTTGCTGATCGGAGCAGCTGGAAATGATGATAAACCAGCAAGCTAGTTACAGGATATGATGCATTTTTTGAAAACCAGTTAATGCCCAGCCACCTTAGATAGAGAAAAGTGAAGATATTATCGCTTGCAATCAGTCCCTTTTGTGCTGATTAATGACATTTTATATAAGAAAGACTTCAATGGAGTCCTTCCTAGGTGTGTAGATTTAGATCAGATTGCTCAAATATTGCACGAATTTCATAATGGTCATTCAAGAGGACACTTTTCTCCAAGGACTAAAACTTAAAAGATTTCAAGAGTAGGCTATTACTAGCCTGATTTGTTGAAGGATTGTCATACACATGTCAGAAAATACACCAAATGTGTTATGTTTGTGGGAAAAGAAAGGCTGCCAGCTTTTCCCTTGCAGCCAATTAAAACTGAATAGCCCTTTCAGAAATGGGGAGTTGATTTTATAGGGCCCATTAGCCCTGCATCCAGTGTGGGTCATAAGTGGATTATTACGGCCACTGATTATTTCACACGCTGGACTGAAGCAACAGTGTTAAAGGATGCAAATGAGACAACAGTACTAAATTTTTGTGATGATATTGTAAACAAGTTTGGAGTACTTGATTCCATTATTTTTGATAATGCGCTTGCTTTTATTGGAATGAAAGTCACTGATTGGGCCTTTAATCATGGGATTTGTCTTAGCACCAGCTCAAATTATTACCCACAGGGTAATGGATTGGTTGAATCTTCTAACAAGAATCTTATAAGGATTATCAAATGCAACTTGCAAGAGAACAAGAGAGATTGGCATTCAAAGCTAAAAATTGCCTTATGGGTTGACAGGATTACTCCAAAGCAAGTTATTGGAAATTCACCTTATAGGCTTGTGTATGGAAAAGAAGCCAGATTATCCATTGAGATAGAATTACCCACACTTGACCTTGCTACATAGCTGGTTTTGTTTGAGGAAGGTGACCCTATTTTAGTGCGGTGCACCCAGCTGATGGAGTTGGAGGAAACAAAGAAAAAAGCCATGGAAACCATGGAGTATCAGCAAATGCAAATCAAAAAGAGCTTTGATAGAAGAGCTCGAGCTTAGGAGTTCCATGTCGGTGACATGGTACTGAAGTGGGATGTTTTGAAGAGCAGGCCAGGCTAGCATAATAAATTTGATCACATGTGGGCAGGACCGCTTCAGATTGCTGAGTGTAAACATCATAATGCCTACCAGCTGGCTACCATGGAAGGAGACATACTACTAATCCTTGTGAATAGGATCCACCTCAAACCATACTTTGAGGTATGAGTTTCAGTCCTACCTTGTATTTAATAGGTTAGTTTTCCCTATTTTCAATAAGTGCGTTTTCATTTTAGTTTAGTTTAGTTTTCTATTCTATTTTGGTTTGGTAGTTTAGTTTAGTTTAGTTTCTGGTTTACCTTGTTTTGCAGTCACATCCACTCATTTCATTCATGCATACATAGATATGTGTGCTCAAATGCATGCACATATCCCACACACACACACATACACACATACATATCGCTGACACTAAAATATGTCTGGCTATCTGCCGTACATATTTGCATATACATGCATACATTACATACTGCATTCATTCAAGTCCATACATCTACACATATGCCAAATGGTCGACTATGATGGTGCAACTTCTAAAGTTGATACTTGAGTTTTGACCTTGCATACCCATCAATTTAACAAGAATTTCCAGTCTTATTAAATTGACAAACATACATTCAAAATGGAATCAGAAACTTTAGAAGTTGCTTTGTGTCAGGTTTAGGTGCTAGGATTGCATAATTAGAGTCTATGCCCAAGGAACAAGGACAATTCAAGCACTGGTCAAATGTCAAGCAAGCAGACATATAGCAGAAGTCGCCAAAAATGTTACAAAAATTTTGCACATGTGTAAAATTTTAAGTATACATGGAGTGAAAATACAAAAGTGCTTTTCATTTCATTCAAACAATAGAAATGTCTTTGTATTTATTTACTTTCAATTATACATTGATGTTTTCAAACAACGAAATGAAATAATATACTGAATGAGAAAAAGTCTCACACAAGCCGTGAGTATAGCTCACTGTATTAAATTTCTTTCATAAGGAAATATATAAATAGATACATATGAATGAAAGAAAAGAGGAGTAGAGATAACTAGTCATTGCTTGTTGCTTTGACTGGTTATAAACCTATCTCTACAACTACATACTCTATCTATTGATGCATCTCATTATGAAGGACAAGAAAGCTAAAAGAAATAAAAGTTATTTATGGGTGTCACAAGCCTATGCTTGAACCTCATAAATAATATGCCACAGGGTACAAAAGAACTAATGATTGATAGCGTTGAAATGTATAGCTTACTGCAGAAAAGCATGAACATGATTGTTTCCTTTGATGAAGACAACAATTGACACAAAAATTTAAATTACATTTTAAGAGAAATCGGTATGTAACAATAGTGAATTTAGTTTCAAATAATACAAAATGTAACTAGAATCTATATATGCAATAGATATAGCCTATCAACAAATACCCACAACGGAGGAGGAAGTGTAACATGATGATCAAGGATTGTGTCAACGAGATCTTTCCCTTGGGAAAAGTAGGTCAGCTCTATGGAGTTATGAATGATAGAGACAAATACATATATATTTCTTTGGAGGAAATGAAGGCTATCGTAGACTACATCAAGAGACAAGGAAGGGTATTGGATACTTTAGATGCAGCATTGGATGTGAGTGATGTTTATAATCAAGAGAAGGACCGATATGATCACCATCAGAAAAGGGTTTAATCATGATTTTGGACATGGTTTTAAAACAAAATTCAGTTCAACAAGCCTTTTTTATAAGTATTATGGAAGAGAGATAGTAGCTAAAGAACTTGGGTTAAGCCCAAATCATTTGGATGTTGAGAGTGGTTATCTTGCTTCATACAAAGGTTTTATGGAGGAAATTGATGCTGTTGACAATGGCATCAATCAGGATGATACTAAAAGCCAGCCAGGTATATCAGTGATACATATTTTTTGGCAAAGGTTTCACATATCAACCCTGATTAGATGGAGGAAAATACGACTGAGAAAGAGGACCACTTTTGTCATTGTGCTATGACGGTTGCTGGTAAAGACTTTGGATATGTTGCACCATTATGCCAAATCTTAGTTACCTGGACACTCAATAGTTGTAGACTGCATGAAGTTGCTGAATGACATTGATCCAAATGGAGAGATAATGTTACTAAAGAGATATTGCCCATGGAAACAACATTATTTTCAGCTTGAGCCAAAATTGAATGAAGATTTTTTCTTAAAAAAAATGTCATTGAGTTAAACCATTACACATCAACAAAACTTTTCTAGCAAATATAAACAAAAAATTGCAGATTTGAACCTCTACTTGCAGGCGGAAATGAACAAGAAAACATTGGTAATGGGTTTTAATAGTGCCTTAATTTGTTTTTTTTACATTGGAGGGAAAAAATTTTGAAAATGACAAGAATAGCAATAGGCAAGAGCAAGAATGAGAGGCATATGCAAAGAGGTTCCAGCTGTGAATATAGAATCAACAGTTGGATCATCTACATTTCCAAACATGTTTGAGGGCTCATTCAAGCAGAATTAGTTTGTGCTATTTACCTCTTCATATTTCCCCACCACTTTTTAAGAGAAATAGTTGATGAGTAAAGAGCTCGATTCAAGAGCAACAAGTGAAGGCAACATAGATTTGCAAGATGTTTTAGCAGCTGCTCACACAACAACTGGTCTCACAGATGTTCCAGAAAAAGAAGATATCAAATTCAATAACCTTAAGTTTTATTTAAGTCCTACTACTCAAGTTCTTAGAAACATATGAGTAAGTGGTTCACACAGTCCACCTATCGCAGACACACCATCAAGTGCTATGGGAAGGGGTTTTGGTTATCAAACTCAGCTAGGTTAACAGAAGGTGCTCAACATACAAGAAGCAAGATCAAAGTAAATATTAATAAGGTGTCTCAAGAAGAGAATGAGCACCCACCTTACATGGAATGGGTAGAACAAGATAAGCCTGGTGTGAATTTCACATTCATGACTTTGGCAGATGGTCAAAAAGATCTTAAGCGTGTGAGTTTCAGCTGAAAGCATTTCAGTGAAATAGAGGCAGAGGAATGGTGGACTGAGAATAGATTATGAATACATGAGAAGTACAATGTAGAGGGGATAACAGTAACCTATAAAGTATTCCCATGTTAAGTCCCAAAAAAAGTATCTAAAAGCAAAAACAAAACAAAATTCCCTATCGCTGTGATGAGTTAAGAAATGAAAATCCATTCACGGTAATCACAATGGTGCTGTGCGACAAACAAAATATGTACAGATCTGATATCAAGGAGGAGAGAAATGTTTTGTTATACCTCTTTGTGAATGCAACAAATACTCCAGGTCATTATCTTCAAATGACAATGAGGCATTAAGAGAAGAAGTAGTAGCAACAAATGCCAGCAAAGTCCAATGACAAATCACCAAGGTGGCATGTTTAGAACCCTAGCTATAGCTCTTCTCCTATTTCAAAGTGCAAATGCAAAGAATGGATATTTCTTTATGGTATAATAGTTTTGAAACCCTAGCCGCAGGCCCAAGTCATAATTCATAGCATTTGGAATCCGATGGAAGTGGAGTGTATTGGATTTTATTAACCCATATCAATATTCATAAACTCATGTAATATTATTTGTTACTTTACTTAATATTAAGTAATATAAGAATATATCACTTGAAGCTAAAATGATATATTATTATTTTACTTAATATTAATGAGTTTATTTATTTATTTTTTATTTTTTGAATTTGTAAACATTGTAAATAATAATAATTAGTTGATGTCATTATAAATCAATTAATTATTATTAATTTGTGCAAATTTAAATTCAAATGATGAAGTCCATTTTTAGATTTGGGGAAATAGGGAGTTGAAAAGTCAAAATGTGACTAGGTCTATGAGGGTGAGGTGTCTTTTTGATAGTTGAAGGGTATTTATTGACTGTTGGAGCATTTTTAGGGCAGTTCTGAGTGATTTATTGGATTCATTATGAGGTAGTGGAGTTTTCTCAGGGGTAGGACTTAATTTTGTGAGTTATTGAGTACTTGTTTTTATGCTATCTTTCTGCATTCAACTCAAGGGGGTATGAAATTGTACTTAATGAGTTTTCTAACTCAATTGGAGGAGTTCTGATTTGATGACTAAGTTTGGAGACATTTTTGGAGTCCTAAGCTTTGTTAGAGTCTGTAATTCAACATTTTGAAGAAATAATGCTAGTGAAAGTAGTGTGATTATGCCTTATGAAGTAAACTGTTAAGTTCTTTTTCCTTTCTACAAATTTTGTGTGTGTTTTGAATGATTTGATAAGTTAACCTATGAATGTTTACATTATTCCTTGTTTTCTATCTCATTCCAGCACCTTTTTGTGGAAAAGTAAGTCTGCTTACAGGTTATGATATGTGTTTATAAGTGAAATTAGTCAAAGTGAGATAGTAATTTCTCCTCTTTTTGTAGTTTCAGTTTTGAAACCTTATTATAAATCACTTGTACAAGCCTTTACATGAAAATGTGCTTCATCTATATTTCATAGAACTATAATCCTCTTTGTTACATGTGTGTTACATCTTCATAGTAACTTCTGGTGTATCACCTCTTTTCTTAGTTTAATTTTTAGGTTTTAGGTTTATTTTTTGCACTTTCTTACCTTTTCCCTCTAAGTTTTCATTAAGTTTTAGAGTGTTTCACTAAAAGATATAATAGGAGCCGGCCTAGAATTCAGAGGTTTCATTTCATTATCCAGTCTCATGTAATGAAATGACTCCCATGTTAAGTAAGGATTACTGAACATTGTGAGTTTAGTAGGGTGCAAATCCTAAAAATTAATAGTTTTGGCATGCCTGGTGGGACCTGAGCACATTTTACAACTGTGCTGGTATAGCTGAAGGTCATTTTCAATTAGCCAGTAGGAGGTGGTGAATTTATGAGAAAGATTCAAACATGAAGTTCCACTTCTTTTGAATACCTAGAGTTGGAAACTCCAAAAAGATGAGGAAGGAGCTTATCTAGGACAAAGCCAGCATCAAGGAAGCGGCTTTCAGTCCCTGGTCTTTGTGTATACAACAGAACATGTCAAAGAAAAGTTAGACATTCAACAAGCCCATCAGTAAGAGCTGATTCTATTGACATTTCTACTGATTTAATTGAAAATTTGGCAAGTACTGGTTTTATACCAGAAAGTACAGTCAATACAAGTTTCCAACAATAACTTGTATAGCATCAACGAGTACAACAGCCTATACAGAAACCTCCACCAATGGTGAGGGCATAGGCTTTTGTGCCTTTTAATCAAGGGAGTGCCTTGAATTTTGCACAACATCATGATATACCACTGGTTGCATTGAAGAGTGTACCTGATTTCATAGGAGAAAATTTGATTACAACATATGAGCATATAAGAGATGTTGCAACTTTATGCAACATACACCATGTTACAGAGGAGGATGTGGTACTAAGCTACTAGCAACATCATTAAAAGGAAAAGCACTTCAATGGTTTAGAAGCCTTGCTGTTGGTTCTATAAGCTCATGGGATGTTTTGGGTGACACTTTAACAAGACATTTTGAGGATAAGTCAGACTTTTTTTCACTTGTGGAGCAGCTCACAACTATAAAGCGTGTACCACAAGAATAGATGATGGATTTTAACAGCCAGTTTCAGAGGACTTGGACTAGAATTCTTGTTGCGGTAAGAACTTCAGCAGAGCATGCTTTTCTTTATTATTTAAGAAGCTTAAATAGCGATATTTCAGTAATGATTCAATCTATGGGAGGTGTTTCGCTACCTCAAGCTTATGATATTACCACTAGAGCTGAAAATAGTCTTATCCAGGCTAGTAGCCCCTAGGGCTCTAATGCCCTTTTTTTTGGACATCCAGCCCAATCTGCCATTGGTTATTCCACCATTTAACCCATTACCTGCTATTCCCAGCCAAGAAAATATTATGGAAGACCCTTCAAATACTGTAGGTCCTTCATTAGAGTTGTAGGATATTAAAAATAGCCAGATGAAAATTGAAAGTGTGATGCAAACTTTTACTAATGAGCTGGTGAATTTAAAGAAACAACAATTTCAGCCTAGGCCATCTTACCAACAACAGACTCTAGCTTTAAATATGCCTTATCAAAAAAAAAAATCAAGGCCAACCTCAAGGAAATAGGCTACCATTTCAGGGCAATGCAATGGGCTATAGGCAAAATATTAATCAAAGGCCTTTCCATCCATATAATACAGTTCCCCTCAATTCAACTAATCCAATTAGAGACATAGTGCCCATGCAAAATAATCTTGTAGTGGACTTTGAATGGTGTTATCCTTGTAATGAACCGCACAATCAGACTATGTGCACAAATGGAGTTATAAATCAAGAATTATTGGTGCAAAATACAGTAGTAGGACAACAAAATGTCACAAATGATGCACCTGAGTAGCAGCATGATGTACCAACTCCTGAGATTGCTTTCCTCAACTAGCAGAGAGATGAATTAGCAGTAAACCAAATTAGATGTCTGAATGCTATAAAGAATGATATTTTGAAATCTTATAGACATCGTGTTTGGGATTTACTTGAATATTTTGATGCATTTAACATACTAGCTATTCTTAGAAATAAAAATCAGCATGCTGATAGGCTAGCAACTGTAGGAGCCCAGTATGATATTGTTAACAAAATGCCTACACATACTGATCAGAAACATATCAAAATCATTACCAGACCTTCAGTTCTTGATAATGATACTAATTGGCAAGTTTTTGACAGTGACGAACAAATTTTACAATTTTTGTTGGAAGAAGATGTTTTTGCTAATTCTAATTAGCAGAGGTATAAGGATTAGTATGGTGACCAGGTAATCCAGTTAAAAAACAACAAGTTGCCAAAGGGTTTAGTAACGCTAGAAAGCATTTTCAATTCAAATGATCAGCTCAAATCTGGAAAGGCTAACTTGCTGATTACAAAAAATTAGTATGCAGACTTGGAAATTGCACTGGGTAAATGTTTGAAATTTGGTAAAGTTAACTTAGCTAAAGAAACAAAAGATTTTCTTCATTTGTTTCAAGAATTTAGTGATGTGTTCACTTGGCAGTATAGTGACTTAAAAAGATTTAACCCAAAATTGGCACAACACACAATAGAGCTGGAATCATCAACAAAACCAGTGCGGCAAAAGCAAAGGCCAATTAATCCTAAGTTGGAACCATTGATGCAAAAGGAGGTTTTCAGACTAATTGAAAGTAAGATAATTTTTCCTATTAAGCATAGGAGTTGGGTTGCTAATCTAGTTCCAGTAAGGAAGAAGAATGGGGAGTTACGACTGTGTGTGGATTTCAGAGACTTGAATAGAGTCTCATTGAAAGATAGGCACTCGCTTCCATCCATGGAGCAGATATTACAATGCGTGTTAGGGGCTGAGAGGTTTTCTTTATTTGATGGTTATTTAGGTTATAACCAAATCTTGGTCAAATAAAAGGAGCAGTATAAAATAGCTTTCACAATAAAATGGGGTACAATGGCATACAAAAGAATGCCATTCAGATTGTCTAATGCTGGAGCCACATTTCAAAAAGCCATGGAGAAGGCTTTCAGCAATTTGATGTACAATTTTGTTTTGGTGTATTTGGATGATGTCACAGTTTACTCATAGAAAATAGCAGACCACATAGATCATTTAAGGCTAATTTTTGAGTGTTGTAGAGAGTTCGACATCTCCTTAAACCCCCAAAAGAGTATATTTTTTGTACATGAGGGAAAGTTACTTGGATAGGTTGTATCAAAGGCAGGCATCATGGTGGACCCTGAATGAGTTGTAGCGATTTTGGAACTGCCTTTACCACAGCACAAGAAAGGCCTTCAAAGTTTCATTGGCCATGTCAATTTCGTGCGAAGGTTTCTGCCTGATATTGCAGCACTTCTCAAGCCTTTAATAGCTATGCTTAAAAAGAATGCAGTTTTTACATAGACAAAGGAAGCCAAAGATAATTTTTAGGCCATCAAAAATGCATTAGCATCAGCACCTATCCTAATCAATCCTGATTTCAGCAAGGATTTCATTCTTTATGCTTATGGCGGTTATGATGTAATTTCAGCTATGTTAGTATAGAAAAATGCAGAGGGATTGGAACAACCAATCGCATTCTTCAGCAAAGGACTGGAAGAGTATGAACAATATTATAGCTTTGTCAAAAAACATGTCCTTTCTATTGTGAAGAGTCTTAAAAAATTCAGACATTTGCTGACACATAACAAAGTTATTTTGCGTGTCACACACCTAAGTGTTAAGGAATTTCTCTTGAGTAGAGATCTAAATGAGAAGAGAGCTAGCTTGATCACATGTGTCATGGAGTATGATGTAGAGATTTAGATCACTAAGCTGGTTAGAGGAAAAGGATTATGTGAACAAATTGAAGATAAGGACATTACAAAACTTGAGGAACAAGCAAATAGGGTTTTGCTGATCGGAGCAACTGGAATGATGATAAACTAGCAAGCTGGTTACAGGATATGATGCATTTTTTGAAAACTAGTCAATGCCCAACCACCTTAGATAGAGCAAAGAGAAGATATTATCGCTTGCAATCAATCCCCTTTGTGCTGATTAATGATATTTTGTATAGGAAAGACTTCAATGGAGTCCTTCTCAAGTGTGTAGATTCAGATCAGATTGCTCAAATATTGCATGAATTTCATGATGGTCATTTAGGAGGACACTTTTCTCCAAGGACTATAGCTTATAATATTTTAAGAGCAGGCTATTACTGGCCTAAATTGTTCAAGGATTGTCATACACATGTCAGAAAATGTGCCAAATGCATTATGTTTGTGGGAAAAGAAAGGCTGCCAGCTTTGCCTTTGTAGCCAATTAAAATAGAACAACCCTTTCTGAAGTGGGGAGTTGATTTTATAGGGCCTATTAACCCTCCATCTAGTGTAGGTCATAAGTGGATTATTACGACCACTAATTATTTCATGTGCTGCACTAAAGCAACAATGTTAAAGGATGCAAATGAGATAGCAGTACTAAATTTTTATGATGATATTGTGAACAAGTTTGGAGTACTTGATTCCATTATTTTTGATAATGCCCTTGCTTTTATTGAAATGAAAGTCACTAATTGGGCCTTTAATCATGGAATTTGTCTTAGCACCAGCTCAAATTATTACCCACAGGGTAATTGATTGGCTGAATCTTCAAACAAGAATCTTCTAAGGATTATCAAACGCAACTTGCAAGAGAACAAGAGAGATTGGCATTCAAAGCTGAAATCCGCCTTATGGGTTGACAAGATTACTCCAAAGAAAGTTATTAGAAATTTTCCTTATAGGCTTTTGTATGGAAAAGAAGCTAGATTATCCATTGAGATTATCTCTACAACTACATACTCTATTTATTGATGCATCTTATTATGAAAGACAAGAAAGCTGAAAGAAATAAAAGTTATTTATGGGTGTCACGAGCCTATGCTCGAATGCCCTAAATTATATGCCACAGGGTACAAAAGATTACAACAAAAGAATTAATTATTGATAGCATTGAAATGTATAGCTTACTGCAGAAAAGCATGGACATGATTGTTTCCTTTGATAAAGACAACAATTGACATAGAGATTTAAATTACATTTTTAGAGAAATCAGCATGTAACAGAAGTGAATTCAGTTTCAAATAATATAAAATGTAGCTGGAATCTATATATGCAGTAGATACAGCCTATCAACAAATACCCACAGCGAAGGAGGAAGTGTAACATGGTGATCAAGGAATGTGTCAACCAGATCTTTGCCTTGGGAAAAGTAGGTCAGCTATATGGAGTTATGAATGATAGAGACAAATACATATATATTTCTTTGGAGGAAATGAAGGCTAGCGTAGACTACATCAAGAGACAAGGAAGGGTATTGGATACTTTAGATGCAGTATTGGATGTGAGTGATGTTTATAATCAAGAGAAGGATCGATATGATCACCATCAGAAAAGGGTTTAATCATGATTTTGGACATGGTTTTAAAACAAAATTGAGTTTAGCAGGCCTTGTTTATAAGCATTATGGAAGGGAGATAATAGGTAAAGAACTTGGGTTAAGCCTAGATCATTTGGATGTTGAGAGTGTTTATCTTGCTTCATACAAAGGTTTTATGGAGGAAATTGACACTGTTGACAATGACATCAATCAATATGATACTAAAAGCTAGCTAGGTATATCAGTGATACATATTTTTCAGCAAAGGTTTCATGTATCAACCCTGATTAGATGGAGGAAAATACAGCTGAGAAAGAGGACCACTTTTGTCATTGTGCTATGATGGTTGCTGGTAAAGACTTTGGATATGTTGCACCATTATGCCAAATCTTGGTTACCTAGACACTCAATAGTTGCAGACTGCATGAAGTTGTGGAATGACATTGATCCAAATGGAGAGATAATGTTACTAAAGAGATATTTCCCATGGAAACAACATTATTTTCAGCTTGAGCCGAAATTGAATGAAGATTTTTTTTAAAAAAAATGTCATTGAGTTAAGCCATTACAAAACAAAAAAACTTTTCCAGAAAATATAAATTTTTTTTTGCAGATTTGAACCTCTACTTGCAAGAAAAAATGAACAAGAAAACATTGGTAATGGGTTTTAATAGTGCCTTAGTTTTTTTTTTTTACATTGGAGGGAACAAATTTTGAAAATGATAAGAATAGCAATAGGCAACATCAAGAATAAGAGGCATATGGAAAGAGGTTCCAGCTATGAATATAGAATCAACAGTTGGATCATCTACATTTCCCAAAATGTCTGAGGGATCATTCAAGTAGAGTCAGTTTGTGCCATTTAACTCTTCATCTTTCCCCACCACTTTTTCAGAGAAATAGTTGATGAGTGAAGAGCTTGATTCAAGAGCAACAAGTGAAGGCAACATAGATTTGCAAGATGTTTTATCAGCTGCTCGCGTAATAAATGGTCTCGTAGAGGTTCCATAAAAAGAAGATATCAAATTCAATGACCATAAGTTTTATTTAAGTCCTACTACTCAAGTTCTTAGAGACATAAATGGTTCACACAGTCCACCTATCACAGACACACCATCAAGTGTTGTGGGAAGGGGTTTTGGTTATCAAAACTCAACTAGGTTAACAGAAGGTGCTCAGCGTACAGGAAGCAAGATCAAAGAAAACATTAATAAGGTGTGTCAAGAAGAGAATGAGCAACCACATTACATGGAATGGGTAGAACAAGATAAGCCTGGTGTGCATTTCACATTTGTGACTTTGGCAGATGGTCAAAAAGATCTTAAGCGTGTGAGTTTTAGTTGAAAGTGTGTCAGTGAAAGAGAGGTAGAGGAATGGTGGACATAGAATAGATTACGAATACATGAGAAGTACAATGTGGAGGGGATACCAGTAACCTATAAAGTATTCCCATGTTAAGTCCCAAACAAATTATCTACAAGCAAAAACAAAACAAAATTCCCTATCGCTGTGATGAGTTAAGAAACAAAAATCCATTCACGGCAATCACAATGGTGCTGTGCGGCAAACAAAATATGTATAGATCTGATATCAAGGAAGAGAGAAATGTTTTGTTATACCTCTCTATGAATGCAACAAATACTTCAGGTCATTATCTTCAAACAGTAGTGAGGTATTAAGAGAAGAAGCAGCAGAGCCAAATGCCAGCAAACTCCAACGAAAAATCACCAAGGCTGCATGTGTAGAACCCTACCTATAGCTCTTCTCCTATTCCAAAGTGAAAATGCAAAGAATGGATATTTCTTTATGGTATAATAGCTTTGAAACCCTAGCCGCAACCCCAAGTCACAATTCATAACATTTGGAATCCGATGGAAGTGGAGTGTATCGGGTGTTATTAACCCATATCAATATTGATAAACTCATGAAATATTATTTGTTACTTTACTTAATATTAAGTAATATAAGAATATATCACTTGAAGCTAAAATGATATATTATTATTTTAATTAATATTAATGAGTTTATTTATTTATTTTTTATTTTTTGAATTTGCAAACATTGTAAATAATAATAATTAGTTGATGTCATTATAAATCACTTAATTATTATTAATTTGTGCAAATTTAAATTCAAATGATGAAGTCCATTTTCAGATTTGGGGAAATAAGGAGTTGAAAAGTCAAAATGTGACTAGGTCTATGAGGGTGAGGTGTCTTTTTGACAGTTGAAGGGTATTTATTGACTGTTGGAGCATTTTTAGGGCAGTTCTGAGTGAGTAATTGGATTCATTATGAGGTAGTGGAGTTTTCTCAAGGGTAGGACTTAATTTTGTGAGTTATTGAGTCCTTATTCTTATGCTATCTTTCTGCATTCGACCCAAGGTGGTATGAAATTGTACTTAATGAGTTTTCTAACTCAATTGGAGGAGTTCTGATTTTATGACTAAGTTTTGAGACATCTTTGGAGTCCTGAGCTTTGTTACAGAGTCTGTAATTCAACATTTTGAAGAAATAATGCTAGTGACAGTAGTGTGATTATGCCTTATGAAGTAAACTGTTAAGTTCTTTTTCCTTTCTACAAATTCTTTGTGTGTTTGGAATGATTCGATAAGTTAACCTATGAATGTTTACATTATTCCTTGTTTTCTGTCTCATTCCAACACCTTTTTGTGGAAAATTAAGTCTTCTTGCAGGTTATGATATGTGTTTATAGGTGAAATTAGTCAAATTGAGATAGTAATTTATCCTCTTTTTGTAGTTTCAATTTTGAAACCTTATCATAAATCACTTGTGCAAGCCTTTACAAGAAAATGTGCTTCATCTGTATTTCATAGAACTATAATCCTCTTTGTTACATGTGTGTTATGTCTTCATAGTAACTTTTGGTGTATCACTTCTTTTCTTAGTTTAAGTTTTAGGTTTATTTTTTTCACTTTCTTACCTTTTCCCTCTAAGTTTTCATTAAGTTTTAGAGTGTTTCACTGAAAGATATAATAGGAGCCAACCTAGAATCTAGAGGTTTCATTTCATTATCCAGTCTCACGTAATGAAATGACTCCCATGTTAAGTAAGGATTACTGAACATTGCGAGTTCAGTAGGGTGCAAATCCTGAAACTTAACAATGACATAAATCATTCCCTATTTGTTTTGATTGTGGAGAGCTGCACTCAAAAGAGGGTGGAGAGCTTTGAATGAGGTTGGAGAGCTGTGAACATTGCCATACCCTTATCTGATCTGATTTAGGATCTACAAGTTTTATGACTTAATCCCACCAATCATATATTATTTCTTGATCCAAGTTGTAAATATTGGGTTATGTTTTAAAAAACCATTGAAAATTATAGAGAAGAAGAATCTAGAATTGTTACAGAGGAATGTTAACCAATTACATAAAATTAAATATTGCTTTTACTGAAGAAAATTAACATACTTGAAAATACATAAAAGAAAAACACATAATCAACTAATAGAAAAGAAATGAGAGATAAGAGGCACAACACAATTTGATCTCAAAGTTTCCCCTATTTGGACGATGTCTCTAGGTCTTGCTCCAACTGGTGGACCGATCTGATTAACCCCAAAAATTAATTAGAATGTGTTAAAATATCAACCCCTTCAAGTACATCAACATTACTTTTCTTTGAGGTATGGGACTAAAAAATGTCTTCCAAAAATTTCTCTCTCATCCTCAGCAATAAGTCGTCCTTCTGATTCCTCTCAAAGATTGAATAATCACAATAATTTTTCTATATCCTGGGAAGGTTCCCTACCCCCCCTTTTATACTTAAAAACAACCTAAAATAGGCCAAAACCATATTTTTTGATGAATAGTGTCCTTTTCTATTAATAAAATATACTCAGATTACAATTCACAAAAAAGGGCCAAGGGATAAAAGATCATCCCATGAATGAGTTCACATAGTTGAAGTAAGACTAAAAAAATGGCCACAGCTAGAAACATAAACTATTCATTAAAAAAATATATAAAAGGCAACCTCAGGCTGCCAAAGCAGTGCCAGCCAAGGGTGGTGGATCATCTTTGTCTTGAAAACCCCAATCATCTTTGGGATTGGGGGGCAGGCTGGGAATAGTCTAGCCATCATTAGTAGTAGTCATAATAGTGGCAGCCTCCACATCTTTAACCTCTAGCTGTGGAGGAGAGATCGCCAGGTTTAGGTGAGACCACTTCCCAGAATGTGCATGATAAGTACTAGGAGGAGGAGCTGGGGACCAACCAGAACCCCTATAGGGTGGGGAAGCTTATCGGCACCTCCATCTACCATCACCACCATTGAGAGAGTGGTGGCAGGAAGCTTGGAAGAGTAGGGTGTGTGAGTGGCAGCCTAAGGAGTGGAACAGAGGATGGCAACCATGAGGAATCAAGGTCTCCATTGAATCATCAAGAGTAACTCTGGCAACATTGAAAAGAGCATTGCCCTAGTGATTCAATAGCTCTTGCATGTGAGCTACCTCGAGTGTAACTTTATTAGCTTGCACTTGAATCTACATAATTATATTATTACAAATGCATGCTTTAGTGTACATAGCAATGTTAAAATCCAAAAAATTGTGTGAAAAGAACAACACTCATATCTTTCCATAGAGAAAACAAAATCTCTAGCCTAGAGGTATGACAAATCTAGGAAAACTTTTGAGGAAATCTAGGAGAGTCATCCAGTAAAATCATGTGCCAAGAAAAAGAATCAGGTCTGAATGGCTTTAAAAAATCATGAATCCAATGCCAATAATTCTTAGCACACTTACAAAATTAGAAAATATGCAAGAAAGAATCTGGTTGTCCATAGAAGGGGCATCTAGGGTCAAGAACCCCAGTTTGAGCTGAGGCCCTAGGAGAAGACCTTGGAAGGCTAGGCATCAAGAAAAATGTGCAATCTTGGGTTTAGTTATAGCATTCCATATGGTATCAAAGCATTTTCTCCATTGAGAAAGAGAAGATTGCAAATGGCATCTTTGGTTTAGCATATCCACCATTGAAAGATGAGGTGAAAGAAATCTATAGCCCAAACTTGGCTTGTAATTAGAAAAAGGAGTGGTAGGATACCATGTCCAATCAAGCCACCAAGGGCAAAAAAATTGAATCCCCACTTTATGAACTAAGTGAATAGGGATGGCAGAAAGTAGTAGGTCAAAAGTCTACTAGTTTGGATGGATGATGCAGTATTGTACTTGCATATCTTCTTAGGTCTTGAAACTCATGATGACCCTTGAAAAGAGGTCCTTAGGAGTTTTGATGCCACATTTAAAACAACATAGAGCATTGGTCCCTTGAGTCTTGGCAAGGGGAGTACCCTAAATGACAAATAGGGGAGACCACCAAATGTTCTATTGGTTCAAGGAGAGACCATTGTAGAATTCATCTCTAGCCAATCGAGGCTAGGGCTTAATAGCCTCCTAGGCCTTCTAGAGGCTCTTGATGATGAAGGAGTCTTGAATAACCATGAGCTCATGCATGATGAGAAGGGTTTGAAAACCAATCCCCTTCCAAGAAGGCCTATTGATAGGAAAGCTAGAAGAAATGCAGTGCTGAACCAGAATCTTCCAAGCTTCATCTCCTAAAATAGCCCTAATAATCTATTTTGCACAAAGAGAAAGGCATTTTTTTTGAGTGAAAAGTAGGCCAAGACCACCACACTCTTTTGGGAGACAACAAAAATTCAAAGCCACTCTATGGAGGCCATGGTGATCAGAACTAGAGGCCCAGAGAAAATCCTTGAGCAATCTTTCCAACTTCATGTAAGAAGCTTTGGATGGAGCCCAATAGGAGGATTAATACACATGAGTGGCCACTAGAATCTTTGAGAAAATCTAGAATTTTCCAGTGAGAGAGTGTAGCTTTGTGATCTAGTAGTCAAGCTTTTTACTAATCTTAGCCAACACAGCATTCCAAAGTTCCATAGGCGACACTTGGAATGCAAAAGGACTTCCAAGAAAGTAGAAGATTTCACCGTGAGTAACCCATTTCCACTCAAATTGGCTGAGCCAAGGTGGAGCTAGCAAAAATAATTGATAGAAGCAGAGCATTTTATGCCATTGAATGGCAGAACCAGAGGCTTGACAAAATGTGTCCAGGAAACTTAAAGCATTATTGATGTTTTCTTCATCCTCTAAAAGAGTAAGAAAAGAATCATCAGTAATGTGTCCATTGAATAATTAGGAGGATGATTCAGGCAAGTAAATGCCATGAACCAGTCCTAAGGGTAGAGAATGTGCAAGTAAATAGCCAAAACCTTCCGTAGCAAGGACATAAAGTGTAGGAGCTAGTAGACAACCTTGCCTAATGGAAAAAAAAATAGTCCAAAAGCCTTAGATTGAAAATTGTTGATGGTAATGCAAGCATTAGCATCTCCATAGATTGAAGGAAATTAGGGCCAAAACCTAGAGCCTAGAGCATAGACAAGATGAAGGGCCATTCAATTTGATCATAGGCTTTAGCAAAATCCATCTTTAAAAAGATAGCCTTCTGATTGGACTTGGGAGCCCATTCCATTCGCTCCTAGACAAAAATGATGTTGTCAAGAATATATCTAGACTTGATGAATCCATTTTGCTATGGCCATACAATTAAGGGCAACATGTGCCTAATTTGAGAGAGAGTGCCTTGGCAATAATATTATAAGACACATTCAAAAGGGTAATGGGTCTCTAACTGCATATGTCCTTTGGATCACCAGCTTTAGGTATGAATTTGATATTTCCTTTGTTTATAATGGCGCCTAAGCTTTTAGAATGATAGGCTTCAAGATAAACTTTGTGTAGATCAGGACCTATATGCTCCCAGAGGTGTTTGTAGAATTCACAAGGAAACCCATCATACCCAGGGGACTTGTCATCCAACATGGAGTAGACCACCTCTTTAAGGTCTTAGAGGGAAAGAAGTTTCTCATAGAAAGCATGTTGCTCAACTGCTAGGTGGTTTGGAGTAACAAAAATACACTTTCTGAGAGCTTCCTCCTTAGCAACTAAATTTCCCTGGAAAGCAAATACATTCTCATAGTGATGAACAAATTCTTCCAGGATGGTAGAGAGACTAGACAGAACAATATTTCCTTGTTTGATCTTTTTAATCCCAACATTGGTATGATGATTGCATAGAGCCTGAAAAAACTCCTTCAAGGCTTTGTCGCCAACCTCCAACTAGTGGAGACAAGCTTTGATTTGGGCTCCCTAAGTAACATAATTATCAAAAATTTTTTTTTCATGGTGAAGCTTGGCAAGCTGAATTTGTAAGTCCATATCAAAGAGATTGAGGGTGAGGGCCTTAGAGGCTTTTGTGAGGGCAAGCCTATTGGCTTCATATGACCATTTTTAGAACATAGCCAATTGTTGCCCATAAATGCATAGGAACCAAGTAGTTTTAGTAATGGTATCATTCCACCATCGAATCCATCCCCTTTGAGAATGTAGATATGGCTCCAAGTTCTAGATATGTAGGATGTGTGAAATGGTGGAAGCATGCATCAATACAGACATGTTAAGGAAGAATTGAGACTTAGCCACCTTTAGGATAGCTGTTTGCCAAGAAATGACAAAATAAATGGGATAGTGGTTAGATAAAATCACATCTATAGGAGAATGATAGGTAGATCTCGATCCTCAAAAAAAAAGAAAAATGATTGCGTAGTGATCATAGCATGATCAAGGCATTTTAATATGCAGTCAAAGCTAGCTCAAAAGTTGGACCAAGTGTGCCAAACCCCACTATCCTGGTGGCTATTGGTATTGGGATCAAAAAGGCCCAATTAATTTTGAATGTAATACCAGGCTTGTGTTTCCCTAGCTATCTAGCAAAAAGGTAGAATGCCATCTTTGTCAGAGGCCACTTCAACAATATTAAAGTCCCCACACATGACCCAAGTAGCTAGATGCAAGTTGTTAGCTAGCCAGGCCCACATCTGGGATCTCTACACATTATCATTGGAAGCATAAACATTAATGACTCCAAAAGAAGGATTGTTAATGAAAAGAAAAAGCTAAATAATTCTATGCTTGGGGTTAGAACCATGTGAAATAATGGTAGAATGAAGATGAGGTGATTGGAGAGTAACTACACCACCTCAGCCAACTTTGTGTAGGGAAGAAAACATCACACTATCCTGCCAAATTATCTAGAATTCCAAAGAAAACATGAAATCAAAAAATTTAACTTATTGCAGATAGATAAAATCTAAATTAGCAAGTCTATGTAAGACATCCCGAACATAGTACTTTCTAGGGAGGTTTGTGAGACCTCAAACATTCCATGATAGGAAGTTCATGAGAACTCTTCCATATCATCTTCATCCTCAAGAGAGGAGTAGCTATTCTACAAGAAGGTAGAAACATGGCTGAAGTTAGACAAAAAAACCTCTAGACTTACAGCCTAATGTTTCACCTCTGGTATCTCCACATGTCTAGGAGGACTATGAGAATGCCACATCACTGGTGGTGCTATGGAAGAAGTAGCCAGAGGAGTATGCACCCCAACCAAGGTAGAAGCCTTAGTGGCTACCTTAATCGCCTACATGCTAGCAAGGTTTGAAACCTACAAAACTTTGGGAGTAGTTTCTTTGTTCGCTGCTTGCATCCCTCCGTTGACCAGAATTGACACTCCTATGGGGATAGGAGGAATCACAATGACTGCAGCATAGGACTACTTGGGGGGCAAGGGATTTGAGGGAGCCTTGCCCTTACACCCAACAATAACCCATTCCTTTTTTTTTTCCCTTCAACCTATTTAACAAGTGCTTCTTTAGGTGTGGGCTTAACCCTAGGCATAGCCAGAGGGCAGTCCTTGATCTTGTGTTCCATGGACTAGCACCTATAATAGGTGTTGGCGAGATTTAAGTAAAGCACCTTTTAGGAGAAGGTTTGAGTCCCAATTTGAATTTCAATAGAATTCTTAAGATCCTTGGAAAGATCCACCTTGATGCAAATGCATCGTTGCAAGTGAGCATAACAATTTTTCTCAGGTTACTTGGTGACAACTTTGGCAAGGCCTTTGGTAATGGACTGAATGAAAGGCCAACATGGTAGGGGTAAACTTGGGAATTGAACCCACATAGGAACCCAAATCTTTTTATCATCCAAGATTGTAAAGTCTCATGACCATTTTTGGAAAACAAGCAAGGAAGAACACATAGACCAAGGTTTGTTGTTAAAGACCACATTTGCTTGCGATGGGTTAGCAAAGCAAAATAAAAAACCTTTGGTAAGGTGTTGCATAGCGTCAAGGCAGACTCCATGAGGAGTCCAACTCTTGTTAACCCATTCTTGAAGCATAGCTTTAGAGGGAGTCCTACCCACAAATAACCTATTAAGGTGTGCTGTTCTAACCAATCACATTCAGCATCAAATTCTTGCAAAGGAAGGATAATGTTAGGATTACCTTGTGAAAAACCTTTGGGAAAAACTTATGCAAATGTTTGTTCTATGGTAGTGCCAAGGGAAACCAAAGCAGTAGTGTGAACACTAGAAACAACTAGTTCACCACTAGTTAGAGCCATTATATCCTAGCTTAAAAAACTCCCACGGTAAATGCGATGTGACAAGTGGTGCTTATAGAAAGAAAGTTCAGATGAAAAGCCATACACAGAAAACTGAAAGTTTTCCAAAACCATATTTTACATTAATAGGCCTTTGACAAATTAAATTTTGAAACACCCCCTTTCTGCCATTTTATATTTTTGACATTTAACAATTTTTGGGTTAAAAGTTATAATAGAATAACAAAAACCCTTATTTAAATAATGTTGGGTGGATTTGTTATGGCTATATAATAACTCTTCCTCTAATATTAAATATATTATAAATAGCCCATTGTTTGGCCTTGTTTTTAGGAGGGCAATGGTTGGGAGTTCAAAACCCATCATCTAATTCTTTTAATTCAAATTAAATAATCATTTTGATTTGAATTTGAATTTTTTTCCCTCTCTTTAAGATTTTATGATGTCATGCTAACATCATCAGAATCCACACTTTTACTTGAACTTCAAACTATCATAACTTTCACATTCAATCTTTGTTTTGACGAAATGAACAACATTGGAAAGCTTTTGACGAACTCTTTCATTTGAAATCCATTGTTGACCACTTTTGAGATGATTATTTTTCACCTTTTTACGGCCTTTGGTCCCATTTTGACCAAACTTTGACTGGTTGTAACTTTGTCATCTAAACTTCAATATTGCTCATTCAGGTTGCATTAGAGTCAGAATTCTGAGGACTTCAACATGGTACTGATTATTGGAGTTTTGGATATACTTCAAATTTTAGTGAAAATATCCTTTGGATCAAGCCTCCCCATTGTAAAAGAGCTTTTGGACCTCCGAAAGTTTATTTTTGCATAAAATGAAAATGAAGGCATGCTTGTCTCACTTGTCCAACATCACCTATACAAACTACTGAAATTTTGAATATCTGAACCATCAAACACATTATGAAGAATGACATAATAGTACTAATACAATTGACCATATATCCACTAGTGTTCATTGTTACATCCATCACCCACATAGTACCAACTAGTAGAAATAGAAGCAACAAAATTGAAATAACTAATGAAATGGAAAAAGTATCAATATTTTGGACCTCTCATATAGAAACATCATTAGAAAATAAACCTTTCAAATTCTCTTTTACCATGATTAGCTGAAGACTTGATTTTGCTTGCACCTAATCCTCACTAGGTGTTGCAAACATGAGAGTCAGTTTGTTGCTTGCATTTACTATCATTTTCAAATGTCCCATGTTTGCAATTGATCCTTCATTCTTCATGCGATGAGCTCTTATAATATATTCAATTCCATTTTTAAACAAGTGATATCTATTATGTTCCTTATAGAAGATAACTTTCCTAGCATATAAATATGGTCTACCCAACACAATCCCATAGATATCAAGTGGAACCACATCAAATTTAACCTCATTTATGAACTTAGATGTTATTGCAAATCTTAACTTACATTTCTTAGTGACTCGCAATCTGTTATCATTGCACACCTAGTGTAATGGATAAGGTCCCTTATATGGAATAATTTCCAATCCCAACTATTTAACAAATTCCTCTAAAACTAGATTAACTTGGGACCACTATCTATCAATGTGTCAATTTTAGTGTTCTTAGAAATTAGTCTTATATGAAAAAGTTCACACCTTTTACTATCTTCAGGAACAACATGACTTTTTGAAGTGGAAGCATATGAAACATCAATGGTAGAATCAACAAAAGCTTTACCTTTCAAACTGATAGCTGATATTGTTGTCTCATCATTAGAATTTGATCCAAGATCCTAAACAATGACTATATACTTTTGCTTCCCTTTTTGATCCTTCTTAAACCACTTTGGTTTCAACTCAGAATATAATTTCCAACACTTTTCTTCTACATGTCCTTTCTTTTGACAATGTGAACAAGTAGGTTTGTCACCTTCCTCTTTCTTCACTATGGCTGCTTTCTTTCCTTTCTTGATGCTTTCAGGAGGAACAAATTCCTTCTTTGAGCCGAAACTTGTGTTTCCTCCACTTACTTCAATATGAGTTGCTTGAACACATACCTCATAAAAGTTAGAAGGACTAAACATCAATATTATATGCTTTGAATATGAATGCATTCCACCTATATATTTTAATAAGGTATCTTGCATGTAAAGAGGAATTCCAAGAGTTAATGCCTTTTTCCTAAACACCTATGTATACTCTTGCACACACTACCCTTTACCTTGCCTGAGATTTTGCTAGTCCATAATAGCTTGCAGCATATGACCCAAAGGATAAAATTATTTCTTCAAAGTAGAAGTAAATTCATACCAAGTTGAAATGATTTTACCATGTATAGCAAGATCATCTTGGATCTTACTCTCCCACCATACTAATGCAGTACCTCCCATTTTGAGAGTAGGTAGTTGGATTTTGGAAGAATCATCCAAAATCTTTTGAATCTTGCAATACACTTCGATCTACTTAAGCCAATTATCCAATTTCTCTACATCTAATTCACCATTATATATAGGCAAATCAAACTTAACATCCAATTTTAACAAAGGTATGTTAACTTGTACAAGCTATTTTTTAAACAAAGAAAACGAAGAGGATGACGAAGATGGGTATGGAGGTTTAGGAGTGTCACTACCACCTCCTACTCCTTTTCCTTTGTCATATTTTGATGAATATTTAAATTCTTCTTTTTTCCTAGTCTTGTTCACCTTTCTCAATTATCGTTCATTCCTCTCTTGAAGCAAAATGTCCATCAAAGCTTTCAATTCAAAAAAAGCTCTCTAGAAGGATTTTGCATCAAACTCAAGAAGATTCCATTTAGATGCCATGACTCACAAAAATTTCATCTTTTGCCAATCTCTAGATTGAACTCTACAAGTTCACCTTCTCCTTGTTTCAACTTCAACCTAGTTAACATTCACCACCTATGATTTCTTTGCAAAATAGGCTCTAATACCAAACTTGATTTGTAAACTCCTTGTTGTGAATTACTTACAATTTTAAGATTCACTACCTAGGATATAGATTTAAAATTAAGATCGATACTAATTTCCTTGTGAACTAAGTGAATAATACTCAGAAATGAGAAAAATAACTAAGTAGACAAAACATGCATCAGAAAGAACAAGAGACAAAAGATTTGATTTTGGAGTTCACCAGACTCTGGCTACGTCTCCAAATCTGCAAATTGGAAAGATCGATGCCATTATTATGATGCAAAACTCATACATCACCATGGTATTCCATGAAGTTACAATCTACTTCTTTCTTGCACACTATGATGATAGGAACTTGCTAGCAACATATTTGTACCTAGCTCCTTTGTCACTTTTTACAATGCTAAGCAATAAAAATGCAACTTTCTCTCAATGGGCATTAAGCCTTTACAAAAATGACTTTAAAAGTCATGAAAACTCTCTCAAGGAAATCACCAAGCTTTTATATCTCAAGAGGCAACTTAGCTTACTTACAAGAAAAACTCTCACTTCCCCAAAACTCTTTATCAAGAGTAAAATAACTCTCCAAGAATTTAAGAAATAAGAATACTCTATCTTCTTACAAGAATTTTCTCAACATTTTCTCCTCTTTCGGCTTGTCTTTGAAAGGAAAATAATTCTCCTTTTATACTTGATATTGGCTATATTTGGCTTAAAACCATATAACCAATATAATTACTATTTTCCTTAAATAAATAACCAAATAACCCAAATTTCCCAATTTTACTACTATTCTTGAAAAGAATGGACCTTATTATTTTGGACTTATATTATAATATCCAAAATATAATAACCCATCCAAAATCATAACCAAGTAAATAACCTCCTTTTTTGGCTTTTATAATTTTAAGCCATACAAAATAAACCAACCCCTTAACAAATAACAATATATATCCCTTTTTTTAATAAAATAATAATCATAGTAATATATGGTTCATAGTAACCACATATTATATTTATACATTATTTTAAAACTTGTTATATTATTAAGAGCATAAAATGAGGATGATGATATCATGATGACATCATCAAAATTTGCATTTTTTCTCCAATTTCAAATGACCATAAATTTCACATATGAACTCCACTTTCAACGAAACGAATGCCATTGGAAAGCTCTCAATGGGTTCTTTCATTTGAAATCTATTGTTGATCACTTTTGAGATGATTATTTTTCACCTTTTTATGGCCTTTGGTTCTAGTTTGACCAAACTTTGACTAGTCATAACTTTGTCATCTAATCTCCAATTTTGCCCATTCAAGTTGTATTGGAGTCAAAATTGTGAGGACTTCAACATGGTATTGATTATTGGAGATACTTCAAATTTTAGTAAAAATATCCTCTAGATCATTGTCATTGGTGCATTTCATTACTCTGATCTCTTCATTTCATTGTCATGCCCTTGCTTTGCGATTTGGTTGTCATGCCCTTGCTTTACAATTTTGTTTCCATGCCCATGTTCTATGGTTTTGTTGCCATGTCATGCCCTTGTGATGCAATTTTGTTTCCATGTGATGCCCTTGCTCTATGATTTCATTGTTGTGCCCTAGCTCTATGATTTTCTTCAAGGGAGCTATGTAAATGTTCATTTTTTTCCCTTCTAAATAGATATCTCTTTGTATTTCCTTCTAAACATGTATATTTAGAGATCTTTTAAAAGGTGCTTATATTACATCTTAGCACAATAGAAAAATTGATCTTGCTACATACATATTCTATAATCCAAATAATAAAACAATAAAACTCTCTCAACCTATGCCAAGTGACTTACCTCAAGATCCTCCACAAAAATATTGCAGACCATGAGAAATGGGTAGAGTTCGTAAGAAATTTTACAAAAATATATCATAGCAGATATTTTTAGAAATAAACTAGACATAATCTAGTTAAATGTGTCTAGTTGTTGATTAGTTGAGTTGATTACAAATTCTTGTAAAACTATCATTTGATTAGGTACAATAAAAGAAAAATCAGTTTTTGCCAGCTAGTAGGATCAAATATAGTTTTCTAAGGTGGTAAAATTGGATATGCAAGGACTTAGAGAATAACTTCAGTGAAAAGATGAGTGTAAGGAGTTGAAGAAGAAAGTTCTTCTTTTGTGTAAATACCATAATCATGATGCTCATTCCCTTGCAGAATCATTTGCCACAATGACATTACCTCTAAACCATGCATATGATGTTGAAGTGGTTCCCAACCTTGAAAAATTCTTATAAGCATTTGATACTTGGGATCATTGTAAGGAGATTGTGCCACTACTTGAAACACTCTTATAAGCATTTGATATTTTTAATGTAAATTCTCAAAGACACTTGCAAGTGATTCCAATGTCATAGTACCTACTAAAACACTTTCCTAGATTCTATCTAGTGGCTCCCATAATATCCTCTATGTTACCTAGTTGTTGTTTTTGCCATGTAGTCTCTTTCTAAAGCTCCTCCTCCTTTGCTCTTGTGCCTTACATTTTGATTATCAAACTTCTAAATATATGCCTCTACCTTATCTAAAATCAACTTCACATTGTGTTGTAATTCTAGGATAGGTGTTTGATCATTGACAACTTTCATTTTAGCATTCAAGTTTTCAAGATTGGTCAACACCCTCACTTGTAGACCTCTCATGTCAAGAACTTTATGTACTATTTCAACACCATTTTCTTTCTTCTATGCTAATAGTTCTTTAGGTGCATTTTCTTGTAAAACATTAATTTTTTTGAACAATTGTAAACTCTTAGAAAATGCATTGTTATTTTCATGTATGTATGTTTATATGCCTTTATGTATGTATGCATGTATATATGTATCTATCTATCTATATCTATGTATGTTTATATATAGAGAGATCTTGTAGATTGTGGATTATGGATTATAAAAATAAAATAAAATAAAACATGACATTAATTATTCCCCATTTGTTTTGATTAATTGTGGAGAGCTGTGCACAAAAGAGGGTGGAGATCTCTGAACATTGATGGAAATCAGTGGAGATCTAGGATTTTTTTGTCATTCCATTGTGACCACTACATTTCATTGTCATGCTATGCCCTTGTGATCTCTGTGCCCTTTCTTTGTGATTTTCTTCAAGGGGAGAAGAGGTACCTATGTAAATGTTCTTTGTTTTTCCTTCTAAACATGTATCTCTTGTTCATATGTAATAGCTTTGGTCAAATTCAAGGATAATTTATTATGATAATTGTATGCATATGTACATGTATGTATATATATTAGTTCACTATGTGAATTGATTTACATGCATACATACACACTTTCATAGTACTTGTGCTAAATTAAATTATTCATTCATGTCTTGAATTCACACAAGCAATTATCCTTGCATTTAATTGAAATTATTCATAACAAACTAATTATGTAGAAATATGTACTTACAAATTATATTATCTCTTGGTGATTGAGTAAAGATCTTGTGCATAATATCATCCAAGTAATGATCAGATACATTCACATTAAGTCATAATAGGATCGAGCAGTGATCCATTTATGTTACTTCATACTTGTTTTATTGAATATTTTATTTAACATAATCAATAATACTAGAATTATCTAGCTACAACAAATACTCTTGTTTATTTTATTTAATCACATAAATTTAAGACTACTATTTTTCTTAAAATTAGACTGTATATTTGTTATCACTAAAACACAAATGTAGATCTCTGATGGTTATCTTTTTTAATTTGAAGATCTTCATATTTGTTATCACTAAAATACAAATATATAACATTTAGGTGTATTTTGGTTCATAATAGTCTATGCACCACAAATCAAAATCAATGTTCACATTTCAAAGGCCATAGGTTTTGAACATGAAACCAATGATTCAAAGTGATGGTTCATCAATATGAATGCATAGTTCAATAGTTCAAATTTGACAATTCCAAGTAGCCCATACCATTTTAAAGGACCAAGTCTAGTGATTTGTATCTAGCAATTTGATGGTATATAAATTCAATATGGAAGAGGATATATTGGCATCATAAAAAGTCATCCCATATCCATAAACAAAATCTAATCTTCTGTAAGTCTCTCTCCTCTAAAGCCCCAATGCATGGAGCTATTATCATCATGAATAGACTCGCTCTCCTCAAATGAATTCAATTGAGACTATTCATACCAAAATAAGGATATACAAAAATCTATATTTATAGATTATATTATCTCTTAGTGATTAAGTAAAGATCAAATACAACTTTCCAAGGTGATAAAATTGCATATGCAGATGTATGCATGCATGCATGCATGCATGTGTATATGTATGTATGCATGCATGTATATATGTATATATGTATCTTTGCATCTTTTTGTCATGCCCTTGTGATATCTATATATGTATGTATGCACATGCATAAATATACATATGTACATGTATATATGTGTATATATACATACACATACATATGTGTGTCTATGTGTGTATGTATATAAATAGAGAGATCTCTATTTATATACATACATACATACATACATAGACACACACATATGTGGGGAAATATAAAGAGATAAATGTTTAGAAGGAAAGGAAAAGAACATTTACATAGGCACCTCTTCTTCACTTGAAGAAAATTGTAGAGCACTACATTTGGGCTTGAATATGTCACAAATTACACCATCATTGCAACTTGACCCCAAATGTTGTAGTGCATGCAAAGGGCACACATATCATAAGGGTATGACATAAAACATGGTCATAGAGAAAGGGTACGAAGATCACAAGGGAATGATAATAAAATACAAAGATCACAAGAGTATGACAATGAAATGCAATGATCATAAGGGCATGACAATAAAATCATAAATCTCCACTAATCTCCACCAAGGGCATGACAATGAGATGCAAAGATCATAAGGGCACAACAATGAAATGTAGCAATCACAAGGACACAACAATGAAATCTCCACCAATGTTCAGATCTCTCCACCATCTTTTGCACACAAATATCCCCAATAAAAAAAAAATGGAGAATGATTTATGTCATTTAAAAAAATAAATTATATCTAAAATCCACTTCACATTGTGTTGTAACTTTGGCATAGGTATTTGATCCTTCATAGCTTTAATTTCAGCATTTCAACATTCAAGTTTTCAAGTTTCCTCTTCTTCATATAGTCATTTCCACCCTAAAAACCACATTTTTACTTCATTAAAATCGAGACTTGAACAAAGCCAATGATACAAAAATTCCTCCCACTTTGAAAAAAATGCTACCTTCAACATTACAGCCATATGATAAATTGCAATAGCACATGCCCAAGTCATAACCAAGTTAAATTGATATAGTTTCTAATTAGCTGTGGTAATTAATAATTCCTATAGAACTATCATCAGATTAGGTATGATAAAATGAACAATTAGATGTTCCTAGCTAGTAGGATCAAATACAATTTTTTAAGATGATAAAATTGCATATGTAGATGCATCACTTGCATGCTAGGAATGAAGTGCATTCCCCAATTTACAATGAATGGTTTGATATAAAGGCTCCATACACTGGTCCAACAATGGAAGCCAAGGATGTAACTATGCATGTATTTAAGTTCATTTGGGCATCACTATATGATCTAGAATGTTATGAAGTACTAAAGCCAATAATAACTTCCCCCATGTCTCCAAAAAATGTAGCATATGTTCAGGGTAGTAACTCTTTACACTTAACTCTTCACTAAAGTTATTATCTCTAACACAATGATATTACTTCTAAACCATGCGAAGGATTTTGAAGTGGTTCCCAACCTTTAAACACTCTTATAAGCAATAGAAAATAAAATGCAGATGCAATACATGAAAAATTTAATAACTTGTAGTCTTTATGTTAAAGCATGTAGCTTCAATCTAACAATAACTATGATCAAAATATATACATATGTATACTAGTATGATGCGTACACACACACACACACACACACACACACACACACACACACACACACACACATGTATAATAGTAGTATATGAAACAATGCACAGCTGAAACTAATGATGATATACATGTTGTTTGAGATCTCATTTAAGGCATGATCAAAACTTATTTTGATTCCTTTGATTTTAGATCACTATCAATCTATATTATATCAGGTTCTAGTTCATAATGATTTGTAATACATGATTAAGACTTGTATTAAGTCTATACAAATTAGGTTTGATAAACCATCATCGAACCAGTGTGATTGTGAATGTTCATGTATCCATTCAGAGAAATGCCCATTCACAATTAAACCCCTCTATATGATTGTGAATGTTCATGCCTCCATTTGGAGACATACCCATTCACCATCACAAATCCATGTCCATACTAGCAATAAAAATTATACATCAGTCAACCTTGAATATGAAATCTAGTAAGAAACTTTACACTTTATATATACAGAGAGATATTTTTTAAGGTGCCTATTATATATTAGCACAATAGAAAATTTGATCTAGTTGCATACATATTCCCATTTGCAAATAATAAAACAATAAAAATCACTCAACCCATGCTAAGTAACTTAGCTCAAGATCCTGGACAAAAATAATGCAGACTAGGAAAATAAGGGTAGAGTTCATAGAAATTTTTATAAAAATGTATCATAGTAGATATTTTTAGAAAGAAATAAGCCATAACCATAATTAGTTGTTCCTAGCAAGCATGATCAAATACAATTTTCCAAGGTGATAAAACTACATATGCAAATGTATGTATGTATGTGTATATATTTATGTATATATGTATATACATATATATACATACACACACACACATATATATATACATATATATATACACATATGTATATGTGTATATAAACACACACACACATCTATGTGTCTATATATATATATATAGATAGATATAGATAGATAGATAGATAGAGAGAGAGAGAGAGAGAGAGAGAGAGAGAGAGAGAGAGAGAGAGAGATTGTGGTGATTAGTGGATATCTAAGATTTCATTGTGGTGCCCTTGTGATCGTTACATTTTTTTACCATGCCCTTGTGATCTATGTATATAAATAGAGAGATTTTGGCACAATAGAAAAATAATAAAACTCACTTAATAGGTAGTATGGCCATAGATGCAATGAAAACACCTATTGGTAAGTAGATTCCTCTTTTTCTCTCTCATTTTTCATGTGTTTATTTCTCTTGAACTATATACAGAGTGAGTTAGGAGGTATATAGGTTAACCTTACATTAACTGTAAACTACAACACAAAGGTTGCACTAGGGTATTACAGTATTGTAATTATAGAAAATTGCTTGATTCTACTGAGTGGATGTATGATGGTAAAGAGTTGTATTAGGTGAGTAAATCTCACCAATGGTTATAGGAATATGATAACATCAAAACAATTAGAAACCAGAACTACATATTTGTTAGAGTGAGTAGTTCAAGGGTCTTGATCCCATTGATACAAGTATGTAGGTAGCTTGGTAGGCAAAGTATGCCTCTAGTGTGTAGACACCTTGGACATAGTTAGGTAACACTTAACTATTTTAATACATTATATGTTAACTCATGAGGCACATTACCTTGCAAACACCTCTCACCAAATCACCAAAGATGGCTGGAATATCTAGCTAAGCACCTACTATATTGCTCAATTTCTTGACTTCATCTCTAACATAATTTTGATAATGTATAAGAGGATTTATGTTTCTTCATTGTTTCCAATATCTATGTTCATTCTAAATATGTACTCTTGTTTATTTTTAGCACATTCTTTGACAAAAAATTATCTTTGACTATTGTTAGGGCTTAAGCTTCAAAATCAATGTAAGTTAATTTTTATGGTAATATAATTTCTTTAATTTATCAACACAATAATAAGTGGAATAAAAAATACATATCAATTGTTTTTTGGGGGACATAATTATATTTTATTCCTTAATTTTAGATGCAATAATGAGGGTTTTAGCTCAGGCCATGGGAGAGTATCTCAACTAGCTTCTCCAATGATGTAGTCACCCATCTATCTCTAGATTATGCAAGCACTTTTTGATTTATAGAATCTAGATAGATACTAAGAGTTCCAAAGGCATAAACCTGAAGATCATCATGTGTGCATCCCACTTTAGGAAAAATTTGGATGTCATGTTCTTGTGCATATATTACAATCACTTCCTTCAAACTCAATTGAGGTGCACCCATGGAATTATTCATGTGAATTACATTGCCCATTGAAGATGAGGCTTGCTATTGAACATATGCTACTACTTCTTGTTGTTGTTAAAGTGCTTAAAATTGATGCCAATATGTCTTGTAAGGTAGGTTAAATTCTCTCTAGCCTAGGATGTTCTATAGTCATACCCTCTACAACTTGATTTATCATTTTAAGGGCTACATTTAACTTGATTTATCATTTCAAGGGCTATAAAATAATAAGTGGAATAAAAAAAAAAGCATATCAATTGTTCGTTGGGGACATAATTGTATTTTATTCCTTAATTTTGGATGCAATAATGAGAGTTTTAGCTCTGGCCATGGGAGAGCATCTCAACTAGCTTCTCCAATGATGTAGTCAACCATCTATCTCAAGATTATGCAAGAACTTATTGATTTATAGAATCTAGATAGATACTAAGAGTTCCAAAGGCATAAACCTGAAGATCATCATGTGTGCATCCCACTTTAGGGAAAATTTGGATGTCATGTTCTTGTGCATATATTACAATCACTTCCCTCAAACTCAATTGAGGTGCACCCATGGAATTATTCATGTGAATTACACTTCCCATGGAAGATGAGGCTTTCTATTGTGCATATGCTACTACTGCTCATTGCTACTAAGGTGCTTAAAATTGATGCCAATTTGTCACCGTAAGGTAGGTTACATTCTCTTTAGCCCAAGGTTGTTCTATAGTCATACCCTCTACAACTTGATTTATCATTTCAAGGGCTACATTTAGCTGACTTCTTATCCTCTCATTAACAAGAAGCTTAGGGAGAAATAGTCCATTCCACCCTAAAAACCACTTTATTACAAAACCTACTGTCACTTTCAAAAAAATGCTACCTCTAACATTGTAACTATTATTTATGTATATCTATGTATGTATGTATATGATACCACACTTGGGTGCTTAAATCAATGAAGGATCACACCAAGTGAAGGACCTTATGTGATTAATTATTATATGATTTTATACTTGCACGCATCACTTGAATGTCAACCATGAAGTACATTCTCCAATTTATAGCGAATGGTTGGATATAAAGGCTCTATATGGTGGCCCAATGATCATAGCCAAGGATGTAACCATGCATGTATTGGCACACTCTCCCTATGAGGATCCCAAGTATCTACTACAATTGTTAATTTGGTCTAGTTGCTGATTAGCTAGGTTGATTACAAATTCTTGTAGAACTTTCATCAGATTAGGTATGATAAAATGAACAATCAGCTATTCCTAGCTAGCCAAGATCAAATACAGTTTTCCAAGGTGATAAAATTACATATGCAGATGTTTGTATTTATGTATATATGTATATACAAATATGTGTATACATACATAAATGTGTATATGTACACACACACACACACACAGACATAATCCTAGATCTCCACTAATCTCCACAATCCACAAGATCTCTCTCTCTCTCTCTCTATATATATATTTATATATATATATATATATATATATATATATATATATATATATATATATATATATATATATATATATATATATATATATATATATATATATATATATATATATATATATATAGGGAGAGAGAGAGAGAGAGAGTATATATATATATATATATATATATATATATATATAGAGAGAGAGAGAGAGAGAGAGAGATCTTGTGGATTGTGGAGATTAGTGGAGATCTAGGATTTTGTTCCCGTGCCCTTGTGATCTTTGCATCTCATTGTCATGCCATTGTGATCTCTATATATGTATGTATGTATGTATGTATGTATATAAATAGAGATATCTTGGCACAGTAGAAAAATAATAAAACTCACTCAATAGGTAGCATGGACACAGATGCAATGGAAACACCTATTGGTAAGTGGATTCCTCTTTTTTCTCTCACATTTTTCACGTATTTATTTCACTTGAACTATTATATTTTTGGGGGAATTTTGTAATCTTAGATTCATTTTATGTAGGAGGAGATGAAGACATTCCTGGATGTACCCATGTGATGAATTTTCTCATGAGCAATGAAGATGGATTTCTCTTGAGAGTAGCAAGAGGTGATGAGGACATTCTAGGTACTTTAAAGATTGATCTTTTCTTAATGATTTTAGATGTTAATGGGGAATTTAGATGTTAGGAGGGGGGTTGGTTGGAAAATGATCTTCCACCTTCATGTGGTTGGCCCTAATTAGTAGAGACTATTAAACTATTCTTGAAACCAAGTGAAGATCAACATTAACCTATGATTGTAATGTCAACTAATTGTGTGAATATCTTAGTTTCAACAATGTAGAAGGATGCCATAGTTCAATATGCAATGTCAATTCATATGCATATGACATTAGGTAGAGCTGAAAACACAAAAAGTTTTCATTTTTGTTAAAGGTCTTTAATTAGGTATCTTAAGTTATAGACCATCAAAAATATTGTTCATGATGGTCTATAATTTTAAAAACTTAAGACCTATTAAATAAATGTAATCATGTTCTATTTTATTAGCTGTAGCTATTGTCTATACATTTGAACATAGTTACACATTTATTCTTGATTTAGAGTGACAGAATCTTATTTTGGATATCATGGAAAAATGAGATGCACTAGAAGATGGTAAATTGATGTCATTTTTGTAGGCTTGAAACCTACTTTTGTACTTTAAAGATTGATCCTTTCTTAAATATTTTAGATGTTAATGGGGAATTTAGATGTTAGGGTACGTGATGGGGCCAAATGAGCTTCCACCCTCACGTGGTTGGCCCTGCCTAGTAGAGAATATTAAACTATTCTTGAAACCAAGTGAAGCTCAACATTAACCTATGATTGTATGACAACTAGCTATGTGAATCAATTGGTTTCAAGCAATTTAGAAGGAACCATAGTTCAATATGCAATCTCAATTTATATTCTTGCAACATCAAGTGGAGCTTAAAAAATCCAACAAGTTTACATTTTTGTTAGAGGTTTGCATAGACCTATTAAATAAATGTAAATATAATGGGTTTTTTAGATCCTTCTATTGTCCATGCATACAAAACATTGCTACATGTGCATTCTTGATTCAGAGTGGAAAAATCTTATTTTGGGTGTGACAAAAAAATGACATGTACCAGAAGATGGAAAAACGATGTCACTTTTGTAGGTCTAGAACCTTTTTTATATTTTAAAGATTGATCCTTTCTTAAATATTTTAGATGTTAATGGGAAATTTATATGTTAAGAGGGGAGAGGGGTGGGTCAAATGAGTTTCCAACTTTATGTGGTTAGCTTGGATTAGTAGAGAATATTAAAATATTCTCGAAACAATGTGAACTTCAATATTAACTTATGATTGTATGACAACTAACTAAATGACATGCTTCAATGGATTATATCTTCATAACACTTGTATAGAAGCTAGTATCGCAGCCATCCTTGTAGAGCATGTTTAAGTAATCCATGCATAGTTTTGCAAATAATTATACATATTTTGATAATGTAGAAATTTGTTCGACGACTTATCCAATGGGTAGCTATTGCTCCAACAACATTACCATTGCATGCCATAGCTACTGCAACAACAACCATTGATGGATGGCCATTTCTTGAACAACTTTTCCATTGCATGGCATCACCATTGTGACATAACTGTTGGGCATTCATTTTGCATGAGGTCAACAAAAGAATCCATTGCATAATTCCTCTCTTGAAAAGAAAATCTTTTTAAGGATCCACTCCAAGGTTCAGTATTTGTCTTGCAATGTACCAAAATCCACTTAGTAGAAGATAAATGTGAGTGTTCACAAGGAGGCGTTTGCTAGTTCTAAAAGACTATTTTATCTCAGAATCAAAGTAAATCTATTCTTTATCTCAAAATATCACACCAGAAGAACAATATTTTTTGTATTTTATATTTTTTTTTCAATGAATGCAACTCTAACAATGTAGCTATATGAAGTCCTATTTTAATAGGGGGTTAGTAAAGAAAATAAAAAAACTTAAAGAAAATATCATAAAATCAACTGACTTGAAATTGAAATTCCTAAATGGACATAAGCCACAGAACAAAACATGTTGCAAGTTAAACCTTCGAAGAAATTGGTAGGAAGCCAATGAAAATAGGAGCAACGCTTCCTAGAATCCACTGATGCAATCATCAGTGAGAAACTTTAACAAATTGAATGATATTTCACTCTTCATCAAATCGCAAGGCCATGGAAAGTGTGCTCATGCGAGACAAAAAAGCTATGTAGACACAATTAGGTGATCTCTTCTCAAGGTCATTATGTTAGTGAAATTCATATATTTGTAGCAAACACTAGAACTAAAAGATCACACAACTAGAAACAACATAATAAACCTTTGGCTCAATCATAATCTCATGAATAAAATCCACAAAAGAATGACACATTCAGGCAAGAATAACTGCACTCCAATTGATAGCACCAAAAGCATAATTTTATTGCATAATAATGGCGGCCCTTCTTACATTTTACAATGGGGTATTTATAAAAAAATCATCTCCTTAATTTGTGTTGAGAGTGACAGATATCTTGATGCAATAAAATGCTTTTAAAATATTTAAGCAAACCAAATATATACAAAGTGGCAATCTAACTAGTGCTTAGAGGGATTCCATCCATATTTTATTCATTAATTGGATGCATGAGCCCTTTACATGTCAAAAATAGAGAAAACATGAGAGAGAAAGTAGGAGGAAGCCATTAGTCAAGGTGGAAGTGCATGGAGACACCAAAGACAGAAGCCGCCCCTTCACTAGGCATGTGTCAGAGTTAACTTGCCATCAAAATGTGCTCCTGATGCATGGAAAGTGCTATTTTTAGAATTGACAGTCAACTGTTAGTGCACCTCTGAATTGCAGAGCTGCAGACCTATGGACCTCAACTGGGTCAAAATCTCAAAATTTTACTAAGTGTTAAAATTGAAATTTTGGCATTTGGGTTTTGTTCATCTTTATCCTAAAGCTATATTTGGATGTTTGCCCTTGAATTTCTCTATAATCTCAATAATCTTAGCAGCATCTAGAAGATCCAAAGCCTCATACTTGTCCTTGATCTTCTATCTATAGTTGTCCACCTCAATTCGAGTTTCTAAAAAATCTTCGAGTTTGGTGTCCAACTCTAATAGTCCTTCCTTTGTCCTAAAGGCTTGTCTAATGTCTTCATCACTAGATGCTTCCTCCAAAGTCTTCCTAAAATTTTCCATGACTACCTCAACTAGCAAGAACTTCTCTCATTCTTCATCTTCAAAATTGTCCAAGCATGCATCACTGTACAACTTTTCTGCTTACAAAATTCACTCTTGGGCTTGGTTCTTGAGCCTATGTATCTCATCATGCAATGTTTCCATCACTTTATTTCCATCCAAAATATTTTCTATCAAATCATCTATCATATATAACTCCTCTCTAGTATATACATCAATCAAAATGTAGTACCTTTTCCCTTTTATGGCTTGTAGAATTTGTAAATCCTTGCTCGATGCCTATACCTCATCCACGATACTGAAGTCCTATCTCAAAATTACCACGATCTTATCAAAATTCTCTTGTGTAGCATGAAATAACTTCAAACTTCCTATGATTATATTGAAACCTTTATCCTCAAGGTTGTCTCACCAATCTTGACAAGCTCTCAAAAATGGGCTGAGTCATACACCTTCACCTTCTCTAAGAATGGTATTCAAATTCTCCTCAGGGTGTTAAGAATCAAGAGGACCAATAACTTCATCTAGATATATTTTTAGGATCTCAACTTGCCTTCAAAGTGCTCTGATTTCAATTTTGTCCTATTCCATATGGCTGAGAACCTCCTTGAATCCCATAGTCATCATTTGTCAAGATGTATCCCATGTAGGATTTCGTAACATAATATCTTTCACTTCATATTCCTCAAGACTAATAGCTTTTGCATCTATACCTTCTAGAGGGTGAGCCACTTGTGTAAATAAGTCATGGTTCCATGTAGTAGTAATGAATGCAAATGGCATTGCATCATGTAATGGAGACTCAAGCTTGTTCAAAATCTATGCAATGTTACAAATATCATCCTCTGAAGCATGGAATTGATGCTTGACACTTCTCTTCCAAAAACATCTTGGGATATGTCTTTCTATAGCCTTGGCTATAGATGATGAAAGGACGTGTTCAACTAGAGGTCTTCTTATTGAAGATGAGGGAGTATGTTCTACAACTTCTTTCCCCTTATCACTCCTTGGAGTTGTTTCTGTCTGTGAGGGCTCTCCTTCTATTTGCTCGGTCTTAGTGGACCCTGTAGCTTGCACCTCAATGTCTTGGGAAGGTGATTGGGAATATTTGACTATTTGTCCCTCCTTAGATACTTCATCACTTGCCCTTTGTTCTAATTTCTCCTCTTGTGATAGTTCCTTCTAAACTTATTCTTTTGATCTTGGAAGTGAAGGAGTAACTAAACCTTTATCTACCACTGCAACTTGTTGTGGAGATGGGGGAGCAGGATTGAGACCTTGTGTGCCTAGTGGTATCTATGTCTAGCCTTCCTATTGGGATTTCCATGTAGTAGTATGCCTAATAATTGAATTAACGTTTAACTAAAAATCATAAATCATCATAATATAATTAATGTTTCGCATCGCATCAAAATCTAATAGTATCAAGTCATAAAATTGTATCCATATGTGTTCAATCATTTCATACAAAATAACAGGTTCTTATGTAACATGATCAAATTAACATTCTGAACAACCTTATAACCTATTCTCTATCATGGTAATAAGATATTAAATTCATGACTATTAACTTACAGGGTATGTGAGTTGGTTTCATTTGCGTATCTAAATCTATCCTTTGGTGCTAATTTTCATTTGAACATTACAATTTGACATTCAAGTATTTATGTAATTCAGTTTCCATTAAAGAAAATTGAAATAGCTTAGAACATGAAATAAAATAATTAAATATAACAATTAGGTTCTAATAAGTGTGAATCATCAAAATGTTGATATTCAAATGACATAACCCTATAGTCTCAAAACTATATCAAAACATCAAATTAAAAGTACCATGATGCAATTATGTCATCTATACTATGGTGGATTGGGTGAGGCCTCACATCCTCCCCCCCTAGGCATGAACCTCCTCCTGGAGTTCATCAATAAGGTGTAGGTACTACAATATTATCTTTGTTGCATTTATGAATTTTGTCCCAACATAAGTCTCCTACTTATTGGTGCCAATAGACCAATCTTTACCTTACCAAGGTCTAATTGCTAAATTGTTTATGTCCTTGCTTAAGGTCCTTAACATAGCATGCATCTATAGTCTTATCTAGTATAATATATGTTATATACCTGTGCTAAAAGAGGTTGGACCATATTTCATATTTATGACATACGAAGGGGTGGTGTCTTAGAAATCTTGTCTAGTAGTTTTGCAATGGATAACAAGAAGGTTTACTAGTACATTAATTCTCTAGATGGTTTGTCAAGGATCCTCCTTGGTGTGGCCATTTCAATACAATATTCTTGCCAACCTAATCCACAACAAAATGCCTCATAAGTAACTCAAAATGAAAGGATCAATTTTACAGGAAATCATCACAAATGTGGCCACATTGGTAAACCAAAATTAAAATAAGACATGTCCTTGAGGCAAAATGGGACCAAGATCAAGAAAGCTAGAGAAATGATAAATGTCAAATTGTTGGTAAGAAAAATAACAATTGCATAAATGCAAAATTTGAACAAAGGACTAACAAAATTTTACATTGAATAACAAGTTCACAAGCATGATGTGGCCATACGAAGGTTCCCTAATGGAGAAGAGGAGAAATTGTGTGTTTTATGGAACTAATGGCTTAGTAAGAAGTCTCATATCCCCTATGTCTCCGAGTGCTTCATCCATAGATCATGGTTTGATTGGGTGCACTAATACATCTTACACCAGGTTGTCATTTATTGCATATGTTGAACATAATGGGTTAGGCTCCTAGTATTGAAACTAGACTCCGCTAATAGTTAATCTCAGAAGGGAACATAGGCTTATGCGACCTTGCCATAGAAATATCCTTTATCAATGATTCGATTTAACATCCAATATTTGAGGGTAAGCATGGTATCTATAAAATATCATTTAAATTCTTTTTTGAAACCTAGATTCCCAATTTGAACTGTGTCCAAATGGATGTGCCTGAGTAATTATCCATATTATTCAACATTTACATTGAGATCACAACTCCTAGATGAATAATATCTACTTAAAGTTAAGAGTTCTATATGATGGTGTGATAAGTAGCAATCATACTAAGGAATCCAACTATCGGTTACATCCTATAACTAATATAGGAATATCACACCTTGACATTTACAAATTTGACTATACCACACAATGGTGTCTCGAATGGATTTCAATATCATAGACCCCTATAAGAAGATAATAATTCCTCTACTCTATTATATATATTAGGTACTCCATGACCACCTTAATATCAATTGTTTTGAGGTCAATTTTCACTTCTATCTACATTGTAACAAATCTTAATATTACACTTGTATTCACATCCAAGATATTGTTCTATAGTTCACTTCATCGTGTTTTGATATTGTTATATGCCCTTCAACTATTATCATTTTCCCCACTAATTTAGATGCTATATTTTTTTTTTATGACACCCTAACCCTTCAACATTATTATTATTAATGATAATAAATTATAATCATCACAGATATACAAATAGATTCATAAATAGTTAATGTTGTTTAGTTATAGGAATAATACTAAATTGGATCATTAAATATAATGGTTATTACACCTTGTACCCGTATATCTGTAATACCCCAAATTGGTCTCATAACTAATTTGCTTCTCATCTTTCAAATGATCAACAAGGTCCTAATTTATTAGGCATTTCTAGTCCTAATTGACTCAAATATCAGCTGTAGAAAATCATTAATTTACAATAATCACTAAAAAAAGATAAAATCATGAATATCTACATCTTTGCTATTAAACCCACTAAATCAATTAGTTTAATTAAAATTTCCTAATACTTTGGTTAAATTAATTTTACATGACAAATGAATTTATTAATTATTTGAATCAAATGTCTATACATATTTATTATTTAAATTTAAATATACAATTTTAACAAAATCTCCAAAATCTCTTTTTGAGTTAGGAAAAATGGAAACATTGAGTGAATGTGAAAAGAACAAGGAAACAAATCATTTAACTCTCTCTCAAATGGAAACTTCCATTTCCAAATGAACACTCATTCAATCTCCACCATTCATCTAATTGATATACACCATTTATTTATTTTGGATTTTTCTATAAATTGGGAACTTATGTCTCTCATTTGAGAGGATGAAATTTGTGAGTAAAGAAACTTTGTCCGTTTGAGTACTCCACATTTGTGCATTCAGAAGCTTTGTTGCATTCTCATGCAATACTTTCATTTTAGTTGTTAAATTGCATACATGCTCTAGCTTAAATATTTTCTTATTAACTCTTAGATTATAATTGTATTTCAACTTGTTTAGATTCATTTACTTTCTTAGAAAATCTTAGATAAATCTTGCATTTATTTTCTTTACAATTCCTTCATTCTTGTTCAATCTATGGTCACTAAAGTCTCTTACATGCAATGACAATGTGAAATGTGTATTTTGACACATATTGTTACACTAGTATTTCTTTATCAATCAAATGAATAAAGAAATACAAGTTTAGATAATGTTAATTAGAAGCAAAAATGTATAGGTTATTCTTATTTTCTTTAATTACTCATGAAAATTAATCAAAAAAAAATTATATATATATTTTTAAAATGGAGTAAAATCTATTAAAAAAATTTTGATCTTTTAAATGGAAATTCAATATTTGTTTATTGATTTATTTTTTTTAATTTTTAATTTTTTTTAATTATATTAGTAGTGCATTAGAAAAGATCTTTCATCTAGAAATGCTAGAGGTAATTTTTTTTTTTTTGGAAAATAAAAATAAAAATTACTATTAATATCTTACTAAATATGTTATATTAAAAAAAATTGAATGGCCTTTATTCTGTAATTAAGATATATATATATATATATATATATATATATAAAGTGTTGATACAATTAAGAGGTAAAAATAAATAAATATCTATGTCTTATCTTGAAGTTGAAAGATCATTGCTCACCTTTGTTATAATAATAATGCCAGTTGTTGATGCTATCAATATAAATATTTAGATTAATATTTAAGTTCTTATTTACATTAATCATATGACAATGGCTTGATCATAGTAGGAGAGCACCGCCTCATATATTTTTATTGCATTATTATATCCATGTGTCGTTATTGCATTTCCACTCTTCTAAAGGTAACATTTGAATTGTACATTCTTTCATGAACCCATCAATGCCCAGTGTCTCATAACCTGAGTGCTCTGATACCATAATGTCATGCCCAAATTTTACCAAGGCAAAATACAATAATTTTATTGTGTTTATTTATTTATTTATTATTATTATTATTATTTTTTAAAAAAAGAAACCATTATCATGAGACCTGATATTAATTCATTTTATAAAAGAACTTACTCACATAACATTATTCAATTCCAAAATTGATTCAGTATCATATTGATACTTAATGAATTATCTATATATATAATCTAGCTTGCCATAATGTAAAAGATATTCCATAAGAAAATTAATTCTATTGGTTCCAACTTATTACTTCTAACTTCATAAACTTATTTTCTTCCTCTTATTTTATCCCGACCACTAATACCTGACAAAACAATAATCTAATTTTCAACAATTAACAAAGGCTCATTTAATGTCCTAATTCAATATATTTCATGTTAATTACTCTCAAATACAATTTAAAATTTATTAAATTTAAAATCTATTCATTTACCTTAATTCCCATTACATATGCTATTATTTCCTTATCATTTAATTGCTTTACTTTATTTTCCTAACCCTCCTTTTCCAAATTTTGAGCTACCAAGCATAGGCTTACGTGCACATACAAATTTTTGATGTTGTTGACTTGATTACGTTTTCTGATTTTGGACAGGTCTGCCACATATTTTTGGAAGTTTAAATATCCCCCTAGGAACGCTTTCCAAGCTACCAACCCTCCTCTCCAAATGCATGCACTCCTACCAAGACAATTTTTATTGGGGAGAATGTAACTTACATAATCTACATATAATAGGCTTTGTTTGACGTGAAGAAAGTTGATGGGAAAACTCATAGTTGTGTCAGGAAGCCATAATGTCTTGTCCTTGCTTTTTACTATGACTAGACACTCGCCTAGTGGGTTCGATGTTATTTTTATTGTTGAGTTTTTTTATTATTATGATTTATTTTTGTTTATCACATGGCCGCCACAGTGCATGGCCATAATTAGTCCCTTAGCATATAGATAATGTATGCATATTTTTTTTTTAATAAAACAAGGTGAAGTAGAGTATAGGGGATATGCTAGGTTAGTGTTAAATATCTAGACTATTATTCTAATGATTTAACATGTCCTTGATCTCTACTTGTAAGTGGATTTTGTGCAGACTTAGGGTCACGGGATTCAAGTTGTGTTTCCCTACATGATTTTTGATGATTGTCACTCTATAATACTTAGGTCTACTAGATGTACACATATGTTATATATATATATATATATATATATATTCAACTAATCTTTCAAGTTCATGATTGTAGGAATCTTCTCTAGATTAAATTATTACTCTGTATTCTAGGAGAGGATTTTATTTCCCTCCCCATACATTTTCCAGAGAGAAAAATGTGGACTTTCAGCAAGGTTGAAATATGCACTCTCTTTACTCATGTAAAATCCTCCTTTCATTCCTTCATAATTCAATGAACACTTGTGCTAGTAGGATGGTTAAGCCTTCTTAGCAAACCTAATTGAACTTGGGGACCAAGTACATAATGTTTCATACATGTATAGTGAGCCTTCAAACATGAAGATTTTATTTCAAATTTTGAAATACACAACATACAATCTTTCAATGCAACTCATATATTTTGAATCTTACTAACTCTACTCATAACATTCAACTACATGTCCTTTTATGAAATCCATATCTATCAATACATCAAGGAGAAGAATCTCATTTAATATTTCTTCATAACATATCAAATTTAACATAGAAGATTTCATTACAAGAGAAATATAAGCATACAATTCTTTAACCTTCCACAATCTTCAAATGGAACAATGATGCCAAAGTACTCTACATCTCCTACTATCTCTTCCTTAACTCATGAAGCTTCAAATGATCATTTCTTAACAAGGAACATGCATATACAACATTTTCAATTTTATTTCCTCTACATATGCATTAGGTAAAAATGGTACAATCTCCTTTCATCACAATGGGACAACACAAGAGACCTTCCAAAATCATAAGGAACATGAACATTGAAAGACATGAACAATGAGTTGCATGAACATTGATCACCATGAACATTGAAAACATGAACAATGACAACTTGAACATTGAGACTCCTATTACACATTTGGATTTTCTCCATTTTGACTAGGGTGAAACCCTAACACTCCATGGTATGCATCTTCAAATAACCTGCAAAACAACACAAAACTTGGAACCATGGAGGCTCACCTCCCATCCTAGGCTTCTATGAAGCCACCCACCGAGCAGGGGAAATAAGAACCAAATAGGTTACACACATACTTCACCAAACTTTGCATGAAACACAACACAAAATACAATCAACACCCTCCCATGGCTAGCACAATGATTCTCCATTAGAATCATAAAACGTTGGGTGAAGGTGGGCTCTTCAAGGAGGAGAATTTATAACAATATATATATATATCATATTGCCAATGCATTTTGCTTCTCAAGGCCACCAAAACATAACAACATATTGCCACTGCATTGCCTCTCAAGGCCTTCAAAACAACCATCTTCTTCTCATCCACCAAACCTCCTTATTCCTCCCAAACAACAAGATTCATGGCCATGATGGAGCCCGTGCTCCATGATAATAACAAACCTCATCATGAGGTAAAAGAAAAAGATTTCTTTTTTCTCCTGCAATGTCAAGCCCAACTTTTTCCCTTCACCCAAGGCTTCTCTGCCCTCCCAAGGGTGAGTGAAGCCTTCACACCCATAATTCACAATCGACACTCACATTCAAACAAGAAACAAAAAAAAAAAAAAAAGGAGAACAACAAAACAAAAACAAGAAAGGATCTCCAAAAGTACAAAACACATTCACTTCTTCCCAACACAATGACAAGCTCATAACACAAGATTGACAATGCAATGCATACTCCATTGATAACTTTTCACACTTGCAGATTTTCTTATCCCTACTAAAGAAAAGAATAAAAGAACATGTTTGAGCCACCAACCTTGGTCCAAGCTAGGGTAAGGATAGTTGTAGTAGAGCCCCCTTAATCTCCCTCCAAAACTTAGCTATCTCTAAAATTAGAGAGTGGGTGAACAACCCACTAACTTGTCACTCCCCCCCTTAAAAGACTCTCCACTAACCCTTTTTTTAGTAAGAAACATCAAGCCTCCCTATCTTACATTGTTGCTCCTCCAAAATTAGAAGGTTGACCAAGTGGGGTTGAGAGGGTTTTATCATAGAAAAACTCAAATTTCGAATTGGTTCAAGGTGGCTTTGTTTAAGGGGTTCCCAAAGCTAGGAAAATATTAAAATACTTAAATTTAGGCCCCTAACCTACTATACTACCATTAGGGTAGCTTTTTAGCAATAAAATAACACATTAGGATCCCATTTAGACCCCCTAAACTCCCTATCAAGTTTTAATTCGAATTGCAACATGATGTGACCCATCCAACACTCTCTCCCAAATGGGTGTACTCAAGCATTAATTTGAAAAGAAGGAAGAGGACCAAGATTGAGTAACCTTGAGACCAACACTATAGGTGACACATAGACTATACAAGTGTCAAGTGACACACATAAAAATACATTACATTTTTCCTTGGCATGCCTTTAATGCATCTAATATATCATTAAACATATCTACAAGCAAGCAACCCTACAATTATGAAGAAAAAAAAAAAAAAAAAAAAAACTTTCACAACAAGGCTTTTGAATCTTCCAAAGATTCTCCTTGGTTAAACTATGTTCACAAGGTTTGGAACTTGTTTCCCCAAGAATTTCCATGGTTCCACTTTCCTGCACACTTAGCTCAATGTCAGTAGTCCAATGAAATAATATAAAAATACATGTAGATAAGTGCAGAATAATCCAATATCACTTAATCCACACTAACTTATTCAGTTAACTTCCATCTAATTATTTACATAAACTATTCAAAACATTTCAATATCAAAATAAGTGTATCAACATTTATCTTTCTTATCATAATGAAATTACCATTCTATACACTATCACAATACTTATCTATCATAACCATGAACACTAAGGTCATATCTATTAAATTATTTAAGCAAATAAATGGATCCTAGTATATGTATTTAAATGGAAATCACTGATATGTGGACGTTTTAACTAGTATCTTTTCAATCAGGTTAAGGATGATGACATTCCTAGCAATATCCCTTCATCACATAATGAGGGGTTTGTGTGTGAGTTTCTAGGGTTAATTCCTTAGACTGTTAGAATGTTTCCATAATTATGTCATCACAATATAAAACCAATTTTAAAATGTAACCATATGTCTTGTTGTCCTCATTATCAAATTATATTTATCTGCATATCACAATCCTTCATCTTATAAAGCATCATAATTGAATTAACGTTTAACTAAAAATCATAAATCATCATAATATAATTAATGTTTCGCATCGCATCAAAATCTAATAGTATCAAGTCATAAAATTGTATCCATATGTGTTCAATCATTTCATACAAAATAACAAGTTCTTATGTAACATGATCAAATTAACATTCTGAACAACCTCATAACCTATTCTCTATCATGGTAATAAGATATTAAATTCATGACTATTAACTTACAGGGTATGTGAGTTGGGTTCATTTGCATATCTAAATCTATCCTTTGGTGCTAATTTTCATTTGAACATTACAATTTGACATTCAAGTATTTATGTAATTCAGTTTCCATTAAAGAAAATTGAAATAGCTTAGAACATGAAATAAAATAATTAAATATAACAATTAGGTTCTAATAAGTGTGAATCATCAAAATGTTGATATTCAAATGACATAACCCTATAGTCTCAAAACTATATCAAAACATCAAATTAAAAGTACCATGATGCAATTATGTCATCTATACTATGGTGGATTGGGTGAGGCCTCACACCTTATTTCCTCTAGAATATTGAGATTGAGGGTCTTCTCTACTAGATACAAAGTCATCCTACAATAATCCATTATGCGGATATCATAGTCATTTTTTGCGTTCATCCAATGATCTTCAATAGCATCTTCATGATGAAATTCCTTATTGGCCATACTCTCCACTTTCTTGACATTATCAAAATGAATCCTAGGGGAATTATACTCCTCAAGGGGATAGTTCTCCCATTCCCACTCAAAAGTTAGAATATATTGCTTCTACTTTACCTAGTATGGTCCAATGATGAGAGGCTATATCCAACAAGGTCTTCTTTGTCTTTTCACCCTCTCATATGTTGATTCAATCTGCTGAGAAATTTCTAGTAGCACTAACTTGTCACTCAAATATCTGGGGAGCTTCTTGGGGTTGATAGTGGCACCACCTACCCGTAGATATGTGAACGTCATAAATTGAATGACATAAGCCCCAAGTACTGATACTTGTGCTTTTTCTTCATCATATAGCCTCTTGGTGTAATCAACTTCTATGAATTGGATGACCACAAAAATGAAATTGTCATTCATGATTCTATATTCTTTTCTCTATGTTGAGAGCTTCTTCTTCACCAATTGAGGATAAACAATGTATGGCCACGCATTGGGATCTTGCATATTGCCTCTTCTAAACAACCCAGGGTAGTCTATTGCCCTTGTTGCAAGAAAGTATACTATGTAAGACATCATATGAAACTTCTTTTTGTCCTTCACCATCCTCAATTGCTCACAGAAGTTTTCACTTAGTGTGGTGGCCTAGTCCAATGGTATCTTTGATGTTTTGATGGTCTCAATGAAGTTGATCATGAAGGTACTGAGTTGGCCTACTGCAGGTAAACCGATGACTCTGCTCAAAATGATGATGGAGTAACCAATATCCTCCTTCATATATCCCCAAGTCATATCCACTTTTCCTATTATCCTTCTTTGAGGAGGTCTCTCAATAAGGTAGGATGGCTATATAATATCTGTTTCCTGCTTTGTATGTTCCCTATACCATCTCTCTACTGATTTGTAGGAGAGCCTAATGAATTGATCTGCTCTTGAGAGATGGAAGACCCTCTCACTGTTGTTAGGTCAAAGATCAAGGACCACTTCTCCTATCACACTTTTCACCACTCTCTCTTCAGAAAAAAAATGTTACGCAAATGTCATTACTAGTTCTATTGATTGCATTGATATGGGATGTGATGCTGCGTTCACCAACCCAAAATTTATCAAGAATGAAACCATATTTGATCTCTCAGTTGGTTTTTTATAGGTTTTCAAGAATTCCCCTAAGTCAGTGTGTTATAGGTTAGTATCTCGGATCTCAACATAATCATCATGAAATCTTGATTTGGATGGTACACCTTGGAACTTAAAGACTATAGGCTTAGGTGCTACTCTAGATGTGGATGACATTTGATTATCTACACACAATGAGAAAAATGTTTATTAGTCGAAAGATAAGACATAAAAACTATTAAACTAAAAAAAAAGCATAAGGAAAAAAAAGGTCCCCTTTAGGTATTATATATATATATATATTTTAAATATATTTTTTAAAATTCCATGGGTGCATTTATTCTTGCCATCATGGGCATGATTTTTTAAAGCACTATAGTGCATTTTAATGGTGCCACGATAGGTTTTGATTTAACCACTGCAACGCATTTTAAAAGTGCTGCGGATATTGGCATGCAGTGCCAAAGTTGTGAATGGCACGTTGCAAGCACCATAGGCCATGTGTAAGGGCTTGCACATGACACCGAGGGTAGAGAGTGTGCACAATGGTGGCAAGCGTGCATGATGGAGGCAAGCATTGTGTTAGAATGTGTGCACGAAGCATTGTTGTATGGCACACGAGAAAGGTTTTGAATGCATGCACATGGAAGGTAGGTGGTATGAGTGCACATTGCACCACTTGCAAAAGGTAGGTGGGTGTGGGTGGGTGTTGTGCTATGCATAGGATGCAAGCAGGCCAGGGTGCACATTGTGACATGTGCAGTAATTTATGGTAGGCATGGGCGCACGTTGTGCCTTGCAGTGAGTTGTGGTGGGTGCAGTGTTTACCTTGCATAGATAAGACTTTGGAAAATTAAAACTCCAGTATGAAATGAAATGGGGGGGGGGGGGGGGGTTTATAACCCTTGCACTAGGCTAGGTGTGTGGCATGCCTCGACACACGTGTCAGTGTGTAGTGTGCATCCTGCTTGCACATGCATGCCAGTGCGTGGTGCGCATCCTGCCTCGACATGTGCATCTGCGTGTTGGGAAATTTAATTTAATTTAAGTTTTTTGATTTTAAAATCTTATTGCAAATTTTAGACTCCTAACATATCTAACTATAATCAACTTTCTTCTCCCAAATCTTGAACTGTGAGTCCAGGAGTCAAAAAAAGATAGGGGGTCCCCATTCTTATTGAGGAATGGGGTGTGTGTTGTGGACGCCACAACAATAACTTTAGCTAGATGCTTGTTGATGCAGGAGCATCGAGAGGTATAAGTGCAATCCTGTGTCACCCAAAAAAATGTACTTAGACTTAGTTTTTGTTTCATGTGTTTTTATTTTTGGATACCCAATTGGGTCAAATAAAGGTTCCAACTCTCACAGTTCCACTATCAGTGTGCTAGAAAATCCCAAAAAAATAGGAGCATGTAATTGGGCCATCATTTTGGTGAACTAGGAGGTGTAAATTGGCTAGATGAATGTAATTGTAATTTAGAGCATTCCAAAAAAAGAATCAGGTCAAAAGGCCCCACGGTTTGAAAGTTATTGCAGTTTTTCAGGTTTTGGAGACCTCCTAAGAATGCTTCAAAGTTAGGGTAGGGGCATTAAATGACCTCAAAAAGGGCTGAAAAATGGGGGATGAGCAGAGCTAGTCCATAGGGCTATAGAGCGCTTTGAGAGCTTTTCGAAAATGTAAACGGTTCGTCAATCAGAGCTACGGTTCAAAAGTTATGCCTCCCAGAAGTTTGGTTACCATTTCTAGATTCTTCTAGATTTGCACTGACTTCTAACGCAGCTTCTGGAACCTTCTATTTGGTCAGAGGATGCCTACTAGCACTTTATAGAATGTATTCCTAGTACTTAACCCTCCGGGGTCTATTTAAGGAGATTCTTGGCATTGTAAAAGGCAGTTCGGAGTGGAGTTTGAGAGGAGGTACTGAAAGGAGAAATCATCTCTAGATTTATGCTATTGTAAGCCCTTAGGGCATGCTTTGAAGTTTATTTTCCCTGTACTATTGTACTAGCTTATTTTTTCAGTTAATATAATTTCCCCTTTTCTGTTGTGTCCATTCTGTTCTTGGGTTGTGTTCCCATCAAGTGGTTCTGATGCAGGAGCATCTAGAGGTATAAGGGCAATCTTGTGTCACCCAAAAAAAATGTAATTAGACTTAGTTTTTGTTTCATGTTTTTTCATTTTTGGATACCCATTTCGGCCAAATAAAGGTTCCAACTCTCACAGTTCCACTATCAGTGAGCTAGAAAATCCTAAAAAAATAGGAGCATGTAATTGGGCAATCATTTTGGTGAACTAGGAGGTGTAAATTGGATAGATGAATGTAATTGTGATTTAGAGCATTCCAAAAAAAGAATCAGGTCAAAAGACCCCACGGTTTGAAAGTTATTGCAGTTTTTTGAGTTTTGGAGACCTCCTAAGAATGCTTTAAATTTAGGTTAGGGGCATTAAATGACCTCAAAAAGGGTCAAAAAATGGGGGATGAGCGAAGCTGGTCCATAGGGCTATAGAGTGCTTCAAGAGCTTTCCAAAAATGTAAATGGTTCGTCAATCAGAGCTACGGTTCAAAAGTTATGCCTACCAGAAGTTTGGTTACCGTTTCTGGATTCTTCTAGATTTGCACCGACTTCTAACGTAGCTTCTAGAACCTTCTATTTGGTCGGTGGATGCCTAATAGCACTTTCTAGAATGTACTCCTAGTCCTTAACCCTCTGAGGTCTATTTAAGGAGATTTTTGGCATTGTAAAAGGTAGTTCGGAGTGGAGTTTGAGAGGAGGTAGTGAAAGGAGAAATTATCTCCAGATTTATGCTATTGTAAGCCCTTAGGGCATGTTTTGCAGTTTATTTTCTCTGTACTATTTGTACTAGCTTATTTTCTTAGTTAATATAATTTCCTCTTTTCTGTTGTGTCCATTTTGTTCTTGGGTGGTGTCCCCATCAAGGGGTATCAGAGCTGGTTTTCCTGAGTGTGTAGACAGAGCACAGACTATGAGGCAGTTTGCACCAAGACTGTATGGTTGTGGGTTTGAGTTAAGGAGATGCCTCCAAGAAGAGAATGTGGTGGAAGGGCTAGAGCTATTAATCTTGAGGAGGTTAGAGCCCTCCAAAGGTAGGTACAAGCCTTGCAGGAGGAGCTCCATAGAGGAGCAAATGTTGTCGCAGGTGACGATAGTGAGGATGACAATGAAGAAGAAGTAATGGGACTAGAAGGGGAATTTGATGGGGAAGTTCTAAATCATGTAGAGGAAATGCTTTTTAGGGCCATTACTAAGTTTGGGAAAAGACCCACAATTGAAGTGGGTGTATTTTTAGGAAATCTGAAACCAGATGAGTTGATCGATTGGATCAATGAATTGGAAGAATACTTTGAGTATGAGGATATCAGGGACCCAGATAGGGTTAAGTTTGCAAAGGCCAAAATGAAAGGACATGCCAAAATCTGGTGGCAAGAGGTCCAATTGGAAAGAAATAGAAGAGGAAAGGAGAAGATCACAAGATGGGATCGCATGGTGGACAAATTGAAGAAGCAGTTCATTCCTGTGGACTATGAGCTTGATTTGTTTAAGAAGATGAATGGGTTAAAGCAAGCAGGAAGATCAGTCCAAGAATATACAGAGGAATTTTATCAACTCCTGATTAGAGTGAGACATGCAGAAGCAAATAAGGAGAAGGTTGCTCGTTATATCAGTGGGTTGCGACCTAGCATCCAGGAGGAATTAAGTCTGGTAAGGATGACCAGCGTTGAAGAGGCATACCAATTTTCCCTATGAGTTGAAGAGAAGATGAATAAAAGGTTTGAAGGAAGATGAAGAGGGCATGGTCAAGGAGGAAGGGGAAGCTGTAGATCATCTAGAGGCCATAATGAAACCCAAAAGAAAAATGAAGATGTGGGTACTAGCAGAAACCAGAGGAATGAGGGTTTCAACCGCTCCCATGATCAAGACTTTGGAAATCAGAGAGGAAGAGGTAGAGGACATGGACAAGGAAGAGGCGGCTTCCATGGTACCTATTTCCACTGCAGTGAAGAAGGTCATCGTGCTTTTGAATGCCCTCAACGACAAGGAAGGACAGATAGGAGAGCTGAGGGCCAAGCTAGGGTTGCTCATGTGGATGAGGATGCACAATCATCACATTCAAAGGATGCAGAAAGAGGAAAGACCTTGGTAAATGAAAGAGTCCTACTAAGTAGTGAGATTGAACGAGGACAATGGAGGAGTTTGTTCCATACTAGATGCAAGTGTGAGGATAAATGTTGTGATGTGATCATTGATGGTGGTAGCACTGATAACTTGGTATCAGAAGAGATGGTCTCTAAGTATAAGCTCAAGAGGGAGAAACATCCCCAGTCCTATTGGATTTCTTGGGTAAAAGATGATCATAAGGTCTGGGTAAGTGAACAATGTTTAGTAAAATTCAAAATTGGGAGTTACCATGATGAAGTTCTCTGTGATGTTATTTCGATGGATGTTTGCCATCTATTGTTGGGTAGACCATGGTAGTTTGATAGACATGCAGTACATGATGGATATGCAAACACATACTCTTTGACAAAGGATGGAGTTCACCACAAATTCAAGCCCATGAAAAAGGAAGGTGAACAGGTATGTAGCAGTGCTAGGATTTGTCTTGTTGATGGAAGGAAGTTTTTAGATGGCATGAAACATCAACATATGTGCTATGCTTTGATTCCTAGGAAAGATAAAGAAGGTAGTAGTGAAATACTAGCTGAAGTTTCAGATTTACTAGGGGAATTTGGAGATATTATCTCTGATAATGTTCCAGATGGATTACCACTAGTAAGGCAAATTAGTCATCAGATAGATCTAATTCCAGGAGCTAGTTTGCCTAACAAGGCTTCTCACAGGATGACTCCTACTGAAATAGAGGAGCTAAATAGACAGGTTCATGAGTTGTTGAGGAAGGGCTTGATTCGAGAGAGCTCGAGTCCATGTGCAGTACCTGCAGTACTCACACCAAAGAAGGATGGAGAGTGGAGGATGTGTACAGATTCTTGAGCTATAAATAGGATCACCATCAAGTACCGGTTTCCTTTGCCAAGGATGGATGATATTATGGACTACTTGAGTGGAGCTCAGTACTTCACAAAGATAGATCTGAAGAGTGGTTATCACCAGATACGGATTTGAGAAGGAGATGAGTGGAAAACAACCTTCAAGACCAAGGAGGGTCTTTATGAGTGGTTAGTCATACCCTTTGGATTGACGAACGCCCCAAGCACCTTCATGCGGCTCATGAATGAGGTGCTTAAGAAGTTCTTGGGAAAATTTGTTATTGTTTATTTGGATGATATTTTAATTTTCAGCAAGACTTTGGAAGAACATTTATTGCATATTCATAGCATCCTTGAAAGGCTAAGGGAAGAGAAACTGTTAATTAATCTGAAGAAGTGTAACTTTTCAAAAAGGGAGTTAGTCTATTTAGGGTTTGTTATATCACTTGAAGCTCTCAAAATGGATCCAGAGAAGGTAGAAGCCATCTTGGAATGGCCTACTCCAAGGACTGCTACTGAGGTAAGATCATTTTATGGTCTGGTTAGTTTTTACAGGAAGTTTATTATGAATTTCAGTGGCATATGTGCACCCCTAACTGATACAATAAGAGGGGATAGAAAAGAGTTCAAATGGACTGCAGTAGCTGCGAGAAGTTTTGAATTGTTGAAGAAGAAGGTGATAGAACAACTTGTATTGGCACTTCCAGATTTTAGAAAAGTGTTCCAGGTGGATTGTGATGCTAGTGGCAGCACTATTGGGGCTATATTAAGCCAAAAAGGTAAGCCTATTGCATATTTTAGTGAAAAATTGAATGATGCAAAAAAGAAGTATTCTGTTTATGATCAAGAGTTCTATGCAATAGTTCAGGCCTTAAAGAAATGGAGGCATTATTTATTGCCAAAGGAATTTGTTTTGTATATTGATCATCAAGCATTATAGTACCTAAATAGCCAAGGTAAATTGAATCAGAGGCATATGAAGTGGGTAGAGTTCTTGCAGAGTTATACATTTGTATTGAAGCATAGAAGTGGAAAATCTAACAGGGTTGCAGATGCACTAAGTAGGAGACAGTTATTGCTTACAGTAATGCAGGTTGAAGTAGTTGGGTTTGATGAACTCAAGAATTTGTACCCTGAGGATCCTGGTTTTGCTGAAGCATGGAAAGCTTGTAAAGAACTTGTTGCTATAGATAGAACCAAGTGGTTAGACTATTTGATTTAGGATGGCATGTTGTTCAAGGGTAGTCAATTGTGCATTCCAAGGAGTTCCATGAGGGAAATTCTGATTAAGGAGAAACACAGTGGAGGGATGACAGGACATTTTGGTCGAGATAAAACCATTTCCATTCTTAGAGAACATTATTTTTCGCCTCAAATTTCACAGGACATAAAGAAGTTTGTACAGAGTTGCCAGGTATGTCAAGTTGCCAAGGGGTTTAGTCACAATACTGGCCTATATCAGCCATTGCCTGTTCTATCAAGGCCATGGGAGGACATAAGTATGGATTTTGTTCTTGGATTTCCAAGGACACAAAGGGGTAATGACTCAGTATTTGTGGTGGTTGATAGGTTCTCCAAAATGGCACATTTCATTCCATGCCACAAAACTCATGATGCTGTCCATATTGCAGACTTGTTTTTCAAAGAGGTGGTAAGACTACATGGTCTTCCAAGGAGTATAGTTTCTGACAGAGATACTAAATTTGTGGGGTATTTCTGGAGGACATTGTGGAAAAAGTTGAGAACAGACTTAAAATTTAGTTCCACGCATCACCCACAAATTGACGGCCAAACAGAAGTGGTGAATAGAAGTCTAGGCAATTTGCCGAGATGTTTAGTTGGGGATAAGCCCAAGGGATGGGATTTGATTCTACCACAAGCAGAGTTTGCTTATAATAGCTCTATAAATAGGAGTACTGGAAAATCACCATTCCAAATTGTATATGGGAGTAGCCCAAGGACTGCACTAGAATTGAGGAAGATAGAATGAGGGGAGAGGACATGTGCTGAGGCTGAGGAATTTGCTGAACATATCAAGCGTCTACATGAGGAGGTTCAGGCACACATAACCAAGATGAATCAAGAGTATAAAGCTAGGGCTGATCAAAGGAGAAGACATAAGGAATTCCAAGTAGGGGATCTAGTCATGGTGCACTTACGAAAATAAAGATTTCTAGCCAGTACTTACAACAAGCTGAAAATGAAGAAATTTGGCCCCTGCAAAATTTTGAAGAAACATGACTCAGGAAATGCATATGAAGTGGAGTTGCCAAATGGTATTCAAATTTCTCCCATTTTCAATATTGCAGATTTAACAGAGTATCATGATGATGGTGCAGATGAGGAGCTGGTGTTAGAGCCATGTCCAATTCCTATTTCTAGGAAGGAGGAGATAGAAGACATTCTAGATCATCGTGTGGATAGGAGTACCAAAAACAGGTAGTATGAAGAGTATTTGGTCAAATGGAAAGGACGACTGATCGAGGACTCAACTTGGATTTCAGCAGCTGAGGTTTCCCATTTGGGATTTCCTCTACCATTCATAAAGTGACAGGGTCACTTTTCAATCTACCCTAGGTGTCTGATGTAGGAGCATCCAAAGGTATAAGGGAAATCCTATGTCACCCAAAAAAAATGTACTTAGACTTAGTTTCTGTTTCATGTGTTTTCATTTTTGGATACCCATTTGGGCCAAATAAAGGTTCCAACTCTCACAGTTCCACTATCAGTGAGCTAGAAAATCTTGAAAAAATAGGAGCGTGTAATTGGGCCATCATTTTGGTGAACTAGGAGGTGTAAATTGGCTAGATGAATGTAATTGTGATTTAGAGATGAAGTAAATGGATATATATTGATATTAGTATTAGAGATAGGTATAGCTATCTATTTGGCTGACACAATAGAGATGGATATATGTGTTCGAATCAGAGATAGGTAGTATACCTATTTGGCCAACTATTAAGGAATGGTTTATTTATTGGTATTAGAATAGGTATTATACCTATTTGACCAATTTTTAAGGAAGGATTTATATATTGCTATTAGAGATAGGTATTATACCTATTTGACCAATTATTAAGGAAGGATTTATGTACTGGTATCATAGATAGGTATTATACCTATTTGACCAATTATTAAGGAAGGGTTTATGTATTGGAATAAGAGATAGGTATTATACCTATTTGACCAATTATTAAGAAAGGATTTATGTATTGGTATCAGAGATAGGTATTATACCTATTTGACCAATTATTAAGGAATGATTTATGTGTTGGTATCAAAGATAGGTAGTATACCTATTTGGCCAAGTATTAAGTAATGGTTTATGCATTGGTATCAAAGATAGGTATTATACCTATTTGACCAATTTTTAAGGAAATATATGTGTGTTGGTATTAGAGATAGGTATCAAACCTATTTGGCCAACTTTTGACTTCAAAATAGGGGAAAGGAGCATGACATTCATGATCAAAGTGGTAAAACATATCCTTACCTTTTCTTGTTTCAAATTGTAAGTAGGATTCTAACATGTATACTATGTGTCTTCCTGTATTAATATGTTTCCTTCATGTCTTCTTTGTGTCTTCTTTCATTCACGTGTCTACCTCGTGTTTGAATTGTGTTTTCATGCATTAATGTGTCTGCTTTGTGTCTTTATTCATAGATTATCATATACTAACATATGTACTTTGCAAGTATTTAACTCATATGCAGGGAAAAAATGAATTCGGGCTATAAACCACATTAATTGCTTGAGGAAATTTGAGAGGGGTGGACTTGTCATGTCCCCTAATTATGACAATATAGGCAAAAAATAATAATAAATGCAATAAAATGCTTTAATAAATATATAAAAAGATTATATATAATAATAATAATTATATACTAAGTGATTGAAGTAAATAATGATATATAAATTGTATAAGTTCATTGTAAATAATAAATATAATATAATTTAATAAATATTGAATAATAAATAATAATATATTATTGAGATGATAAATAAGCTAATAAAGTCAAGTAATAAATAAGGATATAATGCCAATAAAATATACTTATATATAAATTGATATAACACAATATTTAATGTTTATAAAATAAATAAATAAATAAATAAATAAATACAAATATAAATATAAATATATAAATATATATTAATGAGATTGATTAATAATCAATATAAATTATTAATTTATGAAGATTCATGGCTAATGGAAAATAATCTATATAAGTATTAGGAGGAAAGTCATTTTAGGATATAGAAGAATAAATATGAATAGAGTCTATAAGGATTTGAATGAAGAAATTTTAAATGTTTCACATAGGAACATTTCAAGTCTAAACCTGAGAATTTTGCTGCGAAAAAGAAAGGATATTACATATGCAAGGTTAGATTAATATATATTGAAGTTTGTCTTTAGAAAATTGACTAAAAATAAAAAATCTACTTATGAAGGGTACTCCCCTTATCTAAAAGCACACACAATAGAATAGAGAAATGAAAAATTACAACAACCAAATAATTACAAGATCAAGAAACATGTTTTCTATTATACACATTAAAATGAAATTACAATATTTAGAAATATAACACACAAAACTACATGGACATTTTTATTACAATATTGTGCAAGCTAGATCCACCATATACATCCTTAGAACTACTCTATAAAACCCTACAAGATTTCTTTTTTCTAGGGGAAATTGAACATCCCTTGAAAGTTTTGGACAAGTAAACCCTAAATTTTAGGCCAACCATACTTTAGGTATTAAAAATTATATTTTTCCATGCTAGAATAAGCTCCAAACAAATTTTGGAACTTAAATGAATTTTTGAAGGAATTTTATTGTTCTAGTTTAAGTAGTATGACTTCTTAAGACCATAACTTGTCACTTGTTGACCCGACAAGCTATTATAACTAGATTTCAAAAATGACACAAAGTGATCTACAATAATAACCTACAAAGTTTCAACCAATTAGGTTTGACCCCCTTTCAAAGCCTCCAAATCCTTCAAAATTGAATTCAAAGTTAATTACCCTTCTACCAAAATAAGTTTTTTTACAACATCTTCAAAACTAGACTTGACCTTGCAACTAAGCTTTCCTAATAGGATGACCTAACTAAAGTGAACCCACAAGGAATAATTTTGAACATTTTGAGCTCCAAAAAAATAGCTTACAAGAAGTAGTCAGGCAAGTGCACAAAGGTGGTGTACAAAAAGGGGGATATAAGTGGCCACTTTATTTCTTTCTTAATTTTGAAATTAGATAAACCTAAACTCCAAAGATAAATTTTAGTGGCATGCACTCAAAAATAAGAGTTGTGTGAAGAATAAGAATTTAGTGATCTGAATCTAGTTTTTAAACTACTAAAGTTTTTCCAAAATGGATAATATTAAGAGGGTCAAACCTCTTGTTCACAAAAACTTGTTCCTACTTTTGTTAGAAAAAAATTGTAACATAGCTATTTTAATGCACTTCACAAAATATATAGTTAGACTTAGTATTTTGAAAAACCCTTTGGTAGGATGATTAGTAAGAGTGAGAACTAGAAGTAGTATATTTTTCTATAATTTTATGTTGAGTATTTTCTTAATTACCTCCTTCCTCAAATGGACTATAATGTCAACTCCAATATGAAATTTCTTATTCCTTCTTTTCTGATCTACCTTAGCCTTGTATTGTGTATTCATTTTTATATTATACTTTCTTTTCTCCCTATGTAGATTATTCAAATGTTCCACAAATTCTTGAACTTTGACACTAATTGTCTCCCTTTTGTCCAACTTGATTTATCGATTATCCTATTGAAAAAGTTATTTATAACAAATATGTCTGCGGTAAAATCAAGTCACATCCCTATTGGTTTATCTCCAATCAAGCATCACAATAGATTTTCCAAACCTCTAATCATGACTTATGTCTATCCATCACTCAATAGATGACATTATAAGACAAAATTTAAACTTATCATTAACCTCTTCCATAATACTCTCCAAATGTTCCTAGCAAACTTGGTGTCTCAATCTAAAGCTATGGTCTTTGGTAGACCATGTAGTGTCACCACTGCCTTAAAAAATTCTTCCACATTAACAATATCATTAGTCTTGTTTTAAGGAATAAAATGTGTTATCTTTGAAAACATGTATACCACCAAAAAATGGAATCATGCCCTCTTTGATTCCTTGGAAAACCAAGAACAAAGTCAATGTTAATATCCTCTCACAATTTCTCTAGTATAGATAATGACTAATATACCATTGTATTATTCTTACCTCCTTTCCCCATCTATTATATTCGACAAATTTGTACAAAAATTATTAACATCTTGTTGTAGCTATGGCCAAAAATAATTTTCACTCATCAAAGTAATGTTATTATCTCATCTAAAGTGTCTAATCAATCCCTTACTATGCATGTGTTTGATTATATTATCCCTCATGGAACTCTTTATAATGCACAAAGAATTTCATTTGAATGTCATCTTGGATTATAAATTATAACCATATTGTCTTTTCTAATGTATCAATTTTTATACAAGTTCTCTAAGCCACACTAAAGTCAAGATCCTTAGGGTATAAACGCTTCATGTCCTTGAGTCCAATAACTTCAATCTGTATTTTTGTAAACAAATTTATTTCTCCCACCAAGGGAATCTACCACACAACTAGATACCCCACTTGATCTTAGTTCTAAAGAAAACTCTAATGGTATTACCACTAGCACCATAGTCTATTTGAAAAATAAAGTTAAAAAATTTGGAAGTGCCAAAATTGGTTATTTTATAACCTTTTTTTCAAAAAATTCAAAAAAATTTCTTATCTTACCGTCCACTTAAACAATTTTCTACCACTTCTCATAGTTTTTGTCAAGGGTCCACACATGCTACTAAAATTTATGATAAACATTTTGTAAAATATATCTAAATCTGAAAAGATCTTACTTTAGTAACACTCCTTGTATAGTCTTTAACTTTTCTAGGTCGATTTTTAAACTTGTTTGCAACTAAAAATAACACATAGGCTAAATCTTTCACAAAAATACATGTCTTCAAATTAATCAACTTCTTTTCTCTTAACCTATAAAAAACCCTATGCATATTCATTATATGCTCCTCCAATGTCTTAATAAGCATCAAAATATCATCTACATAAATAATGAGAAACTTAATAAGGAATTATTTTGATATTCATGAGTCACATGAATGTGCTCGATGCATTGGTTAACTCAAAAAAAATGACTAACCACTCATGCAATCCCTCCTTTAACCTTAAGTATTTCTTTCACTTATCTCCTTCTCTAATTCTTATTTGATGATATCCACTCTTTAGATTTATCTTTTTAAAGTACACATCTCTATTCAAATAATTCATAAAATTATCCACCTTGGAAAGGAAAATCTACAACTGATAATAGTCTTATTGATAGGTAGAAAATATGTACACATCCTCCATTCCCCAATTTTCTTTGGTGCTAATACTTCTAGTATAGTGCATGGGCTCAAAATTTCTTGGATTAGTTCTTTCTATATTAAATCTTGTACTTGTCTATACAATTCTTGATTCTTTTTTGGAGTTATCCTATGGTATTTCATTTTAGGAAAACTGGCTTCTGGAAGTCCATCTTATAACTGATTTTTCTCATTGGTGGTAATCCATTAGGTACATTATGGGATACAATATTGAAATTTATCAAAATTTTTTGCAAATTTAATAGATACATCTCTACTTCCCCTTTACCACGTTTTGGGATTAAAAAAATACACAATCTTGTGCCTCATGAATTATAATAATTTCCTTTTATAAACTAAACATATTATGGTATTGGGTATGTGCAGGATCATGGTCAACCAAACTATGCTCTTCAGTGGCAATAAAAAAATAGAAAATCAGGGTTATGTCAACTTGATGTGCAATTTTCTACTTGTTATTAACTTTATATCAAAAAGTTGACAGAAAAGAATCTCTAGAAAATTGAATCTAGTTTCTAAACTACTAGGACTTATCTCAAAAAAATATATTTGATTGGTCAAAATTTTGAATTTTAATGCAATATTACAAAAATTTTAGAACAAAAATAAGAAGTAGATGTATGTCTAACCACCTTAATCAAAATCAAATGATAATATTTTTTAATAATATTCTAGATATAAGTAGTAGACTCATGCCTGGACGTGACACATATTTTTGGGTATGTTTATTCTAAATAAATAATAAATAATTAATTTTTGACTTTAGTAATTTTGTAATTAAAAAACTCTCGTGTCTGACCACCTTAACTAATTCAAAACTCTGCAAAATTCAATTTTTCATTTTTTTCCCTTATAGTAGAAGAAACATAGAATGTGATGCATCTTTTGGATTTAAAAAATATTCTACCATTTGAAAGTTATAGTTATCTTTCAAGTAGTGTGTCAGTCAACACTTTATACATAACTCCATTAGAAAATAAATAATAATTAATTACTAAACTCATAATTTGAAAAATCTTATAGTTATAGAAAGATAAGAACATTCTTAAGAAACCCTTTTCATTTCATCAAGTTTTGGTGGAAAAAAAGTCGTCAGCTACATGTTTGAAGTAAAAATCACATAAAAAAGGCCAATAACACATTTTAAGGATGTTTTTAAAGTTGACCATATATGTTTGGTATCAAAAGATATAGTAGACCTTATAAAGATATTAATTGTTTTCATTTAGTATCAGGCTGGGTGGGAAAAAAGTTGGAATAAATTTTGAAATGGTTTGAGATATTTCAGAACTATAGATTTTTCAGATCGCCACTTTTTGGTACACCATGATCCTGTACATACCCTATTGCTACATACCTTTCCCTTTTATCCTTCAATAGATTTAGCTTTTGTTAGACTCTATCCTTTATAAAAGAATAGGTATTTACATACCCATCATGTATTGCTTGATAATCAAATTGATACTGTCTCCCTAATAATAAATGAAAAACATTGATAGGCATAATATCATACAACACATGTTCATGATAGTTCCTAATCTTGAAATTTACTAGGCATTATTCATTGACCAAATACTTATGATAGTTTTTGTAACTAAGCAATTTAGTAGGAATTTGAATTATTCTTCATCCATAACTTTAATTTGTTAACCATTTCCTCTAAAACAAGATTAATAGTTCTATCAATATCAATAATAATATTTCATACTTTACCATTATATTTACACCTTGTAATGAATATGAATTTTCATTTTATGGTTCATTACCATTAGCTAACAAGGTTCTTCTAGTGAGAAGGACTATCCTTTATCAAAATCTTCAGATTTTGATAACTTGGCATCTTCATCTACATCTACAAATTGTACATTTATGTCTAGTCTTTTATTTTTTCTCCATTGATGTTGAGGATGCTCATAAGCTATATTTCCTTCTTCTCTACAATAGAAAAATGGTCCATGAAAAAATCCTCTACATAGTTCTTTCCCACTTCCTCTTCCTCTTCCTCTCTGATAACTATTTTTTCTCATGAGAACAATTGAAACCCCCTCATTCCTTGAATTTTAGTCAGTACCAACATCTCCATTTATCCTCTAGTTCTCATTTAGATTCCCAAAGGATTTTGCTCCTTGAATTTACCCTCTTTCCTTTCCTTTAAATCTAGTTCTAATGCTCTATTTTATCCTTAAACTAAATTGACACACCTCTTCAATACTAGTCATTCTAACTAGACTCAACTGCTTGTGGATACTTGTCCTTAAACCATTATGGTAACGAGAAAATTTTTCCTTGTCATCTTCTGTACAAACTATTTTGATAAGGAATTGATGGAACTCTTTCATATATTCTTGCATAGATCTTCGCACTTGGTTTAACCCTTTCATTTTCTTGAGTAGTTCAAGCTCATAGTCTATTGATTTATAGAGGATTAAACTAGATAATGAGAGGGTAGAGGGGTTGAATACGAATCTATAACACTTAACACTTTATACTATTTTATAGATTCATCCACATCCAATAATAACGTATGCATATAATACAATAAATACAAACTTGTTGTAACATATAAATCAATTCAATTGCATGCATGAAAGTAATAACACATTACACAATATTTGTTACCCAAAAACCCTCCAAGGTGAAGGTAAAATTACTGTGGGGATGACACCCACAAATATTGACTATTGCAGTAATAAAGTTAACTAGTCCAGGTTACAATGTTTGACCATAACATATGATCTACTCTATGAGGGGTCTATCCTATTAAAGACTTAAGAAAATTTTAGATTTCACTTGGTTAGAGGATTTGGTACTAACAACTAAGCAAGGAATCTGTTAGGAGATTTACAAAGATTTGTTAAGGCCAAACTATTAAGAGATTTACCCTGATTTAAGTTTGTCAAAAATAACTTAGTACTTGATTCTCAGTTTACTCTACAAGCTAGTTTCAAGTCTTCTCCTTAATAACTGTTCCTCTCATATGATTTGATACTCTTTTCATTCTCTTCCACTTTCACTACTTATGAATAAGTCACTTGTTTTATTAGATGATAACAAAACCCTTGAATAACTTTTGATCTTCTCCTTTCTGATCTTCACATGCACACACACATGACCACTTTCTCAGATCTCACACTCTCTTGATCTACATTAAGATCATTGTTATATAAAGATTCCATGAAGAGTCTTCTAGATGGTTCCATGTTTTGCATCTTTATCCTAATTATTGAACATACACATGGGGATATGTGATCCACACCATGTAAATATTTTGTAAAAACCTCAACAAGTATTAAATGTTCTATAACAAACTCTTCAAAACTTAAATATACCTTCCAAGTTGGCCTAATAATTATTTTTTCCAAAACTCTGTTCCATTCCTAACTTTTATATAAACTTTGCATTGCTCAAACTCTACTGTTACTAGTGCTTGACATTGTTGTTGCTCAACCTTTATTAAATTCCTGATGCTCAACATATGCTATGCTCGACACATACTATATCACTTGGTACTTATATACTTCGAATTATACTCAACTGCTAATAACTTTCTTGGTCATTAAATGAGCTTGGTCCATATACCATACTTTATTAAGCTTCTATATAATTGCTCAGTACATACTAGCTTATGTACATGACTTAGCCCATGTAGAGTTGCATGGTCATAGTGATGACCATCTAATTCTACCTTGTAAATGACTAAGTGATTGACACTAATAGACAATAGAGGTTAGAGATACCAACAATCTCCCTATTTGACATTAGTGGAAAAACACTTTGTCATATCAATACAAAAATGAGCTTTCCCAAAATAAGATCTCCCCCATAAGTCATATGACTTGTGAAAAATGAATACAAAAATTCATTATAGCTTTTATTCATTACCTATACATGATACTCCTTCTATATACATTTCTCCCTTGCAAATATTTCCCCTTTGTTTTTGAAAACTTGATGTCATTACTACTAGGGTTGAAAGAGTTGAAGTAATCCATACATTTCAATGATTTCCTTGTGAACTCTAGTAATCATGACTAGTGCATGATTCCATGTAGTTATTGCTTCCTCTAAAATTTGATTCTATAGTTTTAGTCTTGCAGCTAAATCAATTAAACTCTCATCCATTGATAAGTTATGATCTTCTGTGATGAGTTCCTAGTTTTTTTTTTTAAAAAAAATTTATTATTATTATTTTTTTCAGTTCTCTCCGCATGACCTCCAAATGAGGTATCAACATTGATTGAATTGAGATAAATTTGGATCTTGTGCTATTGTCAGCTACCTAAAGCTCAACCATTGTACATTGACCATTTGGTAGAACACTGTATTGATCTATGCTAGATCCTACTGACTATGATATAGGATTGCTCAATGCCTTCATCTTAGTGTGAGTCTTATCTACCTATGCCTAAATATCATCTATAAATCTTGGTACATCTAATGAAAATGTGTACACTTGTTGTACCCTCTATACAATATCCTTCATTACTTGTGCTTTTTCTCGTAATAGCACCTTCTGCTTAGTTGAAATGAAAAGTTTATCCACAAACTTGGTCTCAACTCTTCTTGTTATCCAATCCATCAACTTATCATTGGATAAAATTTGTTTACACTAACTTGATCAATGATATATACAAGTTGATCAACAATAGATGTCTCTTCACCTATATTCTATATGTCAAAAGCTTTAAAAAAAAAATGTTCTACATCTTGCAATATTTTTTTGTCGCTTTAGCTCTCTCCTGCACTCTTCTTGTCTCTTTTTCTCTTCAAAATTTCTTGTAGAAAAAAGTTTTGTTGCAAGGTCAAATTTTCCATATCAAATTTTGGTATCTTAATATGTTCATCTAGTCTAACTTCAATATCTAGTGACATGTCCTTTATTTCTATTCTCTTCCTTTTCAATGAAGGGGTATTGCTATTGGGCAATGCCATAGGAGTAGGTGAAGGGGTATCACCACTCATTCTTTCATGTGCATCGATGATCAAGACAAGAATAGTAAAACTTGGTTCAACCTTATTTGATTATGTGTTTACCTCAATCTAAGGTACTGAAATAATACTATCATTTTTATCAATGTCTTTATTTTCACCATCTTCTTCTTATTTTTTGAGCCTTGACTGCTTAGCTTCTAGAGTGTCTGTCATGCCCAAACTATGAGGGCAAAACACACAATTTTTTTTGAAATAATTAATTAGAATGCTCTAAGCTTGATCAATTTGTGACCAAAGTTAAAGAAGAGGTTCTCTACATTATGCCTTAAGTTTATAAACTTGAGAAGGAATAAATCATTAAATTGAAACTCTCATTATTAAAATAATATCGACATTTATTTCGTTTCATATTAATCTTAAAACGATAGATTTAAATTTCTTCTATAACAATATAACTAAAGATAGATTTAACATTTATTATATAGTATCTTTCATCTCATACAAGGTTAACATTATAATTTTTTATTTTTTTTTATAATCTCTTTGCTATAATTTTTTTTTTTATCAATTATAAATTAAGCATTTTAAGAAAACTTTATGATTACAATAAAGAAATAATAATTAAATAATTCTTATATATACTTGAAATTAAAAAATGCTAACTGCTAAACAAAATTAACTAACTAATTCTTAATGCACAAATCTCTAGTTATCATCTTAATAATTCAATAAATCTATTACTAAACTAATAAAATAAAAATAAAAATTTAAAACTATTCTAAATTACATAAATTTAAACAAAACTTAACTTAATTCAAATTTAAACTAACATAATATAATATAATATATACTAAACTAACCTAACACTAATACTAACACTAACCTATACTAACAACAAACTTGTAAACTAAAACATTAACAACTAACAAATAAATAACTATTAAACAACATAATGAAAACTAACTTAAAATTTTAATAAATTAAACTAATTACTAACAAATTAAATTGCATCTAAAACTAACTAATTAAAATTATTAATTAAAAAAAAAAAAAAACTAAACTAAACTAACATATTAACTAAACCTAACATCATACTAACCTTACCCCTACCAACACCTACACTAACCCCCTACCACTACTCCCCCTACACTCTACCACAAACCCCCCATGCATTTCAAATGCCTAGTGCATTGTCCCACCAACTGACCCTATGTCAGCCTTGTCCCCCCCACCTATCATGTCAAGGGTAAGGGCCAAGATGACACCCAAAGGAGAAAATGCAAGATTTAAAAAAAAAAAGAAACATGCCCATCTTGTATTAAGTCCTCCATAAAAGCATAAGGTGAGTGCTCCAACAGAGATGATGGGGATGGGGTGATGCCACCCCATCATCATTACATTTTCATTTAAAAAGATTTTCCAAGCCATAAAGGAGCTGTGCCTAGGAAGGAAAAGAAAAGGCAACAATAAAGACATAATGTTTTATAGGTAAGACTAGGATATTTAGTTTATATTTTCTTTTCTTTTTGTTTTGATGGTTATTTTATTATTGTTTTTTTCATATTAAATATAAAATTACAAAAGAAACAAAAAGAATAATGATAGAATCTTTTAGATTCTCTGTTACCAAAAAGGTAACAATTTCCTTTTCCATACAAAAGACAGAGAGTTTTTACTCTCTTCAAACATTTTTAAATTTTTTTTTTTCTTAGCATAGAATTTTCTGTTGCTTTAATAACCAAAGGGAGAATTATATATATTTTAAAGTACATTTAATAGAACTACTAGCAATTAGATAAGCCAAGAGATTTAGATAACCATTTAATCCATAATGCAAGAATTGATTTAATTCCAATAATCATGAAAACTAATCTTTCATTCATAATAAAATTTTCGTTTCCAACATATAAGAAAATTTGAAATTTGCCTAATTGAATCAACATCATTTTCATCCTATTTTTGTTGTGCATCCATATAATTGAAAATTATGATTAAATCTCATGATAGCAATATTACTCAAATCACCACTTTATTGGCAAACCTAATTCAAAGGCTCAGCTGGGAAAGAACCGGGAAGAAAATTCGACGTCGTTGCCATTACAACAAGGTTTTGAAATGCAATTACATAGGATTCCAATCCCAAAATTACAACAATTTTAATTGAATTTCCTTCATGACCCTCATCAAGGGTTCCATAACAATTTCTGCAACACATTTCTAAGAATCGTGGAGGAAACAGAATCTGATTAGGTGACAACAAGCATGACCAAGAGACAAAACAAACATGCATATTCATACAAGGTTTTCACAATAGGATCCACAATGAATCAAAACTAGGGAAAGGTGGATTCTTCCAATAGGAGAAATCAGGCACAACACCAAAATAGATGCCCAATCGGGGCTATAAACCAAGAACTTCCATTCTTCCATTTTAACATGCCATACTCATATCAGGTTTGTGTTGACAGGTAGGGGCCCATAACAGCCTACCCTCTCTCCCTCTTCTCATCTTGAGAAGAGACTCTACACTGGTTGGAGTCCAACTAAAAAGACCTTTCCCAAAATTGGTCACTTCTACCCTATCCAAGGGTGAGTAATACCAAAACACCCATACAAGAAAACTTCAAAAATTCAAACATAAACATGAAAGGAAAACATTCAAGAACATGGTTGCAATCCTTCCCCACATACCCAACATACATACAAGCATCCAAATAACAACACCGTAGCATAAGCATGAAACAAGCATGAAAATTTGAACAAGGGAGCTGAAAATTCCTACCTTCACAAAGAGGTAATAGAAAATGAACAATTTGAGTAGAGCTTTTCACTTCCTTCCTTCACTCTTCCAAGACTCCTCTCTAAAATAGAGATTGGGTAACAACCTAAACTACTCCAAGAAGGGCCTCTAAATAAGCCTCAAACTCAACCACCAAAAAGAGCAATAACTTCTCCCACCCACCTACAAATCTAGAAGTTCCTAACTCAACCCATACTATGGTTAACCACTAAGTGGAGGTGGGGTGAGTCAACTCATGGTAGGCATAGTCAATTTTCGCACAAAGGCAAAAAGAGACTTTTTGAGTGATCTCAAAAGTCAATAAAAGGGGCTTAGGGGTTGGAAAAGACCCCCAACCCATACCCATACCCTTTGGGCATAAATATTTCATGTTTTAAAGCCTTAGGAATAGGTTTAGGACCAAACAAAAGTTAGGAAATAATTAAGACCATCTAACAACTCTAAAAAAATAGATTAAGCACTAATTCAGATTAAGGGTGACTAAACTTGATTAAGAACCAAATTAGAAAAAAGACACTAACTTAATCTGACTTAGGTCCAAAGGTTACACAGCTAACCCTAATGCACACTGAAGAACATAAATAATACATTAGTGTCAAGTGACACTATAAAAGTACAGTTACAAACATTAACATTTACAAATCACAGAAAGACACATTCATACAGCTCACAATTAATTTAATTATGAACAACAAGGTTACCAAATTAGCACATAGGGATTAGTTCTATTCCTCTACTGGTTGTCTTGGCTAAAATATCTACACACTCATTGCACACATCAATAGCCTCATACAATCACATGCATATACATATATACATATAAGGAAATCACATAAATTAAAACATACATCTATAAATCAGTTAGGTTTTCTCTCAATTCTTAACCATTAAAATCTCTGAATCCAAGTGTTAATCCTACGTTCTACTTAATTCATCAACATACATATACATAAAACATTAAATGACGAACATCAAATATCTGGAAGTAACATCACACAACATGAAATAATATAATATGTTCAAACCATTAGATAATGTCTCGACATCTCGAGTCATGAGTATCAAAATAATAGTAATGTAACAACTAAGGCTACGAAGGGTTACGGCAAGGCCTTACAGTGTCAGGGGTGTCCACATGTATAGGAAACATGTCTCATGGACTCAACACACTTGATCTTTCTCCACTACTATATTCATCATCAATATTTACTATTTCTACCTTCTTTGTTTTAAGCCCAAAATGATTTTCCACAATAATTTGGTCTACTATCACACTACTTCTTCTTTATTTTGTAAAATCAAGAACATATTGTGTTTAGGAAAAAATCTACTCCTATGTTGTTACAAATTTTTTCCTTTTCTTCTTGAGACAAATTAGGCATAACTTTGACTAATGTGTCAATTCTTAATTGGGTTTCTATTACTTTACCCAACTACAATTTCCTCTCTAATATATCATATGGATCCTTGGGTATCTTGTTCTCTTTTTCACTAGGAGTTAGCCTTTGATTTGCAATCATTTCTACCATAGCTTCCTCAACTTTTTTTCTATCATTATTATCTAATGTATCATATTTCACATGTTTGAAAATAGGTAAACCTACATATCTTCTTATACTGTCACATACCTCTTCAATTGTTTTGATCTATCTAATAGGTGGTCATCTAACCAATCTCCTTCTCTTGGTTCAAGGTTCACTTGATTCAGTAGCCTTTGCTACTTGGAGCTTTATAGACTGCTTGACAATAGTAGCTACCCTAGTCCTTGGCTTAGTTGGTGGTGGAGTTGTTGTTTCCTTCTTCTTTTCCCTTTAAGCCTTCTTTCTTGGTGGCATGATAATAGCTAAGGCTTTACCCTTTTCATCTTCTTCATCTTCTGCTTCTCCTTCCTCTTCACCAAGTATCCTATTCTTCATCTTCACCAAGACCTTGAGTCAATTACAATGGTTTCTTACCCTTGCCTATGGTGCCTAATTTAGCTTCTAGGTCTTCAATCATCTTCTTCCTTTTCTTTTCCTTGGAAGCTATCTTGATGCTTATTTTTATCCTTTCCTTTTCTTCTTCATATCTTCAAAATAGTTTTACCTTGACATCTATCTCTTCCTTCAATAATGTATCAATGTCTACACTCACATCATCACTCTCTATTTCATATCCAAAACTTTGAAGCCATGCCTTCCTTGGCTATACTACTTGCTTAAATGTGTTATCTATATCAACAAGAAAATAAATGTCACTGTAGTATTTTGTCACCAATTCCTCTAGAATTCTCATTCTCCTTTTCATTCTTAACTTGAATTCATCAAAATCTTTATTCATTACATTATCAAAGTTGTCTTCCAATTGAGTAACAAACTCATTGATTTTCCTTGTTATTGGTTTTTCTTGTTCCCATAAAACATTTCCTATTCCAAGAAAATACTTTTGAATATAAAAGAATGTACAAACAATTAGGGAATCAAACGTACACATTGAATTCTTTTCCTTTCTTATTGATGATAGGTTTTTTGCCAATTGTATCATTTGTAGCTTGATAAGATCATACTCATGATCTTTCATCACAATATTCTATGCTTGGTCCACATCCATATTTGACACACTATTTAATTTGCTAGATTGATAGAATTTGTGAGTAATAACTCTCATTGGAAATTCTATAAGTGGATTAGAAATGCTTGTAATGGACAAACTATTGGAAATATAAGAGGAGTAACTAAGAAGGGAGGGGTGAATTAGTTACCACAAAAATAAATCCTAGATCCATTAGATGTCAATAAAAACTCAACTCTATTCTAACTTAGTAAACACACAAGAAAAATGCTATAACTTGGTAAACACTGAAATAGCTCAAAAAGTGCTTAACATGAAAATCTTAAGATATTATCTATGGTTAATATTACTTTAACTTAGTTGTAAACACATAAGAGAAATAACATGAACATAATTGACATCAATATTTAACATGGAAACCCAATTTGGTAAAAACCACCAATTGTAACTAGTTACTAATTTTCACTCTTCTAAAGTGAGCTCTATTAGGAGCCAACCCTATTAAAGGTTACAAAACACACTGTTAGGTGTGATGTTGTTAAAAGATTTAATCACCATGTTAGGAGTGACCTTGTTAAAGGTCTTTATATAATTCAATAGAAATGCCACCTTGTTAGAAGATTTGCAAATAGTTGTTAAGCCAACTCTGTTAAGTTAGATCACTACTACAATGGTTAGAGTAACTATGAGGCCTTGCCTCGACCCTTCATAGCATAGTGATACTTTATTATTTTGATACTTATGACTTAATATGTCGAGACACTATCGGATACATTGAACATATTATGTTATGTCATTTCATGTTGTGTTATGTTTTACTTCTAGATATTTGATTTTGTCATTTAATGTTTTATGAACATGTATACTAAAGTAAGTGAATGCAGAATTAACACTTGATTATGCAACTTTAATGATTGAGAATATGAGTAGAATGAGATAAACAACTGATTATTTGAAAGATGAATGTTTCAATTTATGAGATTTCCCTGATACATTATATACATATATGCATGTGATTTTCTTGAGCTACTGATGGGTGCAATGAGTGTGCAGGATATTTTAGCCAAGAAACCTAATGGAGAAACAAAAATAAACCCTATGTGCCATTTGTGGAAACCCCATTGTTTGTATTTTATTTGTATTGTGAGATGTATGAATGTATCATTGTTTTCGTAACAGTATTTTTTTAAAGTGTCGCTTGACACTCGTGAATTGTTTATGCATTCCAGCATGATAGTTAGGGTTAACCAAGTAACCTAGAGATCTAAGTTAGACTAGGTTAGTGACCTTTTTTGCTAATCACTTATTATCAAGATTAATTACCCCTAATTTGGATTAGTGCTTAATCTGCATTTTGAAGGTTGTTAGATAGTCCTAAATTTTTTTAGCATTTTTTAGGTCCCTAATTTATCCTATAGGCCTAAAAACATGAAATCTTAATACCCAAAGGGTATGGGTATGGGTTGGGGGCATTTTCCACCCCCCAGCCCCTTTTTGTTGACTTTTATGGTCACTCAAAAATCCAATTTTTGCTTTGTTGCAAAAATTAATTGATCTCATCATGATTTGGATGACCTTAACTCCACCTTGAGGTTAGCCTTAGGTCTAGTTGTGTTAGAAGCCTCTAGAACTTTTGGGCAAGTGGGGGGAGTTATTTCTTTTAGAGGTGGTTGAGTTTAGGATCTTGTTTAGAGGTAATTTTGAGGAGGTTTGGGGTGTTTACCCAAGCTCTAGTTTTAGAGGGACTTTCAAAATTGAAGGAGAAAGAGAGGAAAGAAAGCTCATCTCAAACCTATTCATTTTCCATAACCTATTTTTTTTGAAGGTAGGAATACTTCACCTCTTTTTGGTTTCATGTTGTGCTTCATGTTTCAATTTCATTGCTTATGTATGTTCGCATGTGTGTTGAGTATGTTGGGAGGGATTGAAAAAAGGATTTCTTAAATGTCTTTGCTTTGTGTTTTGTTTTGAATTTTAAAGTTTTCTTTTTTATGGGTGTTTTGGCACTACTCACCCTCAGATAGGGCACAAGTGGCCATTTTTGAGGGAAGGTCTTCAGTTGGACTCCAATAGTGTAGAGTCTCTTCTCAGGATGAGAAGAGGGAGAGAGGGTAGGGTGTTATGGGCCCCTACCCATCAACACAAACCACATATGAGTTTTGGCATGTAAGAATGAAAGTTCTTGAGTTATAGCCCCAATAGGGCATCTATTTTGGTGTTGTGTCTAACATCTCTTGTTGGAAAAATCCACCTTCTCCCTAGTTTGGTTCAATGTTGGATCTGTTGTGAAAACTCAGTATGGGAATGAATGTCTGATTTTATCTTCATGATATGTTTGGTTGTCTCTTGGTCAGTTTTTGTTCTATCCACGATCACCATAATATATTGCAAAATTCAAAATGAATCCCTTGTTAAGGGTCAAGAAGGAAATTTAACTTGTTATTGAAATTCAGTTATGTTGAGGAGATTTCTCCTCGGATTTGAAACCTTTTGTAAAATGTATTTAAACTAATTATTGAAGTCGCAATGATGTCGGGTTTTCTTCCTGGTTCTTTCCCATGGAGCCTTTAAATTAGGTGGTCAATAAAATAATGATTGAGTAATATCATTGCTTATGAGGTTTTCGTATTTTTAATTATATGTATGTATATCAAAAATGAGATAAAATGATGATGTTGAATTATGCAAATTCCAAGTTCAACTATCTTAAGGCAAAAAATTATGTTATGATTGGAATGTAGATTCATTTTTGTGATTTTTGGGAAATAAAAACAATCTTGCATTGTTGTTAAAATGAATTATTCAATTTCTTGGTCTAATTAGGTATTTAGAAAATTCTATTAGAATGTAAAAGAAAATTATCTCCCTTTGGTAAATTTAAACTAGTTGGAAAAGAAAGATTAAACCCCCTTAAAATATGTTAGGATAAACCACGGACATAAATAAAAACTAAATGCAAATATAACCAATAACAGAAAAGTAATAAAACACACAGAAATGAACACAAGGCACCAAGATTTAATGTGGTTCACCCAATCCCTGGGCTACGTCCACCAAATAGCAAGTCTGATCTTATTACAATCCAGTGATTACAACCTGATTACAATCCGTAATCCCTTACATCTCAATACCACTGCAAGAACCAATTTTGCATCACAACACATAATAAAAAATACCCAACCCTAAGCCCTTTTATACAAGTATTAAACCGCTTTAGGGTTATAACATGTCAGCCATAATATGTCGGCTACCATGTCAGCCATGACCCAAAATTTTTTTTGAGGCGATGTCCCAAACCCCACTATTTATGAAGTATGTACAATACTTTCTTGATTAGTCACCACAATCTAACAATATCCCACTTGGGGACTGATCAAGCTCTACACTAAACAATAATCTCCCACTTGGAGATTGATCCTATAGCAATACAACTACCACATGGGGCTCCCACTAGATCAAACCACCCTGGACTCTGCTATTCTTTTATTCAAGTTCAGTCTAAAAGACCAACCGAAGCTGAAGAGGAGTTTAGCTTCTCCCTTGTTACAACCTTTGTCAACATATCTGCTATATTGTCATTGGTATGTATCTTCTCTAGCTTTAACTGTCCATCCTCAAAAAATGACCGAATGAAATGGTACCGCAACTATATGTGTTTGGTCTTAGAATGCAGAGCTAAATTCTTAGCAAGATGAATGGCACTCTGACTATCTGTAAACAAATAATTATCCATCTGAGGATATCCCAATTCTTCTAAGAAGAACTAAAGCCATATCATCTCCTTGGCTACCTCTATAGTAGTAACATACTCTGCCTCTATAGTGGATAAAGCATTAATCTTCTGTAACGTAGAAACCCAGCTCACGGCTACCCCACCAACAGTAAAGACATAACCTATAGTACTTCGCCTGGTATCAATATCCCCTGCCAAATCTAAGTCAACATAGCCCTGTAAATTAGTAGTAGAGCCCCCAAAGTGTAAACACTTATTGGATGTCCCTCTCAAATATTTGAGAATCCACTTGAAAGCATTCCAATGCTCAAATCCTGGATGACTCATATACTTGCTAACGACTCCCACTGCATGTGAAATATCTGGCCTAGTGCATAACATAACATACATCAAACTTCCTACAGCTGAAGCATAGGGTACCTTGGACATCTTATACTCCTCTTCCTATGTCTTGGGACACATCTCCTTAGTCAATTTTAAATGACCAGGTAAAGGTGTGCTGACAAATTTAGCATTCTCCATACAGAAATGTTGCAACACCTTCTCAACATAATCAGCCTGAGATAGCATCAAGGTTCTATTCTTCCTATCTCTGCAAATCTTCATACCAAGGATTTGTTTTGCTGCCCCCAAATCCTTCATAGAAAATGCATGTTCTAACTGGCATTTTAGCCCCTTAATATGATCCATGTTAGACCCAGCTATAAGCATATTATCAACATATAGACATAATGTAGCTATCATCATCCAACCTCTTAAAATAAACACAATAATCTGAATGACACCTGTTATATCCATGCTCATGCATAAAACTATCAAATTTCAGATACCATTGCCGAGGTGCTTGCTTCAAGCCATATAAACTTTTCTTCAATTTGTACACTAAGATCTCCTTACCTTTGACCTCAAAACCCTGTGGCTGAGCCATATATATTTCTTCATCCAAATCACCATGAAGAAAGGCTGTTTTAACATCCCTCTGCTCTAAATGCAAATCTTCAGTAGCCACAAGACTTAAAACAATACGAATAGAAGTCATTTTAACAATAGGAGAAAATATCTCATCAAAATAAATTTCCTTTTTCTGTGCAAATCCTTTTACAACTAACCTAACCTTAAATCTTTTCTTACCTCCTTCCTCTTCTTTCAACCTGTAAACCCACTTATTCTGTAAAGCCTTTTTACCCGTAGGAAACTTGCACAAATCCCATGTCTTATTTTTGAGCAAAGAGTCCATTTCATCTTTCATTGAAGACTCCCACTGAATCTTAGTATCCACCTACACAGCTTCATCATAACTTTCAGGTTCACCAGCATCAGTAAGTAAAATAGAATACAAAGAGGGAGAAAACCTTTGTGGAGGTCTAATTTGCCTTGTTGAGTGTCTAACATTTACTGGTGTGTGTGGTATTTGTTGTTGCAGTTGTAGCACATCATGAGGAATGGCTAGAACATTAGCTTTTGGAGTATCATCCAACACTACATAATCATCTTCTTTCTTCTCATGGTGCTGCAACAGATCTTTGTACAACACTTTCTCATTGAATATGACATCCTGACTTCTAACAATTTTAAGATTTTCAAAATTCCAAAGCCTATAACCAAATTCATTAATGCCATATCCAACAAAGACACATTTTTTTGATTTAGCTTCTAGCGTGGTTCTATTTTTAGAGTCTATATGAGCAAAAGCTTCACAACTGAAGGTCTTGAGAAAAGAATAACTCACCTTCTTACCAGTCCATGCTTCCTCTAGAATACCACAGCCCAAAGGAGTACAGGGACCTCTATTAATCAAATATACTGTAGTATTGATAGCCTCTGTGCACATGTGTAAGGGCAACCCAACATGCAACCTCATGCTCCTTGCGTGCTCCATTATAGTCCTGTTCATGCGTTCAACCACTCCATTTTTTTGTGGAGTCCTTGAAATAGTTTTCTACCTACGAATACCATTAGTGGAGCAATAATCTTCAAATTCATGATTGCAATACTCACCACCATTATCAGATCTGAGACATTTTAATTTCTTACTAGGCTCATTTTCAACCAAGCATTTCCATTTCTTAAAAGTTTGAAATACATCAGATTTCTGTCTAAGGAAATAAACCCATACTTTTCTAGTTGCATCATCAATAAATGTAACATAATAATGACAGCCACCAAGGGAAGATACCTGAGCTGGTCCCCATACATCTGTATGCACAAGCTCTAATTTCTCCTTTTTGTTTTCCTTCCCTATCTTTACAAAACTCACTCTCTTTTTTTTTTTCATACACACAACTTTCACAAAAATCCATATTTACACATTTCAAACCTGGTAAAACTTTCTTTGAATGAAGTACTTTCATACCTTTCTCACTCATGTGCCCAAGTCTATTGTGCCACAACGCTGTATCAGAATCTACAGTAGCTATTTGTTCTCCCTGCTCAATTGCAGCAATTGTTCCTAAACATTCATTTTTCTCTGAAATAATCAAAGTAGAAGGAACAATATGACCTATACAAAGATATAAGATGCCTACTTTCACACCTTTTGCTACTACAAGGGAACCTTTTGAAACCTTCCAATTTTTATCATTAAAAGTAACTACACAACCCTCATCACCAAGTTGCCCTACTGAAATTAAATTCCTACTTAGTTTTGGAACATGTCTTACCTCATGTAGTAGCCAATGATTCCCATTCTACAACTTAATCTTAATTTTTGCCTTTACAACAATCTGACAGGGTTCATTATCCCCCAAATAAACAAGCCCAAAATCCCCTTGGACATAATCAATGAAATAACCTCTATGAGGTGTAGCATGAAATGAAGCACCAGAATCTAAAACCCATGAATCATCAACACTCTCTAAAGATAGAAGCAAAGCATCCTCTTCGGATTTGTTACTTACCACATTTGCCTCCTTATCTCCATCTAAATTATGTCCTTCATTTTTCTTTCGATTCCAACAATCTTTCTTTTTGTGCCCTAGTTTCCCACAGTACCAACAATCATTTGTCCTCTCGATTGAGACCTCTTCCCCTTTGACTTTCCTCTTGATTTCTCACAATTTCCAAAGTTACTTCCTCTTTCAGTCATTCTGCCCCTGCTTTGTGCATTTAAAGCACTTCCTGATGTAGATCCACCTAAGGATTTCCTATGAGTTTCCTCACTTAAAATAACACCGATCACATCATCATATTTTAGGGTACTAGATCCAGGAACAGAATTACTCATAGCCATTACCAAGCCATTCTAGCTTTCAAGTAAAGAACACAAAATCAAGAGAGCCCTAATTTCTTCATCAAAATTGATACCCATAGAAGATAATTGACTAGTAATAGTATTAAACTCATTTAAATGATCTACAATAGATCCACCTTCTGCCATTTTCATATTAAATAAATGCTTCATGAGAAATACCTTGTTTGAAGTGGAGGGCTTTTCATACAGTGTCGCTAGGGTTTTCATCAAATCTTCTGTCATCTTTGCTTTTTTAATACTAAATGCCACCGATGGTGCCAAGCATAACCAAATTCTTTCGAGTGCCTTTCTATCCAAGAGATCCCATTTAGCCTCTGACATAGTTCCCTGATTCTTGGCTTTTCCTTCTAATGGCTTCCATAAATCCTTCTGATATAGATAGTCTTCCATTTGCATCTTCCATAATTGGAAGTTCTGCCCATTAAACCTGTCAACCCTTAGCTTACCCTCATTTTCCATCGCTCCCACTCAACCGTGAGACTCCCACTTAACTGTGAGACTTTCTTGCAGAGGATAACTGAAAGACAACCTCGCTCTGATACCACTTGTTAGGATAAACCACAGACAGAAATAAAAACTACATGCAAATATAACCAATAACAGAAAAATAATAGAACACACAGAAATGAACACAAGGCACCAAGATTTAATGTGGTTCACCCAATCCCTGGGCTATGTCCACCAAACAGAAAGTCTGATCTTATTACAATCCAGTGATTACAACCTAATTACAATCTGTAATCCCTTACAGCTCAATACCGCCGCAAGAACCAATTTCGCATCACAACACATAATAAAAAATACCCAACCCTAAGCCCTTTTATACAAGTATTAAACCACTTTAGGGTTATAACATGTCGGCCATAATATGTTGGCTACCATGTCGGCCACGGCCCAAAAATTTTTTTTGGGGCAATGCCCTGAACCCCACTATTTATGAAGTATGTATAGTACTTTCCTGATCAGTCACCACAATCTAACAATATGTATATATATATATATATATTAAAATAAATTGCTTTGAAAAATCTCACACTTAGAAAATTTTTATAGGCTTCAAAAAAAAATATCCCTAAGAGCAATATTGCTCTGTCAATTTTACATGAAGAAAAAAATTAAACCCTTTGATGTAACAGAGAATATTCTTTGTTGATCCTTTATTTTAAATTTAAATTAAAAAAAAAAAAAACTAAAGAAATATATTTAATATTCTAAAAATATCCTATGCCTCACCAACTAAACTTTGCATTAACTTTCTCCCTATCCCCTTGGCCCAGACCAGTTGACTTGGTTGCATTTATGTCTTGATTTGAAATTAAGGGAGGCAATTTGGAATAGAATAGGTTTGCATTTAAAAATATACTTATTCTCCCCTCCATGTGGGCCTAGGCTTTAGACTTGAAATGATGGGGGGATTTGTGTGCAAGTTGTTTTGAATTTTTTTTTTTAATACAAACTCCATCTTACCTCCTTTCCTCCTTATTTCCTTACATGGCCAGGCTTACCATTCCTTCCACTTTATTAAGCCTGCGTAATTTTTTGACTTGGGCAACATGGGGTTGAAATGTTTAAAGTTTTAAAACACTTAAAAATTTTCCTTGTTTTGAAAAGTGATGTGGGTGGGGTAGTTAAAGTAGGGTGGGGTTAGTGTAGTTTAAGTTTTTTTATTATTTTAAGTTTTAAAGTTTAGATTAGTATAGTTTCAAATTAAGTTTATTTTTAAATTAGTGTAAGTAATTATTAGATTTTAGTATAAGTTAAGATTTATATTAGTTGTAGTTTTTAAATAAAGTTTTCTTTTAAGTTAAGTTTTATGTTTAATGTATATATTTTATTTAAATGTTAGTTTAGTATAATTTTAGGATTAGTATTTTTTTTTTATTAGTGTTAGTTATAATCATATGTTATAATTTTGTTTAGGTTAGTAACTTTTAAATTGTAGTGTTTCAAATTATTAGTTAGTTTTAATTTAATTTAGTTGTTATCTTAAATATTATTATTGTGTTAGTTAGGATATTAGACGTTAGTAATTTTAATTATTTTATTTAGTTAATTTTGAGTTTTATATTATTTAATTGGGCATTCTAATCAATTGGTTATGTTGCCAATTGATATTGTGCCTAATAGTTTTTTTTTATTAAAGTTAATGAGACTTAAATTTATTTTGAATTACGTTACTATTGTTCTAAGGATGTAATCTTTCAAGGGTAATTAAAATAATAGAGTGTTAGGCCTTTTAATTAATTGAACTTAGTTTTTTTAATTTAATTAATTGATTTAACAATGAATGTTTAAGTTTAACAATCTTATCCTATATGATGTTTTCAACTAAGTTGTAATCTTAAAGTATTGATAGGAGATCTTGTATCCATCTTATAGTGTACCTATACTTTAACTGTGAAACAAACTTATCAAACTTAGTAAATTTAATTATAAATTTTTTAAAAAGAATTTGTATGTTTTTGCCCCACATTTTTGGGCATGATAGTAACAATGAGATGACCTAATTTATGATGCAATTGAATTACTCATTATAAATCTCAATTATGGCTTGTATACTTGATCCTTCCTGATTGAATGTATCTTTACATCTCAACAAGGATATTTTTTTTATCCTTCTAACTCGCTTCCTCTTAGCATCATCCTATCTTCAGTTATGTTCCACGCATTCAATCCTCAATTTGACCATATATTTATATCTTACATATTGTCAAGTCAGCTTGAATACAACTTAGAACAATTAATATTCATCTTCCTAGTTGGCTAGAACCAAAAAATAATTCAATTGAACTCAACATGCCAAAACAAGAAAATCCTTCGTTAGTTTACCTAGCTCGGTAAATACTAACTCAACAATTTTCCTGTGTTAACCAAGTGAACTCGGTTAACACTACTTATTTACAAATTTCCTTTGGTAATCAAGTGAGCTTGTTTAACAATGGTTACATCCAACATTTCCTTTGCTAACTAAGTGAGCTTGGTTAACACTCAACTTCCTCAAACTTTCCTTTGTCACTCGAGTGAACTCGGTAAACACTGTCTTCTAAACTAGTTAAACTTTGAAATGCTTGACAACCATAGAAAACTATCTTCAATGCTTGAGTTAGCTTGGTATGTACTAATTGGCAATGATATGACATTTTTTGTAACATCAAAGATAATACACAACTAACCAATTGTTTCCAACACAAACCACTGCCATTCCATTCGACTCTTGCATTAGCCTCAAATTCTTCTTGTCTCAAGCATTGCATGGTTTTGTTCCTATCTAGGGTTGGATAACTAGTAACCCTATGCATCATCATCTTCATGATTTCTACTAGTCCATCCTATAGCCAATACTTCATATCATGAATTCTGCTCAAGATTACTTTGGTCCATTCTATTCTAAAATTTCTGGGAAATTCGAGGGCTCAAGTTAACCCTTTCCTTTCAACAATCTTAAACTCATCCTTCAAGGTTCCTTCATCACACAACTCCTTATAAGCTTCTCTAATTTCATAGTCTCCAACTTCTCTGATTTTACACATGCAGAAACTTCTAACATCATGAATCATGATGACTTTAGGTGGTATCAAAGATAATGTAAACATTGCATCTCCTTTAACAACAATTTTTGGAATAACATGAGATTTAGGTGAAGGACATGCACCACTCATCACCAATTGAACTTTATTAACCTTTTGGCCCATTCTAGTAGTTGATGAAGATGCCATGATTGTAACTAGGGTTTGATGCATTTCCTTCTCTAGATGCTCGATACTCAATCACACTCTCATTCAACCTTTTTGATCAATTATCTTCTTGAGATCTCTAGTAATTGCTTGAATTTTCTTTAACACTTGATCACTTAATCACTTTTAGCTCTTCAAAAATTTGTATGCAAGGTATGAAATAATATATTTTACATCTATTATATAACTCATCTTTTAATTGATTAGGTTTTTCATAAATGCTTGTGTACTTTATTGAGTGAAGCCAGCTAACATAAAAACTTGATCTCTTTCATACCCTTTAGTCTCTATTATAATGCTTAGTCTATGTTGCAACACTCAGTCAACATAGACAATATACTAATACTCAAAAAAAAATTGGTAGACTTTTTTCTCTTGCATCTTATTCATGCAGATATGAACTTTTGGCATACATTTATGTAAGGAACTATTTTATGACGTATCATTTAAGTATTCATTTCCATAAATACCTCTTTTTTCTCAGTTAGAGATGACATGGTCGCCTTCTCCATTGGATTGGGTGACCTTAGCACCATTAACTCCAATATTTCTATCTTCTATTTTCTTTTTACATCTCTAGTTTATTTCATTCTTCACTTTCTCAATATCTACTTTTCCTTTTCCTTTATCCTTTGTCTAATTGTTTGAATGTACTTGAGTTTTGAAATTTTTGTTTTGATGTCAAAGCTTATGACATTTGGAATATGCATTTTTAGGTGCATAATTCTTCTTTCTCTAATTTGACCAATAGAGTTTTGTCTCTAATCTATATTCAAATTCTCTATGCCCATATTTTTGATAGTTGTAACCATATCCTTCAAATCTAGGTGTAGTAGGTGCATTGTACAATCTTGACCTACACTCATGTATTTGATGTCCTTGTTTATTGTAGTAAAAATAATAAAAAATAAACTTATATTTAGAGTTTTGCATACCATGTTTTGTTTGACAGATATTTGTAGTAGGACTAATTTTTCCATAATGATAGCAAGTTGGTTTGTCTTTTGGCTTCACATTTCTTATTTCTCCATTCCTAGATGATTCTACTTTCTCAGTGCATGAATCTCCTAACCTATTAGAAAATATTGATGAATTCATAAGTTCTTCAAAATATTTCATTGCTTACTTTGAGTTTGTTTAATTTCTCCATATATTCCTTCTCATTCTTCACTTCTTTCTTCAGTATCTCATTGTGATATTTTAGGTTGGCAATATCAACATTTTTGTGATTCAATAGCTAATTTGTAGTCATTAGTAAAATGAAGTATATATAGAGTTTTAAGCAAAACAATATATATAAATAACAACAAATTGCAAGAATAATAAACTTTCTTTATATTATCTCTAATAAAATGGAATTGTAATATTTAGAAATGTAGCATGCAAAACCACATGGGAATTTTATTATAATATTTTACAATTTAGAGCCATTATATACACCATCAGAACTACTCTGGATAACCCTACAAACTTTCATTAGATAGGAAAAAATTAACCACCCTTGAAGGTTCTAGAACCTAAAATTTGAGACTGACCATCCTAAAAATATTATTATATATATTTTCTTAACTACAAAAAATCATCAAACAATTTTTGGAAGTAAAATGTGTTTTTGAGGGAATTTTATTTTTCTAATTTTAAGTAGGGAAACATTTAGAGACCATAACTCTTATCCCATTGACTTCATGGGCTATTATAATCCCATTTTAGAATTAGTGTGAAGCACCTAGTTAGCCATGGTTTGACCCCCTTTTAAAGCATCTAAGTCTTAAAAATGAGACAAATGATTTTTAACCCTTCTTTCAAAACTGAATTTTTTTCAAAATCTTCAAAAATATGCTACATCTTGCTATGAAAATTTACCAATAGGCACATATAACCAAATTATAAATTAGAGCATTTTAAGCTCCAACAAAAAACTTTCTAAAAATAATAAGTTTCTATAAATAGAAACTCTGCACTAAGATGTGGCTTATTGACAAACTGAATAAGATGCTCCTATATTATTTGAACTTAATGTTGGAATTTACAGGTTGGAAGATTTACTTCTTAGAGGGGGGCTAAATCAAAAGTAAGTAACTTTAACCTTTTCAAAACCTTTTAGTTGAAATTATTCACATGCATCTAATTCATCTAATAAACATGAAAGTAAAGACATGCATGAAAATAGATAACACAAGATTTTGGTAACCCAGAAACCCTCCAAAAATGAGAAGGTAAAACTGGGATGGGGGTGACACCCACAAAGTATCACTGCAGCAATATGTAACTATTTAAGGTTACAAAGTTTGACTAGTTCTAATGGTCTACCCTATGAAAGGCCTATCTTGTTAAAGACTTTACACCCTGTCAAAAGCAACCTAGTTAAAGGATTTGCAAACACTCACTTGGAATGTTACCTTGTTAAAGGATTTAGCACCTTGTTGAAAGGCTTACAACATGGCTATTAAACCAACCTATCATCATAGGATTTTCATTCCTAATACAATGGGTAGAGAGTATTAGAAAGTGTTGACCTGATGACTTGCAATCTTCAATTGCTGATTCTAGATCCTTGTTTTTCTCTGTCTATTCCAATCCTTGCTTGATCTAATATGTCTCTCCTTGAAATTCTAATACTCTATTCTTGATCAACTAAATTCTGCAATGTTGTTCCCCTCTTTCTAAGTCTTTACACCCCTCTACACTTCACTAGAATTCTCCCATAAACTCTTACTCATGCACACATACAATGGGGATTCATCCTCCTTTTAAAGGCTTCAAAGACTTAGGGTTAGGTATGAATCTACTATCAATATTCATTCTTCTTTTCCCACTCAATTCTTTCATTGTTCCTATTGGTTGCATGTTTTCTCCATTTTTCTTATTGGCTACATGCTTATTACATAGGTAATACAAAAGATTTGATCTTATCTTCAAGATCCTTTGAGATTCATCCTGAGTTGACTCAAAAATGGTTTACATCTAAGTTTGTGAAGGCACAAACTCATATGCTAATTTTGTGTTACTTAGCACTTACTAATTGCTGATGCTTGCCACATATAGGAATTCTATCTCACTCAACTCCTATAGTAATTATATTTCACTCAGCTTCTATACTTTTCTTAGCACCGATAGTGACTCAACATCACTTATCACTCGACACTTGATACTTGCTCAGCACCTGAAGTTCACTAGGCACCCATTGAATTTCTGGCTTGACACATACTATAGCTCAACATCTGTATTATACTTGGCATCAACTTGAGAATTGGTTAAGTGTGTTGAAACTCAATTGTCAAAAACAATTTTAGACCAACAATCTCCCCCTTTGACATGAGTGGCAAAAACACTTAACTGAGCATTATGAGTCTAGTTTCTATGAGTATAATACACATTCTATTCGGCATATGTGCAAAACTTCAAAAGCTTGTTCAAAATTTTGTAGATGATTATAGCTAATGTGCCATTTTTGTAACCTTTAAAAGCTGAATTTGTCTCATGTTGATGTGTTTGATACTCTTTGCCTTGTCTATACTCTGTATCTTCTTTGTTTTTACTCCCCCTTTGTTTCTTCTCTATGTCTGCTCCCCCTTTCACACATCTTCTTGCAATTTTTGCATCTTTTTTGTTGTATCTCCTTATCACTTCCTCAAAATTGAGATTATCTCCCCCTTTTGGTATTTCTCCCTTTATTTACACATCCATTTTTATTATCTCCTATCTTTATTATGTATCCCTCTTTACATGAATATCTCCCCCTTTGGATATTCTTTATTACCTCCATCAAAAATGTATTATCTCTCCCATTCTTACTATATGCATAATGTTTATATCTCCCCCTTTTTGACACTTATGTCAAAGGGTTGTAAGAATGAATAGAATATTTAGCCAAAAATGTTTTATTTACCTCCATTATCTTCTTCAGAGAAGCATCCCAATTGTCTAAGGCAATTTCTAGTGGTTTGAGCTGGATGGTTGTCTCTGCTACAAGATGTACAAGGTCTTCTAAGGTAGAAAGCTTAGGGTCTTTCTTTAAAACATTTTCTACATCGGCCACTTCCTTATGTAGTACTTCCAAACATGGGGCTATAGCAAACTATATCTATATTAATTTGGCCTTAACATTGGCCTCTTCTACTATCAATACAACTAACTCCTTTTGAGTGTGAAGTGTTGTGGAAAAATGCTTCTCACTTTGAGCTGGATCTTTAGGTAGCTATGCTAGATATCTTAAGATTTCTTTCCAAGCTTAGTATTCTCTAGCTAGTTTCTCATGTGAAATATGATGAATCACACAATTTGTAGTATAATGAGAATATGTTCTCAAGTACTATTTTAACTTTCTCAACCTTTTTAGCCAATTTCACTTGTGATAGTGCTATCTCACTGGATATCTTCTCATTAACTTACATTTGAAATTTCTTTTTAGACCATTCTAAAAATTTGAAGTTAGTATCAAGGTCTTTATTTTGTACATGGTCTACTATGTTGGACAATTGATCCATGATGGGCTTTGTTTCATTAGGTACAAGCAATCTGAATGCATCAAGGAATATGTCTTTGATTTCTACTAGTGCTTTCTTCTGTCTATGCTCATTTTTGAGTATCTCCTACTTCTTCTTTCTCTTAAGAGCATCTTGCAATTTATTTATTTGTGCTAGGTTCATTTTCTTAAAGTCATAACTTGGTATGACTATTTCTTCATCAAGTGCAGGGTCTCATAGTGAAGTACCATTGCTACCTTGGTGGAGCTCGAGCATGGTGCTGAGATTTGCAGTGGTACTGCATCAATGCTTAGCTACTTGGTAGGAGTCCTTAAGGTAGGAAAATTTACCAGTGTCTATATTTCCTCTTGCTCTCTTGCCTTGGGGGTTTTCTCCTCCTCCTTGTCTTCTCCATTTCTACCTTGATCAATGAAAGTGATTTGAGGAGGTGCACCTTGGCTTTGTGCTATAGGAACATCTTGTCCTATCTGCTCCTTTGCTGACTCCTTGGCAGTTGTTGTTGCTATTACTGTGGGATCAACCTTAGCAGTTGTGTCTTGTGTTTCTTTCTCTTTTGTTTAATCATCTATAGCTATGAGAGGTTGTAAAGGTGGTTCTTGTGTGTTCACCTTCTCCTTGGTAATTTCTGCTACAACTTTTTGCAATTCTTCTACACTCACCAAAACATGATTTGTGTACAACTATGATTGTAATGTTGTTTGGTGACCTCTACAATTAATGGATTGATATTTTGACCTAAAGTGTCAAGAAAATCCTTGAAAATTATAGTCTCTATAGATGTAGGTGTTGTATTTGGAGGACTTGGTGGTGGCAATTGGGTATCTTGGACACTCTGTTCTAGATACTAATCCTCAACTATTGCCTGTTCACCTTGTTGTGTCTTCTCCACTATCACCTCTTCTTTTTCTTTCTTTCCTTCATCCTTTTAATTTTACTCTTCTTCCTCATCATTTCTTCCCTCAAAGGGATCTTCCTACCCTTCCTTGATAGTAATCGATCCATAAATTTATTTCCACATTTGTGTGGATTTCTTTACATCTTCAATTTTATTTTGTAAAATACTGAAGTCTCTATATTTGGGTGCAAGTTTTCTCCCATGTTTCTTACTAGCCTTGCTTATTTGACTTTTAGTTAGGTTAGGCATCACATGAGCCAATGTTGACTCGCTTATTTCTTTTTCCATATTTAGGTAGTAATGCCATTTATTTTCAACAATGGAGCTTAGCTTGTTAGACATAGAATTATTAAGTTCAAGTAAGGTAGTCTTGAACTTGGCCATCATAGTGTATATAGATTCTTCCACTATGTTCTATTCTTCTCTTGACAATTTATTAAAATCAATGGTCTTTAAACTAGTTAAATTTGTATTATCCCTAATGTTATTACAAACATTTTCCAAATTGGATTTAGTGGAATGTCTTACCACTTTAAATTGATTATTGTTAGATTCTGTCTTTTCTTCATCTAACTTATCCCTAATTTTATTACAAACATTTTCCAAATTGGATTTAGTGGAATGTCTTACCACTCTAAATTGATTATTGTCAGATTCTGTCTTTTCTTCATCTAACTCTGGGGGTGCAACATATTTTCTTCTTTTCTTTTGTTTTTCAGGCCCTCCTTTTTCTATGGCTTTTTTCTTCCCCTATTCTTTTTCCACTTGTGTTGTTTCCCTTGTGTTTGCCCTTGTAGTTGGCTTGGCTGGGCTTAGTTTTGCCGCTTTCTTCTTCCCTTTGGGTTGTGCAATTGGCTATTTTTATGCCTTTCTCTTCTTAGGTTCTAGCTTTGGTGCTTCCTACTTAGCACCTTCTTCTTCTTTTGCATCCTCACCCATGCCTTAGGTCAATGCAACTATCTCCTATCCTTGTTCTTCTTCATCATCTTTAGCTTGTTCATCATCATCTTCTTCTTCTGTAGTGCCCTCACCAAATTTGGCTTTGAGTTTCTTTACAAGTTTATCCTTCTTCTTTAGTGTGAAGGTAATCTTCAACTCCATATACACCTTTGACCTTACCACATCATAAGTACCAAAATGTGGTACACCTTTTTCCACTTCCTTAGCTAATAATGCAATTATAGCTATAGATGCCTCATCTATATTTATCTCATAGCCAAGAGGTCTTAACCATCTAACTCTTGGTATGACTACTTGTATGGAAGTATAATCAATATCTACAAGAAAGCATACATAATTTACATGCTTTTCTACCAATGAAATTGGTATTCTTAGCCTTTGCTTCATGGTCTTCTTGAAGTCTTCAAAGTAACTTGTCATAAGAGTTTCAAAATTAGCTCCTATTTGTTCTATATATTCATTAACTTAAGCTACTATAGGCCTATTTTCTTTCTAGACAACTTTACTAAAAGATGGAAATTCATTCTATACATAGAAAAATATGCAAATAAAAATTTCTCCAAACTTGCATTGAGCTCCCTTAGTTCTCCTTATTTCTGCTAAGTTCTCATTGATTTGTTGCAATTGCAGTTCTACAAGATCATAAGTATGATCCATTTTCACTAGTTTGTATCCAACATCCACTACAATGCATGGTACACTATTAAGTCTATTGGATTGGTAAAATTTGTGTTCAATAACCTTAACAAAAAATTCAACAAGAGGGTCTTGGATAATGTCTATTGTCATTCCTCTCTTGTTCCATTTGGCACCAATGTTATTTTCAATTGCTTCCTTGGAATCACTTCAAAGGGTTTTTGGCTGATCTAGGGTTGGATACCCTATTACTCTATGTACAATCCTTTTTGTTATTTTTACTAGACCATCCTCCAACCATAAACTTCCATCATGAATTTTGTTGAGTACTATCCTGATCCATTCAGTTTTGAAAACTATGGGGAATTCTAGGGAATGCGTCAAACCCTTTTTCTCAATGATTTGGTATTCATCTTTTAATACTCCATTTTCACATAATTTTTCATAGGCTTCCCTCATCTTCATATCTCCTATGGCTCCAATTTTTTAGTTATAACATCTCCTAACATCTTGGACCATAACTACTTTATGAGATATAATAGATAAGGTGTAATGTCCCATTTAAAGTTATACTTTAGATTGCTCTTAATTCTAGTTTAGAGACTCAAATATTCATTTTTATTCTTGGAATTATATGGAATTTATAGTTATCTTCAAGAAATTCCAATCCTTTTAAATAATCAATATAATTATTGATAACTTGGGGATAAATTATATTTATAATTATATCAATCTAATATTCTTTCTTTATTAATAATTTAAGTGGACTTCAATAATTATTCTTTCACAATGAGGTTGAGACAATAGATCTCTCTTGATTTTTGTGTTGAGTGTACAAGGGCTTCACAGGTTTGCACTAAGCTAATCACTCCATCAATCAACCTGACACCTTCTTCCTTCTTCATCCTTTGTCTCGATCTTTCTTTCAAGATTTGACTTTCTTCCTTCAATGCAGGTTTTATGTCTGTGGTGTTTATTCATTCTCAGAACTGACTCCTTCCTCTCAGGTGAATGAGATTTGAGGGTGTTCCATGTCATTATAAAGCTTGATGATGCTTGTATTTCCACACTATTCAGCAATGTTGTCCCTTTTTTTTTCATGTCCTATCTCTTGTTATGCCCACGTCCTTAAATAAGTGCATGGGGTGACATGACCCTTGGTGATGTCACCTCTGCATGTGCTTAATGCATATAATGTTGGCTCGGGTTTAGACTTGAGCATTGAGCATATATTGTATTAATTATAATACTAGTAATATCATTATTCCTAGTATAAAATATTTTCCTTTATATATATTAACGATAATATTTACTTCTCATATTTAAGTAATATGTTATTTATTTTTATATTTGTATTATAAATGATATCATAATATTATTCTTGAGCACTTGTGCATTACTCAGCTTCCATTGTCTTTCCACCACTTAGCATCCATAGAAGTATCCTTCATTCAGCTTCAACTAAAATTTCTTTTTACTCGGCTTCCACTACCAACTCGGTTGCAACTAATCATTCGGCTTCTATTGACTTTGGCAATCATCTCGGCTTGTACTAGATTTTTACTTGGCATCTGAAGGTAACTTTTTCTAACTTGGCAACACTGATGAAAACTTTAAGTTTTGACTTTGCATCTCTATTAATGCTAATCTCTTCTTTTCAGTACTTTCTTGTTTAGGAACTAATGTATGATAAAGCTTTGTATATTAGTTCCACATGCCTTCTTGTTCTTAGTTTGATGAAGTGTGACCACTTGACCTTTTAGGTGATGTGATCTCTTCATTTGATGTGTTGCTCCCATATTTCTTCTTCCATGTCTTATTCATTTCTCCTCTGATGTGTTTAACATTCAACTTCTCTTTTCCTTTGTTGATCTCTAAGTTGGGTGCCTTTGACCTTGTTGGACAATTCTTTCTGATATGACCATTCTTCAAACAATTGAAGCATGTGGTTTGACTCAACCATCTACTATAGTTTCCATTGAAATGTGTTCTTATGCAATTTTCAAAGATGTGTCCATATTCCTAACAATAATGATAGCTATACCTAGTGTTGTAGTCCCAATTGTAGTGCAACCCATTGTTATTTCCCCTTGTTTGCTAATTAAATGTCCATATAGGCTTTGATTTGCACTCAAAAGCTCTATGTCCATACTTCTTGCAATTGTAGTAGTGACATTCAAATCCTGGTATTCTGATAGTCCTAGTCCTATAGTCATGTGCTTGATTTCCTTTCTTGTTGCACTTATGATAGTGACCCACATTCTTAGGTTTGTCATGATGATGGGCATTCTTGATCCTACACACACTAGAGGTATATCCTCTTTTACCACAGAAATGAAAAGTAGATTTAGTGTTCTTACCTTTGTTACTCCTTTCTTTTGTAGTCTTGGATGACTCTTTTTTTTTAACTTTTGGTGTAACCTAGTCTTGAAGTATCATTGTTGGCTCTTAGTGATTTTAGTAGCTACTCAAAGCACTTGATGGCCTCGTTTGGTTTGTTGAAGCTTTCTACAATTTTCTTCTCTCTTTTCAAGTCATTTTTCAGTTGTTCATTTTTCATCTTTAGTGTAGAGATCTCAATATCATTGACATTTAGTTCATGATGTGCATTCATCATTTGGCTTAGGGTGTCTAGCTGCATGTTTGAAATTCTTGCAAGCTCAATTGACTTTTCTTCTAGTTTTTTGGAAAGATTTCTCTTGTCATCATCTAGCATAGCCTTATCTTCAATGACTCTTTTCTTCTATTTAATCACTTCACAAAGCATCATGGCTTGTGATTCTTGTTCAATCTTGAGTGTTCTAATTTCTTCTACTTGGGCTCTATTCTTCTCCATTGGGTTTGCTATTGCTGCATTAAACTCTTTGGAATCTCCATTTGCAAAAAACTTTGAGGTATCAATCTCCTTGTATTGTGTATCATTCTTAGCTATGGCAATTCTCTTCTTCTCTTTAAGGATTTTCTTAGTTCTCCTCTTGCTTCTTCCAAAGTATGTAGAGCGAGTTGAACATCAATTGCCTTATTTTCTATTGTCTTCCCAAGTTTGTAGACTTATATTTCTAGATCTTTTCTCCAAGATGTAAGGCTCCTCCTTGTGAGAACTCAACTCTGATACCAATTATTGGAATTTACAAGTGGGAAGATTTACTTCTGAGAGAGGGGGTGAATTAGAAGTAGCTAACTTTAACCTTTTGAGAACCTTTTAGCAAAAATTATTCACATGCATCTAATTCATATAATAAACATGAAAGGAAAGACATGCATGAAAATAGATAACACAAGATTTTGGTAACCCAAAAACCCTCCAAAAATGAGAAGGTAAAATTGGGGTGGGGATGACACCCACAAAGTATCACTGCAGTAATATGTAACTATTTAAGGTTACAAAGTTTGACCACTTCCAATGGTCTGCCTTGTGAAAAGTCTATCTTGTTAAAGACTTTACACCCTGTTAAAAGTGGCTTGGTTAAATGATTTACAAACACTCACTTGGAATGTTACCTTGTTAAAGGATTTAACACCTTGTTGAAAGGCTTACAACATGGCTATTAAACCAACCTATCATCATAGGATTTACATTCCTAATACAATGGCTATAGAGTATTAGAAAGTCTTGACCTGATGACTTGTAATCTTCAATTGCTGATTCCAAATCCTTGTTCTACTATGTTTGTTCTAATCCTTGCTTGATCTGATATGTGTCTCCTGAAAATTTTGATACTCTGTTCTTGATAAACTAAATTCTACAATTTTGTTCCGCTCTTTCTAAGTCTTTACACCCCTCTACAGTTCACTAGCATTCTCCTATAAACTCTTACTCATGCATGCATACAATGGGGTTTCGTCCTCCTTTTAAAGGCTTTGAAGACTTAGGGTTAGGTATGAATCTATGATCAATATTCATTCTTCTTTTCCCACTCAATTCTTTCACTTTTCTTATTGGTTGCATGCTTTCTCCATTTTTCTTATTGGCTGCATGCTGATTACATAGGTAATGCAAAATATTTGATCTTATTTTCAAGATCCTTTGAGATTCATCCTAAGTTAGCTCAAAAATGGTTTACATCTGAGTTTGTGAAGGCACAAACTCATATGCATATTATGGGTTACTTAGCACTTACTAATTGCTGATGCTTGACACATATAGGAATTCTGTCTCACTTAGATTATGTAGTAATTTTGTTTCACTCAGCTTCTATACTTTTCTTGGCACCTATAGTGACTCGACATCAGTTATCGCTCAGCACTTGATACTTGCTCGACACCTATTGAATTTTTGGTTCAGCATATACTATAGCTCCGCATCTGTATTATACTCGACATCAACTTGAGAATTGGTTAAGTGTGTTGACACTCAATTGTCAAAACCAATTTGAGACAAAAAATTAAATATTTATACTAATAATATCTTGATTATTGAAGTACTTGTGTATGATATCAATTTTAGTAGAAATGAAAAAATGAATAAAGAACTTGATGATGAGATGCGAAAAGAAGTTGAGATGTATATGACACGTGAGGTAAAAGATTTCCTTGATTTACATATATTACAACAAAAAATAGATTTTTCATATCATAGTATAAGTATGTGAAGGATGTGCTTTTCTTGGTATGGACTGTTCAAAACTATTGACTAACAGATTTACCTTTAATATTCTCTTTTTAATGAATTTGACAACTCTATTCCTATAGTGAAAATAATTATGCCATAATAGTTGGGCCTAACTACTTCCAACGATGCCTTTTGAATTTTATATTAAGGTATAACTCACTTTTCATATTTTTAACAAATTAATTAAAATATGCTTTTGACTAGAAAGTATATCAAGGGTAGGTGTAGGATCATGGTGTGCCAAAAAGTGGCAAACTAAAAAATATGTAGTTATGAAATTCCTCAAAGCATCTCAAAATCTATTCCAATATTTTTCCCACACATCTTGATACTAAATGAAAATAATTAATACCTTTATAAAGCCTACTATATATTTAAATACCAACCCTATGTGGTCAACTTTAAAAACATCCCAAAAATGTGTTTTTGGCTTGTTAGCTGATGACTTTTTTTTCACCAAAATTTAATGAAATGAAAAGGGTTTCTTAAGAATGTTTTTACCTTTCTATAAATGCAAGGTTTGTCAAATTATGAGTTTAGCAAGTAATTATTAATTATTTTCTAATGGAGTTATGTATAAAATGCTGACTGACACACTACTTGAAAAATAATTATAACTTTCAAATGGTACAATATTTTTGAAATCCAAAAGATGCATCACATTCTATGTTTCTTCTACTATAAGGAAAAAAAGAAAAAATAAATTTTGTAGATTTTTGAATTAGTTAAGGTGGTCAAACACAAGAGTTTTTTATTCCAAAAATACTAAAGTGGAAAATTAATAATTACTAACTTATTAAGAATAAAAATACCAAAAAATATGTGTCACATCTAGGCATGAGGCTACTTCTTATATCTAGAATATTTATTAAAAAAATTATCATTTGATTTTGATTAAGGTGGTGAGACATACGTCTACTTATTTTTGTCCTAAATTTTTTGCACTATGGCCTTAAAATTCAAGATTATGACCAATCAAATTTTTTCTTTTTTTTTTTTCCAGATAAGGGCTAGTAGTTTACAAACTAAATTCAATTTCTTAGATATTATTTTTTCTCAACTTTTTGATATAAAATTTATAACAAGTAGAAAATTGCATGTCGAGTTGACATAATCCTATTTTTTTAATTTTTTATTGCCACTTAAGAGCATAGTTGGGTTGACTGTGATCTTGCACATGCCCTCAAAGGTATTGGCACTCATTCATAAACATGAAATTAAATTCTAATTGAAATCCAAAGATTAGTCTCTAAAGTTTATGCCATACATCTAAAGAAGCAAATAGGCTTAATCAAATGTACATACATTCAACCACAGGATAAATCCACTTCTTAGAAAACTACTCTATTCAAGTAATACAAGAAGGAAAATGATGCAATGGGAATAAAATTTATAGGTATAATCTTCAATTTAAGACCTAACCAACATACTTGAAGACATAAAGGCTTTTAGTATATATTCAACCAACAGATCAAATATTAATCACATCCAAAAATCTTTGCCAAAATGTAATAGTATTAGAGAATATAAGTTTTAAATATCAAAATGGATGATTGCATTACAATCTAGACAACCAATATATACGTAGCCTCTAGACTGTAATAGTATTTGATAAAACAGAGTGTATCTTCCTTGCAGGGTGGAAAAATAACTTATTAGTTATCTAGCCTAAACATTAAGAAAATTAAATTTTTGCTTAATAAATAGAAACTAAATTCTAAATACAGTGAATGATCTTTGAGATGGGGTTGATGTGGTAGATGTGAGCTAGTCCATCTATCCTTCCACCAGACATATATTTCTCCATTACATGTGATCAATAGTTAATTTTAGAATCAATTCATATTAGGGGAGTCCAATGTTGATATTTTTTCATTTCCAAACATCTATATCTTTCATGACTTAGGTTACTTTGTCTAAATTCTCTTTTAAGTGATCCTATAAGAAGATTAGCATAGACTCCATCTATGCCACATTGGAGAAATTATTGTTAGATAAATCCTACTTCTTTAACCAATTCAATCTTTCTTATGGAATATTTTATCATTTCCTCTACTTATTCAATAGTATCTACACTCTCTTTTAATAGTTGAACATTGATACACTAGAGATTTGTTTGAATTATATCAATCAACACCTTAAATTCATAAAATATCCCAAGGGATTGTCTACGTCCTTGTGTGCTAATCAAATTTAACCATTTTATATTTCACTTTAAGACATAAAGGATATTTTAATTGAATTTATTCACCTAATTATTAGCTAATAATATCATGATCCAAGATCTATGCACATCAGTCATTTTAGTAACCACTATTATCCATTTAAGATCTTCTCTCTCCCAAACACTCACAATTACTTCTAGTTCTTTTCTCACCTCCAGGGCATCCTGATAAATTTTACCAAGGTTTGATATATAATTAGTTCCTTCCTAAATGAGGGAGTCCAACAAACTACTAAATATTTCTATACTCACCCTATTCCTCTAGATTTGATTCAATAACTATCGATTCACTAGTGATCTTTGATCAAATAATGAGGGTAATTGTGCATAGGTAGGGGAATGAGATGTTGAAGGGAATAATATATTCTACCATTTATCTTGCCATCTATTTTAACTCCTTTCTTTAAAAATTTCTTTTTTCCTTATAGATTTGTTGTATCGTTCTTTTTGTGGAGGATTCTAAATGCTTAATGTAAGAAGCCCTAGAGATCTCACCAAGATTTACCTTTTCCAAAGTGAAATCTTGTGGTATAGTTCCTTTGGTGTCTATATTTTTCACAAGATTGGTAATCTTAGCAACCCATCACCCAATCTTTTCATCAGCCTTGATCGTAGTTTTAGTCTTAGTCTTTTTTCTTTCCTCTATGTTTTCCCCATGCACTTGTTAACCATATTATCAATTGGTATTGATATGGGGGCAATGCTTCTCTTATTGTTGATTGATGCCTCCAACCACTTAGGTGATGTAGAGACCCCTTATCATTAGAAGTGTGAAATTTTTAATCTCTTGCAACTTTGATGGTTCCTTGAGAAATTATTGCAATGTTTCTTTATTTCTATACTTCCTTCCCAATCTCCATTGCATCAAGAATTCCATCACTCAGTGTTTCCTTAGGGTAATTCTCCATTCTCCCTTCACTAAAACCTAGTCAAATGAACAAGGGGTAGCCTCTTTGGGGACTTAGTGGGTTCCTTCTCTAGAAACTCTTTAACCAAATAACACTTCTCACTTGCATGAGAAATACTTGGGTTAGTACGTCAAATAGAGGCTTTTAAAATATAGAAAGAGTTATGATAGAGGATCCTTTTCCATTACTTTGTATCTTCCCCAAGAATTTTTCTTGAATCTATCTCTCTATTCTTCTTATTATGATGAAAGTTTTGGTCTGAATACTATCATCATTTGTTGTCTCCCATCCTATGTCAGGGATTGCTAAATGTGTTAGAGTAAAGTATTAATTTAATCATATTGATTAAAATAACTTTACTTCCTTCTTAAGGTTTCCCTTTCATGCATTATTGACATTTAATAATAATATTAATTATTAAATGTTTAACTCTAAGGTTTTCCCTTTTAGGTTTTGATATCCTTTTATAAGGATTGCTCAATTGTATATTTTCTCATTCTTTTGGGAGGGGTGAATCAGTTATCCAAGGTCTAGATGTACAAATAAATTTTTTCATAGCTTAGTGAACCCATAACCATAAAATGCATTCATCATGCATGCATCCATTAGATCATATGTAATTACTTAAACTTGTAGGTTATTGTCAAATCAAATTTGTTAAAATGTAAGCATGAAATATAACATATTTAATAACACATTTGACACAATAATTTTACATGAAAACCTAATTTGAAAAAAACCACCAGTAACATGCTACTCATTCTCACTCTTCTAAAGTGATGTCCTATGAAAGGCCAACCTTGTTAAAGGTTACAATACACACTATTAAATGAGACCTAGTTAGAGGATTTTGATCATTCTATTAGGAGTGAGCCTTGTTAGAGGAATTTAGATAATTCACTTGGAATTTCACCAGATTAAAGGATTTACAAATGATTGTTAGGTCAACCTTATTCCAAATGATTTACCCTAGACTAGTACAATGATTAGAAAGTACCAGTAAGGCTTGATCTGATAACAAATTACAACTCACTTGCAGATTACAGATCTCTATTTTAGTCCTCCATTTTTCTTGGGTTTCACACAGTTCACCTCTAATAGCTTGTTCACCTTTAAAGCATTCATATCCTTAAGAATACTTGCTTTTCTTTACAATAGAAGTCTCTTTTGTTTGGTCCCTAAATGAAGCAATACCTTAGACATCTTTTCTAACTTAGATTCCCAAACATTGACCAACCTTGATTTTGACCAACAATCTCTATAAATAGAAAAACTAAGATGTTTTTCTATTCATCCTCTATCGTCCATTTTAGGGTTAGGTAGGATTAGGTAGGATTTAATGAATCTGACCATCTTTTCATTTTAGTCCCTTCTAGAAACTTCTCCTTGAACCCTCTTTGAATTAGCCTCAAATTGGTTTACCATGAATTCTATGCCACCAACTCATCATAGTTATCTTCCATATGCTTCACAAAATTGAAGAAAATAAAATAGTTAGCTTAGATTCATCAAATCCATGATTTAACATGAATACTGGCACTTGACATCAATATGATGTAACTCAGCTTCCATACTATTCTTTCACTTGTCTTCAACTAGATAACTTAGCAAAAACTTTAAGTTTAATGGTACTCAGTATCAACTAAACTTTACTAGGCTCACACTATATCTCGACATACACTAAATTTTGACTTTTTTCAGCTCCAACTAATTTTTTCCTTAGCTTGCACTAACTTTTCTCAGCACCTACTATCCACTTGGTCAAGCTTGGTAGACTCAATTCTTCATTACTCGTTTTTCTAAACTTTGTGAGTGTATCCAATGGTTTCTAACCTTAAGTAGATAATCAATGGACTATATCATCATTGTCTTAACTTGTCTTTGTATTCCTTTTTACATACCATAAATCAAGCTTTTCTGTAGGTGCTTTTGTTATCTTATTTGATCAAATCCTACTCATCAATCAAACAAATTATAGTACTCAAATCAACTAAGCAATTGTATTACTAGCAAGGAGCAGGTTTGACATCAGTGACAAAACAATGATTGAAACACATTCTCATACTCAGATCAATCTAGTTTCAACAATCTCCCTCTTTGGAATTGATGGGAAATATAGTACCAAAAACAATACCATAAAGAAAATAATTCCTTCTATTGAAATCCCTCTCTTTATCAACAACTTTCATCTTCTATATAGGTTACAAAATTTTGTTATGATCAATAGACAATTAAAGCATCCTTATGAATCCCTCTTGATCCCTTCTCTTTCTAATATTAAGATTATTTTTTTAATCTATTTTGGTATAAAGGAAAGATGTTTCCTTAGATTGTAGGTATCACATTGTAACAATCATAATATCATGTTTGGATGTTAAGGATGAGAATTTGGTTAGAACAAAACATAAGATAGAATTGATGATTATTTGAGAACCTTAAAGGAATTGTATTAGCAAGGGATATTATGGATTTCTCAGTTCACTATTAGGATATGTTATCCTAGAGATCTATTTTGTATAATATTTCTGAAGAAATTTTAACACTAGGTTCAATTTTTTTCTTTGTGCTCCTAACTAGGCCAATTTTTTTTGACAAATATCCAAAGTCACTTAACAAGGATTCATATGTATTGATTGTATTTAATTGGCTCCTAAAAGGGTCACATCCTCTTACAAGCAAATTTTATATTAGTACATCATTTTGTGGGTTCCATCCCCATAGGGATTTTCCCTCTAGTCAAGAGAGCCCCTAGTTAATAAATATTTGTGTTACTGGGCATGATTCATATCTTATGATTTTTCTTTACTTTGGTTATTAAAGTTGGAGTTAGTGAGTTTGTTAGAAGTTGTATTTGGCACACAACTCATTCACTCCCCCTTAGTTGTGTTGGTAGACTTTACTTTCTAACAATTGGTATCACAGCATAAGGCCCTTGATTAGAAAGCTTAATAGCTTAAGGAGATTAGTTATATATTTTGAAAATAAAGTCCAAATTGATGGAGTGAAATATAAAAACAAGAAGGAAAAGATGAGGAATCGTTTATTTTGCATGAGAATTGATTATTGGATGATTACAAATTGCAACAAGTTTGTTAAAGAAGAAAAATATCTAGAATCTTTCTAAGTAGAAAAGAAGGATAATTTTATGTATAACATGTATGCAACAGAAGCTTTGATCTTCACACTTCTTGAGTTAGAATTTGTTGAGCTAAAGAACACACAAATTTCTCATGAGATATAGAAAAGTTTAGAATAAATTTATGAAGGAGATGAACATGCAAAGAAATATAGATTAAAAAATTAGAAAACTATGCTTGAAAATTCCAGAATGCAGAAAGATGAATCAATTAAGGAATTATCTCAAAGGATCAATGAGATTATTATAGGCATTAAAGGTTGTAGATGATCTATAACATAAATGGAAGTATGCTACAAAATCTTGAGATTTATGATCCCTTCTTATGAAAATAAGGTATTAGTTGTTTAATAAATTATACTAGTCATGCCAAATTTTAATAGAAAAATATTGATAGGAAAATTACAAGCATTTGAATAAATACTGAAATAAATTTTATAACCTAGATTTGAGACTAATTCTAGACCTAGAATGCAAAAGGATTAAAGAAAAATAACCAAAATCGAAAGCACTAGTGGAGATTTTGCTAGAGAATTGAATTCATGCGAGTGAACAAAATAAAATGATTAATGAAGCTCTTTGACTAATTGAAAAAAGGGAACCAAGAAGTAAGAAATATTTTTCTTGTTGGACTTGTAAAGAATTTTGTCATTTTTTATAACAATTTCTTGAAAGATAAAGGAAGGTGAAACTTAGAAATCCATACGAATCAAAGATTACAAAAATTACTTCATTTTTTATGAAGATGACGAGTTTGATTTCAAAGAGATACAATTTCTAGATAGTGATGATGAAGATGAAATAGAATTTATTTCTATCAAGGAATAAATTTATATAGAAGAAGAAGAAAGTACTTATATCTCATGTATAAAATTAAAAGTCTAATTGGATAACAAATAGAAGATTATCACATCATATGACAAGTGATAGAGAAAAAATTGTTGAATTCAAAATCTATTATGGTGATATAGTAAGAGTTGGAAATAATGCTCGATGTCCTATTAAAGGAAAATATCTACTACACTTGATGGTAAAACTAATAGTAAGGATGTCTATTTTGTTGATGGATTAAAGAATAACCTTTTGAGTATTGCACAACTTGCGAAACAAGGGATATATTTTGCAATTCATTGAGAAGCCATGCATAATCAAACACAAGAGTGATAGAATGACTGGAATAAGTATAAAAACTAGAGGTAATGTATTTAATTTAAATGCTATAGAGACAAGTTGTTTGGTTACTAATATTTATGATAGTTAGTTGTGGCACAAAAGAATTTGTCATATAAAATTTTATGACATTGTGAGTATTAGTATTAGTAATGCAATAAGAGATATGCTAATGATTATGAATCCTTATAACAAGATATGGAAGTAATATGTCATGGCTAAATACAAAAGAACATATTTCCACTTGTAAACTTTTTATTGTAATTTATTTTGGAAATTTTTCATATAGACTTGTGTGGTCCTACAAGAAATAAAGAATTCTATGTTGAAAGGTATTTTGATGTTTTCATTGATGACTTCACAAGAATGATGTTGGTAGCATTTATTAGCAAGAGATCTAAAGGATTTGAGAAATTTAAGATTTTTAAGGCTAAAGTTGAGATTGAATAAAGATTAAGAATTGACTATTTAAGATTAGATAGAGGAGTAAAAATCACATCAAATCAATTCAAAACCTTTTGTGAAGATAATGGAATCAAAATACAACTTTCATCCCCTAAAACACCACAACAGAATAGTATAGAAGAAAGTAGAAACATGTCTATAAGTGAAGCATCTAGATAAGTGATTTTGATGGTGGTTGTTCCCCTTAATACCATAAATTATAACAAAAACAAAGAAACAACAAAAATTGTGAGAACAAAATATGGACTTCTTATTTGTGCTGCAAATACATAATTACAAAATTCACAAGTACAATATGCTAACCCACATGGGTGCCTTCATTACAATAATCTACATGAGTAAGTTGTGAACTACCACCCAAAGTTGTCCTAAACAATGTTCCAAGCCTTTCTTAAATAGGAAATTTTATGTTGCCTAAGAGGGTTCTAGTGCTCAAACTTAATACCTAGGGCTAATAGACACTAACAATACATATAGAGTTGACTAAATACATTTTGGACAAATTATTTTAGAAATTTTGGTAGCCCAAATTTCAAAGGACATAACTCTCGAACCGTTGCTCCAATTGGCTATTATAACCACTTTTCAAAAATGTTAGCTACTGATCTATAGGCTAAGAACAAGACAAGCACTCTTCTATCAAGCTTTTGGAGCTCATCCAGAAACTCTAAGGCCTCTAACTATGAGCTTGAAGATTTTTTTGCAATTTTTTCAATAAAAAAGCTGCAATAACTTCTTTGATACTTAAGCTAGAGTAATGCAATTTTTATGGTAGTCTTATAATTCGAAAATCAACCTTCATGTAGAAAATGAGAACATCCCAAGCTCGTATGAGAAACTTACTTAAAATAGCAAGTTCCCATAAATAGTAACCACCTTGTCTACTAGTCCTTATTAAAATAGAAAAATAGAAAATAAAATATTTTTGGGTGATGCAAGATTGCTCTTACATCACCCAGGATGCTCCTACATCAGATTCTTAAAAGATGTGACATGTATTTACTAGAGAGAAGAAAATAACACCACAATTAACACCATAAACAAAGTTTAGATTAGACAAGGCATTAGCAAGATACCCTATGAACTTTAGTTTGGCAATAGACCTAATATGAAATATTTTAGAATATTTGGAAGAAAATGTTATATCAAGAGACAAGGTGAGGTAGAAAAGCTTTATCTTAAAAGTGATGAAGGTATATTCCTTGGCACTAAAAACAAAATCATATAGATATTATAATCAAATAATAATAAGAATAGTGTTAGATTGTGGTGACTGATCAGGAAAGTACTTTATATAAAAAGGACTTAGGGTTGGGTATTTTTCATATGTGGTGATACGAAATTGGTTCTTGCGGCGATATTGAGCTGTAAGGGATTACAGATTGTAATCAGGTTGTAATCACTGGATTGTAATAAGATCGGACTTGCTGTTTGGTGGACGTAGCCCAGGGATTGGGTGAACCACGTTAAATCTTGGTGCCTTGTGTTCATTTTTGTGTGTTCTATTATTTTTGTTATTGGTTATATTTGCATGTATTTTTTATTTCTGTTCGTGGTTTATCCTAACAAGTGGTATCAGAGCCTAGTTGTTTTTCAGTTATCCTCTGCAGGAAAGTCTCACGGTTAAGTGGGAGTCTCACGGTTGAGTGGGAGCAATGGCAGATGAGGGTAAGCTGAGGGTTGATAGGTTTAATGGGTAGAACTTCCAGTTATGGAAGATGCAAATGGAAGACTATTTATATCAGAAGGATTTATGGAAGCCGTTGGAAGGAAAAGCCAAGAATCAGGGAACTATGTCAGAGGCTGAATGGGATCTTTTGGACAGAAAGGCACTCGGAAGCATTCAGTTATGCTTGGCACCATCGGTGGCATTTAATATTACAAAAGCAAAGACGACAAAAGATTTGATGAAAACCCTAGCGACACTGTATGAAAAGTCCTCCGCTTCAAATAAGGTATTTCTCATGAAGCGTTTATTTAATATGAAAATGGCAGAAGGTGGATCTGTTGTAGATCATTTAAATGAGTTTAATACTATTACTAGTCAATTATCTTCTGTGGGTATCAATTTTGATGAAGAAATTAGGGCTCTCTTGATTTTGTGTTCTTTGCCTGAAAGCTGGAATGGCTTGGTAATGGCGGTGAGTAATTCTGTTCCTGGATCAAGTACCCTAAAATATGATGATGTGATCGGTGTTATTTTAAGTGAGGAAACTCATAGAAAATCCTCAGGTGGATCTACATCAGGAAGTGCTTTAAATGCACAAAGCAGGGGCAGAACGACTGAAAGAGGAAGTAACTCTGGAAATTGTGGGAAATCAAGAGGAAAGTCAAAGGGGAGGAGGTCTCAATCGAGAGGACCAAATGATTGCTGGTACTGTGGGAAACCAGGGCACAAAAAGAAAGATTGCTGGACTCGAAAGAAAAATGAAGGAGATAAATTAGATGGAGACAAAGAGGCAAATGTGGTAAGTAACAAATCCGAAGAGGATGCTTTGCTTCTGTCTTTAGAGAGTGTTGATGATTCATGGGTTTTAGATTCTGGTGCTTCTTTTCATGCTACACCTCATAGAGGTTATTTCATTGATTATGTCCAAGGGGATTTTGGGCTTGTTTATTTGGGGGATAATGAACCCTGTCAGATTGTTGGAAAGGGAAAAATTAAGATTAAGTTGCAGAATGGGAATCATTGGCTACTACATGAGGTAAGACATGTTCCAAAGCTGAGTAGGAATTTAATTTCAGCAGGGCAACTCGGTGATGAGGGTTGCGTAGTTACTTTTAATGATAAAAATTGGAAGGTTTCAAAAGGTTCCCTTGTAGTAGCAAAAGGTGTGAAAGTAGGCACTTTATATCTTTGTACAGGTCATATTGTTCCTTCTACTTTGATTGTTTCAGAGAAAAATGAATATTCAGGAACAATTACTGCAGTTGAGCAGGGAGAACAAATAGCTGCTGTAGATTCTGATACAGCGTTGTGGCACAATAGACTTGGGCACATGAGTGAGAAAGGCATGAAAGTAATTCATTCAAGGAAAGTTTTACCAGGTCTAAAATGTGTGAATATGGATTTCTGTGAAAGTTGTGTGTATGGAAAACAAAAGAGAGTGAGTTTTGTAAAGACAGGGAAGGAAAACAAAAAGGAGAAATTAGAGCTTGTGCATACAGATGTATGGGGACCGGCTCAGGTATCTTCCCTTGGTGGCTCTCATTATTATGTTACATTTATTGATGATGCAACTAGAAAAGTATGGGTTTATTTCCTTAGACAGAAATCTGATGTATTTCAAACTTTTAAGAAATGGAAATGCTTGGTTGAAAATGAGACTGGTAAGAAATTAAAATGTCTCAGATCTGATAATGGTGGTGAGTATTGCAGTCATGAATTTGAAGATTATTGCTCCACTAATGGTATTCGTAGACAAAAAATTGTTCCAAGGACTCCACAGGAAAATGGAGTGGCTGAACGCATGAACAAGACTATAATGGAGCGCGCAAGGAGCATGAGGTTGCATGCTGGGTTGCCCTTACACATGTGGGTGGAGGCTGTCAATACTATAGTATATTTGATTAATAGAGGTCCCTCTACTCCTTTGGGCTGTGGTATTCTAGAGGAAGCATGGACTGGTAAGAAGGTGAGTTATTCTTTCCTCAAGACCTTCGGTTGTGAAGCTTTTGCTCATATAGACTCTGAAAATAGAACCAAGCTAGAAGCTAAATCAAAGAAATGTGTCTTTGTTGGATATGGCATTAATGAATTTGGTTATAGGCTTTGGGATTTTGAAAATCTTAAAATTATTAGAAGCTGGGATGTCATATTCAATGAGAAAGTGTTGTACAAAGATCTGTTGCAGCAACATGAGAAGAAAGAAGATGATTATGTAGTGCTGGATGATACTCCAAAAGTTGATGTTCCAGCCATTCCTCATGATGTGAAACAACTGCAACAACAAATACCACACATACCAGTGAATGTTAGACAGTCAACAAGGCCAATTAGACCTCCACAAAGGTTTTCTCCCTCTTTGTATTCTATTTTACTTACTGATGCTGGTGAACCTGAAAGTTATGATGAAGCTGTGCAGGTGGATACTAAGATTCAGTGGGAGTCTGCAATGAAAGATGAAATGGACTCTTTGCTGAAAAATAAGACATGGGATTTGTGCAAGTTGCCTGCAGGTAAAAAGGCTTTACAGAATAAATGGGTTTACAGGTTGAAAGAAGAGGAAGGAGGTAAGAAAAGATTTAAGGCCAGGTTAGTTGTAAAAGGATTTGCACAGAAAAAGGGAATTGATTTTGATGAGATATTTTCTCCTATTGTTAAAATGAATTCTATTCGTACTGTTTTAAGTCTTGTGGCTATTGAAGATTTGCATTTAGAGCAGATGGATGTTAAAACAGCCTTTCTTCATGGTGATTTGGATGAAGAAATATATATGGCTCAGCCACAGGGTTTTGAGGTGAAAGGTAAGGAGAACTTAGTGTGCAAATTGAAGAAAAGTTTATATGGCCTGAAGCAAGCACCTCGGCAATGGTATCTGAAATTTGACAGTTTTATGCATGAGCATGGATATAACAGGTGTCATTCAGATTACTATGTTTATTTTAAGAGGTTGGATGATGATAGCTACATTATTTTATGTCTATATGTTGATGATATGCTTATAGCTGGGTCTAACATGCATCATATTAAGGGGCTAAAATGCCAGTTAGCACATGCATTTTCTATGAAGGATTTGGGGGCAGCAAAACAAATCCTTGGTATGAAGATTTGCAGAGATAGGAAGAACAGAACATTGACGCTATCTCAAGCTGATTATGTTGAGAAGGTGTTGCAACGTTTCTCTATGGAGACTGCTAAAGTTGTCAGCACACCTTTACCTGGTCATTTGAAATTGACTAAGGAGATGTGTACCAAGACACAAGAAGAGGAGGATAAGATGTCCAAGGTACCCTATGCTTCAGTTGTAGGAAGTTTGATGTATGCTATGGTATGCACTAGGCCAGATATTGCACATGTAGTGGGAGTCGTTAGTAGGTATATGAGTCATCCAGGTTTTGAGCATTGGAATGCTGTCAAGTGGATTCTCAGATATTTGAGAGGAACATCCAATAAGTGTTTACACTTTGGGGGCTCTACTACTGATTTACAGGGCTATGTTGACTCAGATTTGGCTGGGGATATTGATACCAGGCGGAGTACTACAGGTTATGTCTTTACTGTTGGTGGGGCAGCCGTGAGCTGGGTTTCTAGGCTACAAAAGATTAATGCTCTCTCCACTACAGAGGCAGAGTATGTTGCTGCTACAGAGGCAACCAAAGAGATGATATGGCTTCAGTTCTTCTTGGAAGAATTGGGACATCCTTAGAAGGATAATTATTTGTTCACAGATAGTCAGAGTGCCATTCATCTTGCTAAGAATTGAGCTCTACATTCTAAGACCAAACACATACAGTTGCGGTACCATTTCATTCGGTCAGTTTTGGAGGATGGACAGTTAAAGCTGGAGAAGATACATACCAATGAAAATCCAACAGATATGTTGACAAAAGTTGTCGCAAGGGAGAAGCTGAACTCCTCTTCAGCTTCAGTTGGTCTTTTAGACTAAATGTGAATAAAAGAACAGCAGAGTCCAGGGTGGTTTGATCCAGTGGGAGCCCCATGCGGTAGTTGTATTGCTACAGGATCAGTCTCCAAGTGGGAGATTGTTGTTTAGTGTGGAGCCTGATCAGTCCCCAAGTGGGAGATTGTTAGATTGTGGTGACTGATCAGGAAAGTACTTTATATAAAAAGGGCTTAGGGTTGGGTATTTTTCATATGTGGTGATACAAAATTAGTTCTTGCGGTGGTATTGAGCTGTAAGGGATTACAGATTGTAATCAGGTTGTAATCACTGGATTGTAATAAGATCAGACTTACTGTTTGGTGGACGTAGCCCAGGGATTGGGTGAACCACGTTAAATCTTGGTGCCTTGTGTTCATTTTTGTGTGTTCTATTATTTTTGTTATTGGTTATATTTGCATGTAGTTTTTATTTCTGTTCGTGGTTTATCCTAACAAATAGATGAGAGTGCCAATGTAAGAGTGGATAAAAATTTTAGGATACAAGAGAGAATAGTTGATTATAATTCTAATAATGAAGCAAAAAATAGTCAAAGGCCTAAAAATAAAAATATAGAACAAAAACTATTCTATGAGAAAAATAGTGATTTGTAGGTACATATTGAGGAATAAAGAGATGAATCCAAACAAGATGCTAGAGAAGAGAAAAGGATACCTAAACAGAGAAAACCTAAATATGTTGCAAGAAATCACCTTATGGAAGATCATTGGGAGCAAAAAAAAAGGAGTAATGACAAAGAATAACGTAAATGAAGAATATGTTTGATTTCACAAGTTGAACCTAAGATTTAAAAAAATTAGGCATGTAGATGAATATTGGATAAAAACTATAGAAGAGGAACTTGATTAGATAGAAAAAAATAAGACATGGGGACTAGTCCCTAGACCTAGAGATAAGATTGTTATTGGCACAAAATGGGTATTTAGGAGAAAGATGAATGTGTTAGTGTAAATAATTATTATTTACACTTGAGTTAACTTAGGATAAATGATTTATTTTATTATTTATTAGGTAGACACCTAGGAGTATGCATACCGATATGAGTTGTGTTGTTGACAATACATGAGCTAGCAACTCTAATTTAGCACATGGTGTCTACAACACTGGAGTTTGCATAATCAACTAAGTTCTCATGTAAAAAACATAGCTATTCACACTCTAATTAAGCACATGGTGTCTACAACATAATTTTACATGACAGACCTATGTAAGCTTATCCTCCCATCATCGCACTAACTCCTGTGCTCAATGAAGGATAATCCACTCTTGGTAGACATCTCCTTAGTTGTGAGGCTTATCATTTTGCTAACTCTAGTCATTCTAGAGGCCTTTATATATAGGCACTTCTAGTGTAATTGTACATATTCATTCTCATATTGTTATTATGACCATGTGTCATTTGGTCCATATTGTGCTTTGTTCTTGAGCTTCTTGATCCTGGTTGCATTTTGCCCTAAAGAAAATTCTTACATGGTATTAGAGCCATATGAGTGTCATTTCATAGCCATTGGAGGCTATTTTTGCTTCACCTCTCAGAGGGCCACTAAATTAGATCCAAAGTATCTATAGTTATTGGGAGCATCTAGAGCCAAAGCGGACCTCACCATTATGTCCATAGCATTGATTCAATGAATTATGTCTATAAATTTGCCTACCCTAGGCTATAGTCAAAATTGAGGCATTTTTTTTTGCAAACCAGCACTCGTAAGGCCCAATTTATAGAATTTTCTATGATCTATTAGATATGTAACTTTATTTTTTAGATGTATAATTTTAATTTTTGGAATTTCTCTACAATTATTTTATTTTTTAGATCTGCATTTTGTTCAAATTTTTTTGGCCTATTAGGCCTATTGCAGAATTTTTTTATTGTAGGAACCAATGGTCAAATCTTGGCCCCCATGGTGGAATATTCCACATAATCTAGCATATTCCTTACAAATCTCTCAGATATTACATCCTCACCAAAAATTGGTGGCATTACACATTTTGCGATAGACTTCATACAAACTAGGCAACAACACACAGTGGCTCCTGTTGTCACAGAGGTTTGCACCCACGTCCAAAGTTTTAACCTAAGGACAACCTTGTGAAACATAGAAACAACCTCCAAGCTGTGGGACTTGAATTATGAGGTTGAGTCTCCAGAGAATGCCAACTTGCTTTACTATTAGGGTGCACCTAACTACTCTTGGAGAGGAAAAGGGAGAAGGAATGCATGAAAAGAAAATCTACCTATTCTAATCTAAGGGGGTGATGCACCAAAATAGAGTGTTCAAACCAATCTCTACCCATACATGCACTATTGAACCATCATGACACCAAAAAATATACACATTCAGACTTGCTTTAATCTAACAATCACATGCAGATCAGAAAAGCCAAATGAATGACACAAGGAAAGAGAGGATTCACTTATATACCATTCATAGGACAAAAGAGATATAGTCATGCAAGATTATAGATCTCTACAATACACCAATGATAGGCAAATAGTTCTTGCACTTCACACCAATGCCTAAAGGAGATAAGGCAGAATGTCATACAGTTAAGAGGCAAAGGGAATTTACACATGAAATTGCAAAGCAATATCAGAGAAGTCAGAAAAGAGTCAACATTAACAAAATCTACAAAAATTGCCTTTATAGCTCAAGCATAACTAAGATATTTTCCAACTAAAATTACTCTACAACCACTACCATTAAGTCCTATAGAGAATAATCATGCAGATCTAGGGAAAATCTAACCTCAGCACAGACATAAATGCAATGAAATCTGATCTTTGTTGAAACAGGGCCCTAAGAAGATAAAAATGATGCCATTAAATAGTTCTGACCAAGTAGATGGATCAATTGGGGGGTGGAGAGCTCTCCTATGTTCATTGAGTTCAATATTCATCCAAGAGTGGTTGGCATTGATCACAAGGATCAGATCACACAACAAAAACTTGATTTCCCCTATTTCTAGCTCATGAATCAGCAAGGTCAACAGGTCAACCTAACTCTTGCACCCAAGATAGGCCATCTGGGCCAATCACTTCATTTGATTTTTCCACCTCGCAAAGTCTCCATGTGGTTGACCACATCTTTATAATTGACTGTGCCACCTCCTCAGAACCCTGACTATGATGTTACATAACTGCCAACCTCTAACTATCAATGTCTAGCTACAACGTATCTCCTTAGGTCCATAAGGACATGTGTCATTGAATCACTATCTCACTATACATAAATAGTGAGCACCTTGCCATAGTGAGATAGTGATGGCCATTGATTTTACTTTGATCCTTTCCTTCACTATTGGCATTTTGAACTGGATCCCATAGAATTCTGAGGACATGTGGCACTGAGTTGCTATCTCGCTATACATATCCTTCGAGCAATTCTTCATGGTGAGATTGCAACAACATTTGATTTGAGATCAATCCAAGGGTGAAGAAATTGCACAAGTACCCTGAAGAAGTGGTGGGTCCCATATTCACTATGTTGCTATAGTTAAAGATCAATCATTTCCTCATAGCGACATAATGAGAAATGTTGATCTACCACCATCTGATGGCCCTAAAGGTACACCCAACCTATCAGTGTACCAACCAATGGAAACCTAGCCTTTTTCAACCTATCTGGTAAGTCTTCACTTTTGCAGGCCACCAAGGGAAATAGGACCCACAATCCATGTGGCAAGCTCTCGCTACCTCAGTATACATAACTTTTGAGCACCTTTCCATAGCAAGTTAGTGAGTATCATTGATTTTGGTTGATCTGACAATCATGAAAGACTTTCCATATTATTTCACTCTACCCTTAATACTTTTGGCCCCATGAACCTACTCAACATAACCTGGCATCCAACTGGCATCACTTTCCTTAACTCTGTTGTGTTTGTCATTTTCAGGTATGTTGCTACCTCGCTACCGGAAAAATCACAAACTTCTCGGTAGCAATATAGTGAGCTCCGACAGATTTAAAACTTTTGACTTATAAATGCTAAGCAGGATGCCACTGTGTCTTGCATTTCATGGCACCTTGCTATGTCACTAACGGTGAGATGCTTGAGTTTTTTGATAGCGAGATAGCGAGTGCCAAAAAAACTTTTAATTTTGGCAATGTCTCCCGGCTATTTCTAGTAGGTCCCTCTCCTATTTGATAGTACTTGCACATGGCTAGAAGGTTAGTCAGAAAAAAAATCTAGACCACCACTCCTTCACCTTCTAGTCTTGCTTATAACTTTTTGGCACTCGCTATGTCACTATGGGAAATAGCCTTGCAACTTTGCATAGTGATATAATGACAATCACAGATCCTAAAAAGAACTAACAATGGGGAAGTTGCAGGCCCATAGAAATATTAAAGTGCATGGTCACTTAGAAAATAAAATAACCTAAGACTTTAGTACAAAGTATTTTCCTTATTTGAATATTAAAATATGTGAACGTTACTACATTTGAATTCAAACATGGCAATGTCAGTGGGAAGGAAAAAATGGGATAACATTTTTGGCGACTTAGAGGGGACACAAGCCAACTATGTGTATGACTAGTGGCTTTATGCATCCATTGGGCCATAGAGTCATAAAAATTGTGGATCTCGTGCACTATGAAACCTTAACCCTACCTCTATGAGGAAAAAACCTTGGAAAACCTTGCCCTCTATCTCTACAACTAGAACTAGAGACCAAAAAACCTTTGCAACCTTCAAAACTTCAAAAAATTGGCTATCTCATGAGAGAAACCTGTGCTTGTGCACTTCTTGGAAAATAGGAAACCAACAGAAAGAAAACTACTCTAATATATAAAAATATTTACAAAGAGAGGGTTCAAACAAACCCATTGATTGGTTTTCTAAAATAGTTGCCCTTCCTTATCAACTTGTTTCTTGTCCCATGCATAATGGCAGTTAGGTGAATCAATAGGTATGACAAGCACACTGCTACATGGAACACCTCCTTCCCAATGTTGAAAACGATGAAGCTTTCCAACACTAGGGTGTTTCATTTTGGAGAAAAACATACCTACTCCTCTTTGTGATAATCTTCCTCATGCTTTGGAGTGAGCATGGCTAGGGGCAACTTGTAGATTTTTTGTAGAGATAGATACCTTATGGAGCATCCTCTTGATGGTGTAGGGCTAGAGGAATCATCCTTAACCACTTGATTGTGCTTTGCAATGGTAGTCTTCAACTGGTTTGGAAGTGGCTCCTCCTCTTGTTTTTTTTTCACATCTTTTTCATGCTGCCCATGAACCACTTCCTTTGGATCTATTGGTATGGTGTGACCTTCCACTTGTTGCTATTGTGGAACATGCTCCTCATATATAGGAGATACTGATTCAATATCCATGGAAGAGGAGAGAGCATCCAACTCATCCAAAAGATCATCCTCATCATTGATCTCCTCCATTGTAGTTTCAAAGATATGCACAGGTTGGGGGGCAACCTCATGTAGGTTAGCATATTCCTTCTCAAGGACAAAGCTATCCTTGAGGCCTTCTTGTTCATCTTCCACATTATAGAGGGCTATCTGCTATAGCAAATGATCTTCTTCTTTCTCTAGCAGTAGATCCTCATTCACTAGCAAGGGATCAAAAGCCATGACTTGTTCCTCAAGGGGAGGAACAACCTTATTGTCTTCTTCTTCTTCCTCAATAGAAGAGGGAAGCTCTTTAGATAAGAGGGTTGGGTCCTCTTCCTTTGGCTCAGCCTCCTCCTCTTTGTTTTCCTTAGAAAACTACAACTCCTCACATAGAATCTTTGAGAGTTTGGACTCACTCTCCCGAACTCCATATTTGGACCATCAGGAGTCCATGCAACCGGCCCACCTGGAACTAGGAAAATAGTGATAGTTCTGGGGGCTTCATGACTAGTCCAACTCTCTCTTACAGGGGGTGGGGGGGCTACAATAGCAGGCTTTTATGAGGGAGGGGGCTTCTTAAAGCTTGGGATGACATATTTTGGAGGGGGGGGGGGGGTATCTGCCTCCTTGACTCGAAAATGAGTTGGCCAGAGCCTCATTTCCTCTTTATTTTCTGCAGCAACTTGCCTTGCAAGATTCTCCTCAAAATGTCTTTGTCTCTCCCTCTGTTCTTCTTGTTGTTGGAGATAGGCCTAGTAGGCCATCTCCTCCTATTGTCTCTCAAGTTCTTGTTGCCTTGCAACCTCATCAAGCTGCCTATCAAGGTCTAGCAATAGCTCATCTTGTTCACATAGCCTCTAGTCTATTCTCATACTCCTCTCCTAGAGTTTGCAGTTAGTCTACCTTTGTAACTCCAACATCATATCTTTAAGCTTCTCATATGAGGATGTTGGGACTGGTGGAGTAGATATAGGAAGAGAGTAATAGTTTTGAGCAGCTTGGCTATAAGCAACTTGGGGTTGAGATTAAAACTAGCAATATGAAGGCTAAGGAATTAAATTTTCATGATATGGGGGGAATAATAACTATTTCTATGAATTGTATCCATGGACAAAGCTTCATAAAATGTTGCAATCTCATAGAAAACTTGAAAATCACAAAAAGATCAAAGATAATCTTTACATACCAGCACTATTTCTACTTGAAACTAGCAAATTTGCACTAGAGTCGCCATGGTGTTTGATTGAATGCCTCCAAAGGCTAGTAACACTAAGAATAACACCCAAATTCTTAGCGTATCGGGACCAACTAGCTAACCAGTAGACTCATATAGTTGAATCTTCTTTGTCCCATCGGGCATGCCAAGAACTATTGTCATAGAGGTTTGCGCCCATGTCCAAAGTTTTTACCTAAGGACAACCTTGTGAAACATGGAAACAACCTCCAAGCTATGGGACTTGAACTGTGAGGTTGAGTCTCTAGAGAAGGCTGGCTTCCTTTACTATCAGGGTGCACCTAACTACTCTTGGAGAGGAAAAGGGAGAAGGAATGCATGAAAAGAAAATCTACCTATTATAATGTAAGGGGGTGATGACCCAAAATAGAGTTTTTAAACCAATCTTTTCCCATACATGCACTATATACATTCAGACTTGCTTTAATCTAACAATCACATGCAAATTAGAAAAGCCAAATGAATGACACAAGGAAAGAGAGGATTCACTTATATACCATTCATAGGCCAAAAGAGATACAGTCATGCAAGATTACAGATCTCTACAATACATCAATGAGAGGAAAATAGTTCTTGCACTTCATACCAATGGCTGAAGGAGATAAGGCAGAATGTCATACAGTTAAGAGGCAAAGGGAATTTACACATGAAATTGCATAGCAATATTAGAGAAGTCAGAGAAGAGTTGACCTTAACAAAATCTACAAAAAATTCCTTTATAGCTCAGGCATAACTGAGATATTTTCCAATTGAAATTACTCTACAACCACTACCATTAAGTCCTACAAAGAATAATCAGGTAGATCTAGGGCAAATCTAATCTTAGCACAAACATAAATGCAATGAAATCTGATCTTTGTTGAAACAGGGCCCTGAGAAGATAGAAACGATGCCATTAAATAGTTCTAACCAAGTAGATGGATCAATTTGGGGGTGGAGTGTTCTCCCACATTCATTGATTTCAGCATTCATCCAAGAGTGGTTGGCATTGATCACAAGGATCAGATCGTGCAACTAAACTTGATTTCTCCTATTTCTAGCTCATGAATCAGTGAGGTCAATAGGTCAACCTAACTCCTGCACCCAAGATAGGCCACATGGGAAAATCACTTCATTTCATTTTTCCACCTTGCAGAGTCTCCACGTGGTTAACCACATCTTTATAAATAACTATGCCACCTCCTTAGAACCCTGACCATGATGTTACAAAACTGCTAGCCTCTAACTATCAATGCCTAGCTACAATGTATCTCCCTGGGCTCACAAGGACATGTGTCGCTGAATCACTATCTTGTTATACATAAATAGTGAACACCTTGCCATAGCAAGATAGTGATGGCCGGTCGATTTTTGTTTGATCCTTTCCTTTACTATTGGCATTTTGAACTAGACCCCACAGAATTCTAAGGACACATGGCACTGAGTTGCTATCTCGCTATACATATGCTCTAAGAAATTCTTCATGGTGAGATAGCGATGACCATTGATCTAAGATCAATCCAAGGGTGAAGAAACTACACAAGTACCTTAAAGAAGTGGTTGGTCCCATATTCTCTATGTTTCTATAGTTAAATATCAATCATTTCCTTATAGAGACATAATTAGAAATGTTGATTTGCCACCATCTAACGGCCCTAAAAGTACACCCAACCTATCAGTGTACCAACCAATAGGAACCTAGCCCTTTTCAACCTATTTGGTAAGTCTTCACTTTTGTGGCCCACCAAGGGAAATAGGACCCACAATCCACATGGAAAGTACTCACTACCTCGCTATACATAACTTTCAAGCACCTTTCCATAGCGAGTTAGCATGTACCGTTGATTTTGCTTGATCTAAAAATCATGAAAGACTTTCCATATTATTGTGCTTTGCCCTTAATACTTTTGGCACCATGAACCTACTCAGCACAACCTAGCATCCAATTGGCACCACTTTCCTTGGCTCTGCCATGTTTGTCATTTTTAGGTATGTTGCTACCTCGGTACTGGCAAAATCACAAACTTCCTGGTACCGATATAGTGAGCTCTGGTAGAGTCAAAACTTCTGACTTACAAATGCTAAGTAGGATGCCACCATGTCTTTCATTTCATGACACCTCAATATGTCACTAATGGCGAGATTCCTAAGTTTTTCGATAGCAAGATAGTGAGTGTCAAATTTTTAAAATTTTTTGGCAATGTCTCCCAGCTATTTCCACTAGGTCCCTCTCCTATTCTAATAGTACTTGCATGTGGCTAGAAGGTTAGTCGAAAAAAATCCTAACCATTGCTCCTTCACCTTCTGGTCCCGCTTATAACTTTTTGACACTTGCTATGTCGCTATGGGAAACAACCTTGCAACTCCGCATAGCGATATAATGACAATTGCAGATCCTAAAAAGATTTGACGATGGGGAAGTTGCGGGCTAGCAAAAATATTAAAGTGCATGGTCACTTAGAAAATAAAATAACCTAAGACTTTATCACAAAGTATTTTCCCTATTTGAATATTTGAATATTAAAATATGTGAACATTACTACGTTTGAATTCAAACATGGTGATGTTGGCAGGAAGGCAAAAATGGGATAATAGCTCCTTAAGCCACTATTGTTGGAATATTCAATGGGAAGAGTACTTCTAAGAGGGTGGGGGGGTGAATCAGAAGTAACTAGTTTTTATCCTTAAATCCTTTTCAACACATAACTGAAAGTAAATTGCATGCATATAAATATTTAAGCAAACATGAAATAAAAGTGTGCATCAATACATGACAATAGGAATTTGTTAACCCAGAAACCCTCTAGGAATAAGAAGGTAAAACTTGGGTGGGGATGATACCCACAAAAATTATTGCAGCAATAATTGTTTGACCACTTCTAATGGTCTACCCTATTAAAGGCTTTACACTATGTCAATAGTGACCTCAAACATTTTACAAGAAGTGTCACCCTGTTAAAGGATTTACAATAGGTTGTTAAACCCACCTAATTCAATAGGATTTTCAATCACCTTCTCCAAAGGTTCTCCTACCTAGCTGTTAAGCTAACCTATTAATATAGGATATCCAACATCTAATACAATGGCAAGAAAGTATCAGAATAATTAACCTAACAGTATGCAATCTTTAATTGGTGGATTTAGGTACTTCATCTACTTTCTCTGATGTGACCCTTGCTTGATCTAATCTCTGTTCTTATCCCTTGTCCTGTTCTAATTAACTAAATTTGTAACTACTGCTCAATTCTCTAAGTCTATGATGCCCTTGCTATTTGCCCTATTCTACAATTTGTTATCTGCTTAGCAACTTCCTTCTAACTTCTCTTTAGCAACATAAAATTGTGGGGTCTAAGCCTCCTTATAAAAACTTCATAGACTTAGGGTTAGGTATGGATCTATGATCCATATTGAATCTTAAGTTCCAGCTCATTCCTTGCATTTTTCTCATTGGTTGCATTCCTTCTCCATTTTTCCAGTTGGTTGAATGCTGATTTCATAGGAAATGTAAAAGATACATCCTTATCCTTGTTATCCTTTGAAATCTCCCTATGCTAGCTCCAAAAATGGTTTACATCTGAGTTTGTGAGGGCACAAACTCATATGCTGATTTTGTGTTACTTGGCACATACTGAACTACTAGTGCTTGACACATAGACTATCTTGGTTTGCTCGAGATCTATTGCATTTTGTCTTGCTCGAAACATGTATGATTTTGGCTCACTCAAAAAATGAAGCACTCTAACTTGCTTGGCATCAACTGTGACTCGAAACCTATATATCACTTGACATCTATTGCTTACTTAACCCTTGAAGTCACTTGACACCTATTGAAATTCTACCTTGGCACATGCTATGGCTCGACATACATAGTGTACTCAGCTTCAATATAAAAAGTGGTTAAGTGTATTCACACTCAAATTTCAAAACCATTCTAAGACCAAAAATCTCCCCCTTTGACATGAGTGTCAAAAACACTTAACTATGCATTATTGAACTAACCTTATGCGTACATTTTTCATTATCCTTGGCATATATGCAAAATTTCAAAATTTGTTCAAAATAACTTATAACTCGCCCTGAGCTAATTGTGCCTTATTCATTTTTGAAACCAAAATTCTGTGCTGATTTTCTGAATACTCTTTGTCTTTTTCCCTATACCTATATTTTGTATCTGATCTATTAGAGCTATGGAATTCTTGCATTTTATATCAGATCTTATATTGAATAGAGCTATCTTCCTTATGATTGCCAAAATTTTGTATCTCCCCCTCACTTTGTCTTATTACCTGTCTCCCCCTTTTTGGCTATCAAAATTTATAGTAATTTATAGTATTTTCCCCCTTAGTTATATCTTCATCAAAATATTATATCTCCCTTATATCTCCCCTAAAACATATATCTCCACCTTTTTTATACTAATGTCAAAGGGTTCTAAGGAGTAATACCATACTTAGCCAAAAATTTACTATTTACCTTCATTATTATTTTTAGAGCCGCATCCCAATTCTCCAAAGAAATGTCTAGTGATTTGTATTGGATGGTAGTCTCTACAAAAAGGTGTATGAGTCCATCAAGTGTAGAAAGATTAGGATCTTTCTTTAAAAAAAATTTCTGCATATACTTGCTCCTTGTGGAGGACTTCCAAATGTGGGGGTGATAGAGGATTGGATTTGCATCAATTTAGCCTTTATATTAGCTTCCTCTACTATGACTACAACTAACTCCCTTTGAGTGTGAAGCAATTGTGTAAAATTCTTCTCACTTTGAGCTAGATTTAAGGGTAACTACATGCTAGAAATCTTAAGATTTTCCTCCAAGCTTAATATACATTGGCTAGTCTCTTGTGTGAAGTTGGAAAAGTCACATAGTTTTTTGTACACTAAGAAAATGTTTTTAAGTATAGTTTTGACTTTTCAAGTTTCTTAGCCAACTCTACCTATGCTAGTGCTATATCACTTGATATGTTTTCATTTAACTTCCCTTGAAATTTTCTTTTTGACCATTCCATAAGTTTAGCATTAGTATCCTGGTCTTCATTGGTCACTTGGTCAACTATATCTAATAGTTGCTCCATTATGGGCTTTGATTCATCTGGTGAGTGCAAGCTGAAGGCATTCATGAAGATGTCCTTAATGTCATTCAATGCTTACTTGTGTTTATACTCTTTTCTAAGTATCTCCTACCTTTTTCTCCTATCCAGTGCAATCTACATCTTAGTTATCTTCTCAATGGTTATGGTCTTGAAGTCATAAGGAGGTATAATAATCTCTTCGTCTAGCTCAGGATCTCCATAGTGAAGTATCCTGGCAACCTTTATAGAGCTTGAGCCTGGTGTTTGGACTTGTAATGATATCATTTTAGTGCTCAGCTTTTGAAGAGTTTGTGTAGGAGTGCCAGTTTTTGGTAATACTATAAATTTTTGGATTACAGGTTGCTCCTCATCTTTTGTCTCCTCCTTTTCCTCTTCTAATTTACCTTGATCAATCACAATTTTTTGGGGTGTACTTGTTATCTATACTGTGGGATTAGATGAAGAAGTCTATCCTATTGTTCTTATGTCTCCCCCTTTTTCTGCACTTAGCATCTAAACAATATCACTTGTTGCACTTGGTGGAGGTGGTGGTGGAAGCATCAAAATTTTAGTGCAAGTAGCTATATAGGTGGAAGGTGGTTCCTTTGGTTTCACCTTTTCTCTTTGTGGTTCTACTACTACCTTCTGTAGCTCATCAAAACTTGCCAGTATAGGGTTTGTGCATAACTATGCTTGTAAAGTAGATTGGTGAAGGATCTTGGAGAGATCCTCTATAGTTAGTGGATTAATGTTTTGACATGACGTGTTAGTAAAATCCTTTACTATTATAGTTTTTGCAGGTGTAATGGCTACATGATGAGGACTAGGAGGTGGCATTTGTGTGTCTTCCACACTTTGTTCCTATTGTTGCTCTTGCTATTTAGCTATTGCCATGTCTTCTCCCTTAGCTGATTCCTCCTCTTCTTTCTCTTTATTCTCTTCCTCTCCTTTTTCTTCCTCCTCTTTCTTTTCTTCTTGCTTCTCTATTTCCTTTGCCTCTACCTTCTCCTTGGTACTAGCTTTTGCCTTATTTGCCTCTTCATCTTTGTCATCAGTCACCTTATAAATTGACTTCCATAATTGTGTGGATTTTCTCACTACATCCTCAATCTTTTTTTGAAGGATGCTAAAGGATTTATATTTAGGTGTGAATTTGCCACTATGTTTTCTATTTGCCTTTTTTATTTGACCTTTTGTTAGGTTTGGAATCACTTGTGCTAAGGTAGATTCTCTAATCTCCTTCTCCATTTTAAGACAATAATGCCATTTATTTTCAACTATCTCATACAGTTCCTTGGGGTATGGTATTGTCAAGTTCCAAAGGTGTGTTTTTGAATTCGACCATCATGGCATACACAGATTCCTCCACTTTATTTTTCTCTTCTCTACTAAGCTTATTAAAATCAAGAGTCTTTAAATCATTTAAATATACATTTCTAATCTTTTCACAAATTTTATCAATTGCAGATTTAGGAGGATAACTTACCACTCTAAATTGGCTATTGTCCACTAACTCTGTTCTCTCCTCATCATAATCTGGTTGTGCTACATATTGTCTTCTCCTTCTTTGCACTTCACCAGTCTATTTAGTGGCCTTCTTTTTCTCTTTTGCTTCCTCTTTGGCCTTTTGTGTTGTTTCCCTTGTAGTAGCCCTTGTATAGGTTTCTTTGGTTTTGCTTGAGTGGGATTTGTTGCCTTCTTGGCCTTTGGCTGAGCTATAGGCTGAGTTTTAGCCTTTTTCTTCTTTTTCTTGGCTTGAGTAGGTGCCTCCTCAGCTTCTTCTTCCTCAATAGCTTCCTCCTTATCTTCTCCTAAGTCTTGGGTCAACTCCTTTGGGCCTTGCCCTTGCTCTTCTTCTTCTTCTTCTTCTTCACCACCTACTTCTCCTTCAATATTTGCTCCAAATTTATTCTTTATCTTCTTTACTAATTTATCTTTCCTCTTAATAATAGAGGCTGTCTTCAATTTAGTTTCAACTTTTGATTTGACAACATCATATGTTCCAAAGTGAGGAGCCTTCTTGTCTATCTCTTCTACAAGCAATGTTGTGATTTCTATTGATACTTGGTCCACATCTAACTCATAACCTAGTGGCCTAAGCCATGTTACTCTTGGTATTGCTGCCTTGATGTAGGTGTAATCAATGTCAACCAAGAAGCATATGTCATTGACATGTTGCTCTACTAATGAAACTATTATTCTTATTCTTTGCTTCATGGACTTCTTAAAGTCCTCAAAATAACTAGTCATCTGAGCCTCACAATTATCTCCCATCTAATCAATGAACTTATTGATTTGTGTGATTGTAGACTTGTTGGAATTCCAATTTACCTTTCCAATTGATGGGAATTATTCCATCACATAGAAGAATATGTAGACTAATATTTATGCAAATTTGAATTGTGCTCCCTTGGATCTTCTTATAGCTCCCAAATTTTCATTTCTTTGCTGAAGCATTAGCTCTGCCAGATCATAAGTATGATCTTTCTTTACTAGCTTGTAAGCTACATCAATAGCTATGTAGGGTATGTTGTTTAGTCTACTTGATTGGTAGAATTTGTGTGAAATTAATCTAACTAAAAATTCAAGTAGGGGTTCTATTATAGTGTCTATGGTCATTCCCTTATTGTTCCATTTGGCTCCTATATTCTTCTCAATGACCTCCCTTCTATCGCTTCTCAAGGTCTTTGGCCGATTTAGGGTTGGGAATCCCATAACTCTATGTACTATCCTTTTGGTAATCTTAATACGTCTTGTCTCCAACTATAGACAACCATCATGAATTCAACTCAAAATAATGTGAATCCATTCAGTTTTAAACACCATGGGAAAAACTAGGGCATTTTTCAAACCCTATTTCTCAACTATTTGGAATTCATCTTTTAGTATCCCATGATTACATAACTTGTCATAGACATGGAAGATTTTAAGATCACCTATGGCACCAATTTTTTAGTTATAACACTTTCTTACATCTTGCACCATGACTACCTTGGATGGGATAATGGATAAAGCATCGACTGGGTCATTCTTATATGCAACCTCAGGAATGGGTTTGAATTCAGGTTGTTTGACCTCATTGCTCACTAATTGAACCTCATGACTCTTTTCCTTTAGGGTTTTTGGAGCTTGATGTCATTTTACCAAACTAGGGTTTAAATATGTAATAAAATTTTAACACTAGATAGCTCGACACCTGATAAATACCTTTACATCAATGAGTTTGTGCTAAATTGCTATTGAAATCTATGTAAATGGCTATTAGGTTGTTGCTTGATTTATTCCTCACTCTTCTCATCTTTTCTCTATATTCAAATGGTGTAAAAATGAGCAAAATTCAACCTTATACTTGTCAAAACCTAGCATTAAATGCTTAGTGCATATAGATATAAAACTCAACACTTGAAGAGTTCACCATGACTTGGCTCCCATTGTATTTCATTCACTCAGCTTCCACTAATTCTTCACTTCACTCAGCTTCAACTATCAACTTAGTTGCTATTAGCAACTCATCATGTAATGGAGCTTTGCTTGACATCCAAGGGTAACTTGGGAACTTCTTCAAAATTTTGATTTGGCATCTTTTCTCATGCCGATTTCTTCTTTCTTGTACTCCTTTGTTCTTTGGGACTGATGTAGGATATAGCTTTGCATACCAATCCCATACATCTTTCTTTTGCTTAGTTGGATGAAGTGTGATCACTTAACCTTTTGGGTGAAGTGATCTCTCCATCTGATGTGCTACACTCATCTTTCTTCTTGTTCATTTTCCCTCTTATTTGTTCAACATCAACCTTCTCTTTACCCTTGTTGACTTTTGACTTGGGTGCCTTAGCCCTTGTTGGGCAATACTTGCTGATATGTCCAGTCTTCAAGCAACTGAAACATGTGGTTTGGCTTAACCACCTACTATCATTCCCTCTAAAATGTGTCCTTATACAATTTTTAGGAATGTGTCCATACTTGTGATAGTAATGACAACTTTTCCTAGTATTGTAATCATAGTTGTGGTGGTGTGCATGGTTGTTTCTCCTTGCAGGCTGATTAGGTGTCCACATAGGCTTTGATCTACACTCAAAAGCTCTATGTCCATACTTTTTGTAGTTGTAGCAGTGAACATCAAATCTTAGTGTTCTTATGGTCTTGGTTCTGCATTTATGTGTTTGATATCCTTGCTTTTTGCACTTGTGACAAAAGCTTACTTTCTTAGGCTTATCATGCTGATGACCATTCTTGCTCCTACACACATTAGAGGTATGTCCCTTTTTACCATGGAAATGACAAGAAGGTTTAGTGTTCTTACCTTTGTTACTCCTTTCTTCTGTAGTCTTGGATGGTTCTCCTTGCTCAGTGCTGGTGTAACCAAGTCTTGAAGTGTGATTATTGAATCTTGGTGATTTTAGCAATTCTTCAAAGTGTTTGATGGCTTCACTTGATTTGTTAAAGCCCTTTTCTATCTCCTTTTCTCTCTTCAACTCATTCTACAATTGTTCATTCTACATTCTCAAAGTGGAGATCTCAATGTCCTTCATGTTCAGTTCATGATGAGCATTCATCATCTAGCTAAAGGTGTCTAGCTACACGTTTGAGATTCTTTCAAACTCAATTGTCTTCTCCTCCAGTCTATTGGTAAGATTTCTCTTGTCATCTTCTATCATGGCCTTGTCTTCAATGAATCTCTTCTTTTGTTCAATTACTTCACAAAGTATTATGGCTTGTGATTCTTGTTCAAGCTTGAGTATTCCGATTTCTTCAGCTTGTGCTCTATTTTTCTCCATCAGTTCAGATATTGTTGCATCAAATTCCTTGGAATCTCCATTTGGAAAACACTTGTGTGATATCAATCTCCTTGTAGTGTATGTCATTTTCAGCTATGGCTACATCCTTTCTTCTTTTTAAGGACTTTCTCAATTCTTCTCTAGCTTCCTCCAATTTGTGTAGAGCGAGATGCACATCAATCACTTGATTTTCTATGATCTTCCCAAGTTTGAAGAATTCCATTTTTAGATCTTTTCTCTAAGCTGTTAGGCTTCTCCTTGTGAGAACCTAGAGCTCTGATACCAATTGATTGAATATTCAAATGTGAAGAGTACTTCTGGGGGGGGGGGGGGGGGGGTTGAATCAGAAGTAACTATTTTTTATCTTTTTAAATCCTTTTCAACACATAACTAAAAGTAAACTACATGTATATAAATATTTAAGCAAACATGAAATAAAAGTGTGCATCAACACATGAAACTAGGAATTTGGTAACCTAGAAACCCTCTAGGAATAAGAAGGTAAAACTAGGGTGGGGATGATATCTAAAAAAATTACTGCAGCAATAATTGTTTGACCACTTCTAATGGTCTACCTTGTTAAAGGCTTTACAATGTGTCAATAGTGACCTAGTTAAAGGATTTACAAACACTTTACAAGGAGTGTCACACTGTTAAAGGATTTACAATAGGCTATTAAACCCACCTAATTCAATAGGATTTTCAATCACCTTCTCTAAAGGTTCTCCCACCTAGCTGTTAAGCTAACCTATCAATATAGGATTTCCAACATCTAATACAATGCAAGAAAGTATTAGAATAATTAACCTGACAGTATGCAATCTTTAATTACTAGATTTAGGTACTTGATCTGATTTCTCTAATGTGACCCTTGCTTGATCTAATCTCTATTCTTATCCCTTTTCCTATTCTAATCAACTAAATGTGTAACTGCTGCACAATTCTCTAAGTCTATGATGCCCCTACTATTTGTCGTATTCTACAATTTGTTATCTTCTTAGCAACTTCCTTCTAACTTCTCTTCAGCAGCATAAAATTGTGGGGTCTAAGACTCCTTATAAAGAATTCATAGAATTAGGTTTAGTTATGGATATATGATCCATATTGAATCTTAAGTTCTAGCTCATTCCTTGCATTTTTCTCATTGGTTGCATGCTTTCTCCATTTTTCTGATTAGCTGCATGTTAATTGAATAGGAAATGTAAAAGATTCATCCTTATCCTTGTTATCCTTCAAAATATATTTATGTTGGATCCAATAATGGTTTACATCTGAGTTTTTGAGGGCACAAACTCATATGCTAATTTTGTGTTACTCGACACATATTGGACTACTGGTGCTTGGCACATATACTATCCTAGTTTTATCAGCATCTATTACATTTTGTCTTGCTCGACACATGTATGATTTTGGCTCACTTGGCATATGAAGCACTCTAACTTGCTCAACATCAACTATGACTTAGCACCTATATATCACTTGGCATATATTGCTTACTCAGCATGTAAAGTCACTCAACACCTATTGAAATTCTAGCTTAGCACATACTATGGCTTGGCATACATAGTGTACTCGGCTTCAATATAAAAAGTGGTTAAGTGTATTGGCACTCAAATGTCAAAATCATTCTAAGACCAAAAACTATTACCGTTAGTGTCTCTCATTTTTATTCCATTCAATATTTACAACATAGTGGATATGGGATTAATCCCACACCCACCAACCGATCACACTCCATGTCAGTGATTATACTTTTTGACAGTGATTCACTTGTTGGCCATTGAAATTCTTGTTGCCAATGACCTTAGCACTTCCTGGTGCCCATGAATCACTGCCAGTATAGCTTTCTCTTGCCACATGGTGTCAACTCCTCCCACCATGCAGCACTCTTGCAGCCTGCTATGCATCAGCCCCACCACGTCTGCTCCATGTTTGATGTCAACTCAACAACTCCATTGGTACCTACTCAGCCCATAGTGATGTCATATTTGCCATCTCAGCCACAAGCCATGTCAACATTTGTATGCTCAGTTGATAGTGATTTCATCATCCATGCAGGACCTCTATACACCCAGTCAATAGTACACATTAGCAATTCCATACCATATGGTCTACCACATCATCAGGAGTGGCCTTTTTCACTAACATCAACTTTTCACAATATTAAATTTGATGGTTGTTTGACCATCACTAGTAGGCTAGATTGCACTACCATGATAGCTATTTGGACATCAAATTTAACCTCATGTTTTGTTGATTAGACCCCTCACTATATTCAGTTTTGATTTGATAGTCCAACTTCGAGAGGCCATATCTTAGTCATCCAAACTCCAAATCAGGTGCAATTTTCTATTTATTTTTTGGTTCAAATTTCCTAATTTTTTTAGTGTTGCTATTATTTTCTAGTTTTGGTGCATGGATTTGTCAAAAAAATTTGTTTTTGGTGACTTTACCTATCCAATCCTACATTTTGCAACTTCAATTGCTCTGTACAGGCTCATTTGGCCACATTTTTAGGTTCTATTTTTTTAAAAGTGTATAATTTTTCGTCTACTTTCTAGATATGCAATTGGATTATATGCTTGTGTGGATAGAAATACCACTTTCAGAAATTGGTCCTTTTTTACATTGTATTGCTTTGATCAAACTTCAAAATTGTTGTATATTTGAGCTATATTAAAGTATGAAAGTGGCTATTGTAATCACACTAAGTATAAAGTACCAAAATCATACATTGGGGTGGGGGTTCATTGATTATTTTTTCATTTTGGGGGGTGCATACATTTATTGCTCTCATGGAGTTTTATCACACATGTTAGTCTAGTATAAGACCAAGGTTGACAAAGAGGAACTATCACAAATGGAGTGCTTTAATCATTGATCATCTAAGAGAGCATAAGGAAGTATTTCCTTTTCTATGTTCTAAAGAACTACCCTCTTACACTAATCTAACACCTATTCACATAATTGGGTTAGTCATTTTTATTATTATCACTGCTTATTGCTTTGATGTCATTGGAAAGCTCACTTAACCTTATGACATTTGGATGGCTCTTTGGAAAGCATATGGAGATCCAAAAATTCCTCCATTTCCAGAGGAAATTCTACCTCCAATCACTCTAGTTATGGTACCTTCAACTCTAGATAAGATCACACATCCTAATGCTCCCGATTCAGTGCAACAAAAACATCATGTATTCCTATTTCAACTTCATGGGATGACTTCCTTCTAGACATTACAGTGTTATTTGTAGGAGACATCATTGATGACATCCATCTTCTTTGTGTTGAGGAGATTTCTTCTTCACTTGTTGCAAGGGAACACTTTGACCCTCATCCACTTGATCTTTCTTTCAAGACTAACATAATTGTGGATAGTTCTTTATAACAGTTAGAGAAGGACTCTTTTACTTTAGAGGAGACACATCATTCTTTGGAGATTGTATTCTAGTTTCTTCATACATCATATCTTCTAAGGATTCTTCCTACTAGTTGGGGTGCATTCTCTACTACACCTATGGCACCACTTTTTCCTACAAGGAGGAACACCATTCAATGTTCATGGTGCAACTTCTTCAATCATCAAGGAGCTTCTTTCATGGGTATGCATTCATCATTTAGGGGAGGCTACTTTTCTTCTCTTCCCATATCTTCCCATCAAGATGCTTCATTGTCTTTGGAAGTTGATTCACTTTCATAAATGGACATGCCACCTTGTTTGCCACCTTCTTTTCAGCATCCACCAAATTGGTTCATGGAATCTACATTCACTAAGGACTTGTCAACATATGAGAAAACTTTATAGGTAGAACCCATAGCATACTACATATGGATCCCTCTTCTATCTTCCTATCCATAGTGGGAAGCATACTTGCACCTATACTTGGTGTATCTTCTTCCTAAAGGGAGAAATGTTGTTTGTAGGCATTGGATTCTCTTTTTTCTTCAAGCACTCATCATCAAGAGATCATTTACTAACGAGGGGATTTCATGGAAGGATTATTTATTATATATGCATTATGTATGTCATAATGGGGGGGCCTTGATTACTCCATCCATATATGCATCTTTCTTTATTGAACTTATCTCTCTTTTTGGGGGAGGGTTTTTCCCATGAGGATTTCCCTCTTTCTTTGTTTCTAGAGAGATTGCATTGCATTGCATAACATTGCATTTGTACATGGGTACCTAGAATGGCCTAGTAGCCGAGACCAATCATGCATTTCATCATAGCTTACATGAGCTTAAGTGCATTCCCCTAAGCTACACTTAAGGGGGGGGTGTTAGGGTAAATAATTATTATTTACACTTAACTTATTAATGCACTATTTTATTATTTATTAGGTAGACACCTAGGAGTATGCATACTCATATGAGTTGTCTTGTTGATAACATATGAGTTAGAAACTCTAATTTAGCATATGGTGTCTACACATTAGAGTTTGCATAATCAACTAAGTTGTCATGTAGACAACACAATTGTTTTTACTCTAATTAAGCACATGGTGTCTACAACATAATTTTACATGACACACCTATGTAAGCTTATTCTCTCATCATTTCACTAACTCTTGTGCTCAATGGAGGATAATCCACTCATGGTGGACATGTGCTTAGTTGTGAGGCTTATCATTTTGCTAACTCCTAGTCATTATAGAGGCCTTTGTTTACAATAACTTCTAGTGTACTTGCACATTATTCATTCCAATATTACTATTATGATCATATATCATTTGGTCTATATTGTGCTTTGTTCTTGAGCTTCTTCATCTTGGTTTCATTTTTCCCTAAGGTAAATTCTTATAGAATGAACAAGGTGAAGTGGTAAGACAAAAATAAAGGTTGATATGTAAGGGATATTTACAACATGAAGGAATTGATTTTGGAGAAACCTTTTCCCTTTTTGCAAGACTTGAAGTAATAAGAATTTTTTTGGCATATGCACCCAACAAGATTTTTAAGATATCTTGGATGAATGTCAAGTTAATACTTACAAATAAGGAACTTGAGTAATAGGTCTACATTGAACAACCTGGTGGTTTTCCCCTTACTGAAGAATAGGACATGGTTTGTATATTGAAAAAATATATTATATGGATTGAAACAAACTCCTAAAGATTGATATGCAAGACTAGACAAACATTTACAAAGTTTAGGATTCAAGAAAGGTAAATAAGAGAGTAGAATGTATTTAAGGAAGAATATAGATGGTCTAGTGAATAATTAAGTATTTTTAGATGGTATTATCTTTGGAGGCAATGATGAGGCTAGCAAAAAGCAACTTGAGGAGATGAAGAATAAATTAGAAATGAGTATAATTGCTGAGATAAAATATTTCTCGGGAGTACAAATAAAGTAGAGAAAGGGTAGAATATTCATATCTCATCCCAAATATCTTAAGGTCTTAATAATTAGATTCTGATCAAAGAATTATAAGCTAGGTGGAACACCTATGGTAACAAGATGTAAATTATCTAGCCTACATGAGTTCCCTAGTGCAATACAAATAAGGTACAGATAAATGATAGGATTATTGCAATATCTAACTCATGTACAAGGATAGATATAGAAAATTCTATTGGTAATGTTGCTAGATTTCAAGTAGATTCTAAAGAGACACATTTAGAAACAATAACGAGGATTTTTAGATACTTAAAAGGAACATTAGATTATGAATTATGGTATGATAGATCACATTATTTTACTCTATATGCATATATTGATGCAAACTGGGTAGGTAATATGGATGTCAGAATGAGTACTAGTGGTGGTGTGTTCTTCTTGGGAGGAAGATCGATATGCTCACTTACCAAGAAACAAGATTACATTTCACAATATATAACAAAACTAGAGTATATGGAAACAACAAATAATTATAATCAAATCATATGGATGAAGTAAAGGACACAAAAATTTAATTTCTATAACCTACTTCATTCATTGTGACAACAAAGGTATATCAAGTATGTCAAAGAGTGCAATATTGCATTAAAAAGACACATTGCTATAAAGTATCTCTTTTTGAGAGAAATGGTAACTAAATAAGAAATTAGATTGGAGTATATCAAAAGAAAGGAAAAAATAGAAGATGTTTTTATAAAACCATTTGCTAAGGATACTTTTGAGTACCTTAGAGGTATTGTTGGGGTAATGCCCCAACCCATTTGAGAGTAATTGATGCAAGAATTGCATCAGTCAAGTATAATTAAAGGTTTATTAATTCTAGACTAAATTCTTGATTATACTCCTATGGAGGAGCAATAGTCATTTTTGGGAAGAGTTATTAAATAAATAATAAGAATGTCTTTTACAATAGTGTATTTTAGCACTAGGAATTTTCAAGATTTTTTTGGAGATGATTAATAATGAGAGCACTTCAAGTTCTTAGATTGGTATAGTGCATACACCTTTTTCATTGATATCAATGGGGGAAGAATAATACATGAAAAACTTATATATGGAAATTATAGTGAATGGGGGATAATAACACCTATGGAGGAAACACAAGGATAAATATCAATGGGGGAGTATTTGTAGACTATATATGTTGAGGATATTTAGAAAATTATGCAAAACTATTAAACATGTGACATTCATAGTTTTTCATCATTTGTTTCCATCAATGCCAAAGGGAGATATTGTTAAGTATATTCCAAAGAGGTTTATTCTTAGTATGAACAGATTATCAAGAGACTATTAGCACTTAGATTATTTTCTTGTGTTGCATTCAGGACTTGCTTTATCATTTATGTCAACATATATAAATTCTAGTATATGATAGACAAAGTTCAAGTACATCATAGAGGAATATCTTATCAGTGAGGTATGGATATGATGATTAATTCTATGAAGGCTTAGATTCATGTTTTGGGATGTGTTTAGATGCTACATCTATGTTCATAGAAGTTTATTTGTAGTATTGCATGAGTTGTAGTTGATTTAGTGAAGACTGGTTACAGACCAATGTGTAGGAAACAATTTATTGGTAATTCAATTGTATAGTATTTAGTGATAAGGAATTAAACTAAGAGATATTGATTCATGAAGATATGTCCATAATAGTGGATGTTGAATATTATTCACTGAAGTGCGCTAAAGCATAAGCAATTTGTTGGTAATTCAATTGTATCTATTTAGTGATAAGGAATTAAGCTAACAGATCTTGATTCATGGTTGAAGATATGTTCATAAGAATATGTCCATAATAGTGGATGTTGAATATTATTCACTAAATCATGCTAAAGCATAAAAAATTTGTTGGTAATTCAATTGTATCTAATCAGTGATAAGGAATTAAGCTAAGAGATCTTGATTCATGGTTGAAGGTATGTTCATAAGAATATGTCTATAATATTGGATGTTGAATATTATTCACTAAAGCATAACATGTGAAATATTCACTGTTAGTCAAATTTTTGTTTGAATTCTTTTGAAAGTTATAAATACAATGTAACATGTATTGTAATATCTTACTAAGGTCATATATTACCAATTTTACATTTGGAAATCCTCAAGGCTAACTCAATCAATTATTAGGACAATGTATAAAGAAAAGATGTTTCCCTAGATTATAGGTATCACATTGTAACACTTGTAATATTAGGTTTGGATGCTAAGGATGTGAATTTGGTTAGAGTAGAATAGAAGATAGAGTTGATGATTGTTTGGGAACCTCAAATACATTGTATTGGTAAGGGAGTTGTTGGATTGGCCAATTCACTATTGGGTTATGTTTTTGTAGAGATCTATTTTGTATAATTTTTATGAAGTAATAGATCCAACAAATTTACCATGTGACTACTTAGCTTATTTTAATCAAGTCATCAGATTTATAGAAACTATAGACTATATATGTTGAAGATATTCATTTTTTTGGGAAAATTGTTAAGCAAATGACATTCATAATTTTTTATCATATGTTTTTATTAGTTTCAAAGAGGGAGATTGTTATGTATATTCCAAAGAGGGAGATTCTTAGTATATTGAATGGATTTTTAAGAGAATATTGGCACTTGGATTGATTTTGTTGTGTTTCATTCATGATTTGGTTTGTCATTGATGTTAACATATATAAATTATGGTATACGATAGACAAAGTTTTAGTACATCATAAAGGAATATTTGATCACTATTGTTTAGATATGATGATAAATTTTATGAAGGATTAGATTCATGTTTATGGATGTGTTCAAATACTAAATCTATGTTTACATAAGTTTATTTGTATCATTTCATGAGTTGCAATTGATTTCATGAAGATTAATTATAGACCAATGTATAGGAAATAATTTGTTTGTAATTCAGTTATATCTATTGAGAAAGTAGGAATTCAAATAAGAGAGCTTGAATCATGGTTGAAGATATGCTCATAATAATATGTCAATGATAGCAGATGGTGTAGATTATTCTATGAAGGATGCTAAAGTGTACTATGTAACAAATTAATTATTAGCCCATTTTTTGGTTGAATACTATTAGGAAGTTGTAAATGTAATGTAACATATATCATAATATCTTTGGAGTTCCTAGATTACTCATTGTACATTAGGGAATCCTCAAGGTTGGCTCAATAAATTATTTGGATAAGGTATAAAGCAAAGATGTTTCTTTGGATTGTAGGTATCACATTGTAACAATTATAATATATCATGTTTGGATGTTAAGGATGTGAATTTGGTCAAAGTAGAACAAAGGATGGAGTTGATGATTATTTGGGAACCTTGAATACACTATATTGGCAAGGGAGTTATTGGATTGGTTAGTGCACTATTGAGATATATTATCCTAGAGATCATTTTTGTATAACAATAATGAAGTAATAGCTCTAACAAAGTTCCCATGTGACTACTTAGCTTATTTTAATTAAGTCATTAGATTTCCAGAAACTATAGATTGTATATAGGTTGAAGATATTTAGAAATTTTTTGGAAAAGTATTAAATAGATGACATTCATAGTTCTTCATCATATATTATCATCAATGCCAAAGAGTGAGATGGTTAAGTATATTCCAAAGAGGGAGATTGTTAGTATGAATAGATTGTTCAGACATTTTTTGCACTTGGATTAATTTCTTGTGTTGCATTCATGACTTGGTTTGGCATTGATGTTAGCATATATAAATTCTGGTATATGATAGAAATAATTTTAGTACAGGGTAAGTACATCAAGATGGTGTTCAAAATGGGGGGTATAAGTGGATACCTTTTTTTCTTAAATTAGGTAAACTTGATCTTGGAAGACTCATTGAGGGTCATGCACTCAAAATAAGAAAATGTGAAAAAAAAAAAAGAAGTACTGAATCTAGTTTCTAAAATACTACAGGTTTTAAAAATGGATAAGATTAAGAGGGTCAAACCCTATACACAAAAAAAAATGTTCCTATATTTTGTTGAAAAACATAAGATAGTTGTTCTTGTGCAGTTAACAAAGCGTAGAGTTATATTTAGTATTTTGGAAAACCCTTTATTAGGATGATAGGTAAGAGTGAGATCTAGAAGTCAAGTATATTTTTCATAATTTTCTAATGAGTAGTTTTTTTCTATGATTTTTTGAAGTTCAATACCATCTTGAAATTTTGGTACATGTTCATGTGTTGGGCATAATTTGCATAAAATAAGCTAAAATCAACACTTTTTTAAATTTAAAGTGTACAGAGTCAAGTGTAGAGCTATAATATGTAATTTATTTTCCATTTGGTTAAGTAGATCAAAATTTATTACAAAAATGGCAAACATATGTCTAAGAGGATTGTGAAGACATTGATATAGAAAAAGTAGCTTCAAAGTGCTAATCTTGTCTAGAAATTAAAAGAATAATATGGTTAGAAAGGTAAGAAAATGTGTGAGATTATGGTGGTAATTTTAGAGATACCTATTTCACCATTTGCAAACTTGATGAAGTCAAAGACAAGAATTGATCTCTTAGAAGTTGAAAAAATGTCTAAACCAACAAAAAATGGAGGGAAAGCATCATCCCAAGCCTTTTGGTAGGCCTATAACCAAGCCTAAATGTGGTCATTCTTTTTGTTAACAAAATGCAATCACATTATTCTTCATATGACTTAACTATTATACTAGACATAAAATGATCATATTATGTCTAGTATGACTTTACTAGACATAATGTGATTGTATTATGTCTATGTCATAGTATAGTCAATTGTTTGAAGGCCTAATAGGCATAATTAGGCTCAATTAATGAAGAAACTACCTTAAAAATGGATTAACTTCATCAAATAAATAATTGGAGGCATTATGCATGTTACAAGCTAGAGTTGTCATTGCACCAAAAGATTGACATGTTAATGCCTGATACAACTACTAGACTTATAGAACATAGGAGGTGGTTAATCGATGTCAGAAATTCCAATGGAGAAGGTTGGTGATTAGTCCAAAAATTCCCCCCTAGCATTATCTGAGGAGATTTGTACTTGTGACCAAGCTCTGATACCACTTATTACAAGCTAGAGTTGTCATTGCACCAAAAGATCAACATGTTAATGCCCAATACAACTACTAGACTTATAGAACATAGGAGGTGATTAAGACATAACACAAATCCTGAAGGGGAAGGTTGGCAATTAGTCCAACAATGCACAATGGGTTTTATACAAAGAAAGAGTGTAGTGGAGGGATGATGCATAGTGGATTTCATACAAAGATTCAAATGCCTATTCTCTCAAGGAAAGTTTATACTCTGGAACTTAGACTATGGACCTTGGAATCATTAAATTTTTTTTTATCAAAATGGTGACCCTTAGAGGGAAAACCTAATTGCAACACAACAATATAGTGTAAGGTCAAGATATAGGAGAGAGATTCTTATGGTTGAACTAGAAGATAAACCATCTTCTAAAGAAATGATAGGGACTTCCTATTAAGGATCCAAGGTACATTGTTTCATTTTACTTAATTTCTCTTTGATTTCTATCATGTAGGAAAAATTAGTGATGGTTTTTTGTGTGTATGCCAAGAATAGGAAGGATAAGGGTTTGAAAGTAAGCCAAGGGTGCACACCATGACAAACAAGGAAACCTAAAAAAATATTATTTTTGAATGGGTACAAAAATTATTGGATCTCTTACCAAGATGAAATAAAAATTGATGCTCAACATTGATAGCCAATTTAGTGTAGATCTTGAAATAATGAAATAGGTTGATAAGTGCTCTGGTGGATGTAGATGCCATCTTCATCACAATTTTTCCATGATAGTCTAGTAGTTACAAGTTCCATCTTCATCATAATTTTTCTAAGTACATGTGCACTAAAGACCTTTTATCACTACTTAAGCTAGTAGTATATGGTGAGAATTTACCATCATCATCTAACATAGGCTCACATGCATATCTTGTGTTAAGTATAACCAAGGTGAATGTTAACTAGGTATTCCTAGTCTCAACAATCTCAAGAATCATTAGAGCCTATTGATATGCCACTGCCACCAAATTTGAAGGGCATGCAAATGAAACCATCATTATCATATGTAGTACACTTAATTTCATATGTTGCAATCATTTTTTCACTTCAAAACATGAGCTTTTTTCCATTGCACCAAATGTTTGTATATGTATGTATGTAGTTATGACTCTGCATGTTGATGGGGTATGTAGTATTTGTTAAATACTCTTATTTCTGAGAAATAAATATTTCTTTTGGATTTCTCATGAAGATTATGTACGATGATTGAATCATAATTCAAAAAATTCTTCATAGTGGCAAGAGAAAGAATAAGAAAAAACTCGTAGAGATGGATAGAGGTATCAAGTCAAGATAAAAATAAAATTTTTGAATCAAGCAAGGTTTGATATGGTTTTTGACAACTAGAATGCTTTATTTGTTGCCATCCCTCTATATCTTTTTATAAGATGATGTTAAGTTGTGTTTTAGTGCACCTTCTTTTTCAAGGTATCTATAGAGCTTATCATTGAACTTCATATTTCTATTTTCATGTAGGTATTATAAAAGGACAAGGAGGTCTAGTTGGGAGAAAGCTTCAAAACTAACATGACATTAATTGAGGTGAGATATATAAGATTATTATAGATCCAATGGGTGTATCTACTCTATTGCAAAATTAAGTACTTCCTAAGAATTTTTGGCTCTAATACATTGAAAGGGGTCACAAGGATTCCTAGTGTATCAAAAGAGACATTAGGACCCTTTAAGATCCCATAAGATCTCTCTATTTATTATTTATGAGTACATGTGCATTAAAAAACCTCTTTTAATACTTGAGCTACTAGTAGATGGTGAGTATTCATCATCATCATTATCCTATGACATTAGAAGCCATCTTCAACATAATATGATCACTAGATAGGTTTATATGCTACTTCTATGATGAGATGTTTTCTTTCTTGTTTTATGAAGTTAGGAAATCCTTGGAATCTATATTGCATATATTACCACTTATATTGGATATCTGTCACTACTTGAGCTACTAGTAGATGGTGAGTATTCATTATCATTAGATGACATTGGCTCACATGCATATCATGTATTAAGTACAACCAAGGTTAATGTTAACTAGGTCTTCCCAATTTTAATTGTCTCAAGAATCATCATAATATCCCTTAAAATATTATTTCTAAGTACACATGCATTGAAGACTTTTTGTGACTACTTGAGCTATTAGTAGATGGTGAGTATTCATTATCATCATTTGAGATCTAGGCTCACATGCAGATCATGTGGTAATTCAAACCAAGGTGAATGTTAACTATGTCTTCCTAGTCTCAGCAATCTAAGTGATCATCAGAGCCTATAAATGTATGAGACTCTTGGAGCTAAAAAACTATTGCAAGTAGTACATAAAAAGGAGGCCTATGTTTCAACTTCATCTATTTGGATAGGATTTTAGTAGAAGAAGGTCTATATGTTATTATCCTTAGATATCTTTCCTATCCATCATTCAAATTATTGGTAGCTATCTAAGGCATAAAATTGTTAGTGGTCTTTTGGATTCTATAACTTGTGAAGATGATAAAACCTTTGGATTTATGTACACTCAAACAGTAATAACTAAAGATGATAAGACAAAGCACATTACAATGGTTGCAAATTCCTATGTATATTGGGATAAAAAAATGAAGAGGATTTTGATACTGAAATCTAATCCACACAACCAAAAGGAAAAGATGTGGTTGGCAACTAAATTTGTTTCTAAGAATATTATTCTCTTTAGAATCATTGGATAAAGAAAAACTATAAAGTAGTTCAGGTCTTCATTTTATGAGTAATTTGGGGGACGCCTTTCTTAAAATCCTTATTGTTTCAAAAGTTCTTTGAGCCAATGAAAACTATCAAATGGTGTCCTTCAAACTTGAAAATTTACTGGGTGATGAAGTTTTAAAATTGGGGATCTACAACTATTCTTATACCAGATCTAGATTTCAACTCTTTTGTGGATCTAAAGGCTCAAAAATGCGCCTAAATATTTGGCCAATAGAAAACTATGATTGTATATCAACTGATTACAAAATGTTTAGTTGAGGAGAAAATATTGTAGCGATCAAGAAGAAAACTAGCAATGGAGAATTTTGTTATGAATTCTATTAAGAATGAAACTACAAATATATTACTTGGGATTAAGAGACAAAGCCCACCTAGTTAATGGAAAAGAGTGGGAAAAGCTTCTTGAACCCATGAAAAAAGTTACATATAATAAATTAAAGAGCTAGAAAGGAGAAAGAAACAAAGGAAAGAAGTAAGATATGCATGTGAGCCTAAGTTTGATGATGATGATGATGAATCTAACCATCTACTAGTAGCTCAAGTAGTAATAGAAGGTTTTTAATGCACATGCACTCAAAAAAAAAAAATTTAGATAGAGAAGTGACAAGTTTTGTGGAATTATCCATGGAGGAATATGAACTCTCTCTCTCTCTCTCTCTCTCTCTATATATATATATATATATATATATATATATCTCACTCCTCCATTGCATCTCCTTCACACCCCCACCTCTCTCTCTCTCTCTCTCTCTCTCTCTCTCTCTCTCTATATATATATATATATATATATATATATATATATATATATATATATATATATATATATATATATATATATATATATATATATATATATCACTCTTATTTCTTCTAGTTCTTCATAACCCAATGGGGTTATGTGGAACTAGAAGCAATGCTTATAGTTCTTAAAAACACGATCATGTTTTCTTAAGCATAACATGATCATGTTTATAACACAATCACCTTTATAATGTGATCGCTTTATGCAAAACTTACAAAGTTTTAATGTTTTTTCCTTGGTTTGTTACTTAGCTGAGGCCCATTTTGAAATTTGATTGAAAGTACACATTGTTCTTTTGATTTTTTTCATGGTGTCCACTTTTTTTTACACCATCTTAGTGCATATGCCCTACATGAAAAAGGAATATATGATCACTAAGGTTTGGATATGATGAGTAATGTATGAAGGCTTAGATTCATGTTTTGGGATGTGTTTAGATGCTACATCTATGTTCACAAAAGTTTATTTGTAGTATTGCATGAGTTGTAGTTGATTTAGTCAAAATTGGTTACATACTAATGTGTAGGCAACAATTTTTTGGTAATTCAATTGCACCTATTGAGAGAGAAGAAATTATGCTAAGAGAGATTGATTCATGATTAAAGATATGTTCATAAGAATATCTTTGTGCTAAAGGATGCTAAAGATTTTTCTATGAAGGCTAGTAAGGCATAACATGTGACATATTCATTCTTAGCCAATTTTTTGGTTGAATTCTTTTGGGAAGTTGTAAATCTAATTTAACATATATCATAATAAGTATTGAGGTCCTATATTACTCATTGTACATTAGGGAAGCCTCAAGATGAACTCATCAATTATTAGGATAATGTATAAAGGAAATATATTTCCTTGGATTGTAGGTATCATATTATAACAATTGTAATATCACATTTGGATTTTAAGGATACAAATATGGTAAAACAAGAACAAATGATAGAGTTGGTGATTGTTTAGGAACATCAAATAAACTATATCAGCAAAGGAGTTGCTGGATTAGTTAGTTTAATATTGGGATATATTATCCTAGAGATTTGTAAATTGTATAATAGTTCTAAAGTAGTAGCTCTAACAAAGTTCCCATACAACTAAGCTTATTCTAATGAAATCATCAAAATTCTAAAAATTGCAGCTTAGTACTTAGCTAATTTTGGCTAGTAGTTATTGCTCAAAATTTTAAGTAGTAATTTGTGGAGTTGGTGGTCCTATGATCATTTAAAAAATAGTTTGTTTTTAAAGCTATAATTCTTAAAATCATGTTTAAAATGAAAAGACTATTAATTAAGTGCCTAAGATAGAATTTAGAGTGAAAATAATAATAAATAAAGGAGATACAAATAATTAATAGAACTATGTATCATTATTTCAAAAAGAAGTTCTTATTTTCAACTTCTATTATTTTCAATGCTTATTTGAAACACAAAGAAGGGGAAAAATAAATAAATTTTATCTTTGCTCATAATTACAAAACTACTTTTTAGTGCTACATATATGTACAATCATTACTAGAAGAAGGAATTGGTCACTTCAAAATAAAGACCTAAAATTTTGACAATCCAACTGTCAGATTCAAAATATTTCATGAAGCATGTTGATGTATTCCTGACCAACTTGGTTAGTTATCATGTTGTATTGGATTGTCAATGCAATCTATGAATCTTGATATCTTAGAGATTACTCTTTTGGGTCATATCTATGTCCAAATTGACTCATCATAGGTAGCATTGGTTATCATAATATATTATTATGATTAAGATCTTAACCTTGGGTGACCTAGTTTATGTTGATATATTGAATAAATGATGAAATGATTTTTAAATGAAAGGTGTGGATGATGCAATGAGTATATATCATGCAATTTGGTGTGTGGGCATGTTATATTTATGATTAAAAGAAGAGGTAAGAGTGGATTTTTTTGTGATAGACAATTGATGTACTTTAGTGGAGATTTATTAACATATCAAAGTTTCTATTAGACAGTTCATAATATATTGGATTGTTGTCCATTCTAGGGTTGTTGTTATTGCAATCTCAAGGTTGTTTTTCTCTTTTGTATCTTTGACTAGTGAGTTTTAGGTAGTAAGCTTAAAAGCTAGTACATTTTCATTGTACCTTTAACTAGGTATATTTTCTACTAGATTATCTGGTGGGTTTTATCCCCATCATGGTTTTTTCCCTAATAGGATTTAACACAAAATATTGGGTGTCATGTGTTATGGTGTTTTTTCTTTCTTTTCCTTAATACTACATTTCATATCTAGATTACTTTGGTGGTGAATTATTCTATGAATTTTGTTTTATTACACAGCTGATCCATTTCCCCTCTCCCAATTACAAGTATTGCCTCAGTATTCCTAACAATATCAAAATAAATAAAACATGTACATGAATTGATTAGATTGAATTTGGATATGCATGAATAGTTCAACAATGTAACCTTAGCAATCACAACTTCCAATAGATTCGAAATATGTTCCCTTCTTTATATATAAATGTATGGTCCACTACTATTGGCATGTAAGTTTTTTTTTAATCTTCAAGTATACTGCCTCATAAAACTCTACTTATTAAGCTGAGAGGCTTTCTTGTAAACATTTTTCATTTTAAAAAAAAATTGACGTTCATTTACATGTCAGAAAAGCCAAATAGAAATAGACTAAATATAATTATAATTAAAATCGTGAAAATTATAGAAAGGAAATGGAAGTAAAAATGAGGCAAATCAATAGGTGCTTCGAGAAGGATATCTCTTGGCTTTATATATATATATATATATATAACCTAGTATATAACACCACCCCAAATTCACAAATAAAATTTAAGTATAACAATCACATGCAAAAAATCTTCACTTCCCCATCTAGATAAAAATAGATTTTTTTTAATTTATATTGGTATCTAAGCATACATCATATAATGCCCCATCAAGGGATCCAAAGAATTAACCTAGAATTTCACTAAGTTTGGTATCATTTTTTTTTTAAACATGAAAGTAAATACCACATATATCTTATACACAATAATGGAAGCAATAGCAATGTCCATCTAAAAGTAAACATAACAGATTACATTCTTTAAGGATCCCTTAACGTTGAATTACATCTAAGTCAACTAATATTATTGAATCCATCTAATACAGCAACCACATGAAATAATAATGATAAGTCCAATGTTTATACATTACATTTCAAATGCTCAATCATCCACTATACATGTCATAGGGTATGAAAAGCTTAAAAGAATATACATATGTGAAATAAGGTACATCATCTTATTCTAATCCATGATACATCAAAGTAAAGATAATCACATGATACACATGATACATCATCATAAAAGATATAAAAAATCAATCATAAAGATCAAACATAATAAACTAAGTGCACGGTTCCTCCCAACCATTAATAGCATCATTAGACCATCATGGGCCCTAGCCATCCATTCGTGCTTAACATTCCAAATCGTCAAAGAGACCATCGGTATTAACATAGTAGGAATGTCACTCCTATCATATACTACATCATATGCAAAAATTAATCTAACATGCAAATATAAGCATAAGATAACATCATCTAACATATGCTAATCATCAATGAAAGAATACATATCCACCATCATGAAGGACGCATCAACCACGATGTCTCAATGAATCTGAAATGATAAGAGCGAAAAAACACTACCACCCGACTGCATGGTACCTAAGTGGTTCACTCCCACCGTCCTGAGGAGATAATCTCAAGTCCCAAACAGGCTATCCAAAACACATAGCATAAATCTCTATAAGTCCAAGAATCCTAAAAGTATACTAACTCAAAGGTTCCAACCACAAAATTGACATCTAATTCCCAGAGGCACACAAAGACATGTAGGAACCTACTATGCAAGCAGGAAAGAGTCATCACATATATCATGTACAAGTTACCCTGGCAATTAGCTAAACTCCACAGGTCCATACTAATCTTCATGCGGCCACTAGTATCCTCTCATACTGATGAGGCATACTATGGAATGTAAGGTCACAACCATGCATTCTCTCTACTCCCATCCTAGTCTATACAAGCACTCAAGGCATGGGCGAGAACAAAACAATTATCTTTTTAGGTTCATTTAGTTAGTATTAGGTGTGAATGTTTTCACTTATTAACCAACTTACAATGAGTTACTCTGGCAGCCTCTTAGGGCCCCAACCCCCATTGCAAGCCACTTCCTAACACTACATGCAGATATCCTACCCTAAGCTCATGGAATCATAAATCTCAAAATCACAAAAGATAATCCATAATAAAATCATCAAATATGCATAAAAGCATCAAATCTCCATGAGCAAGCATCCATAGAAAATCATGATCACAACAGCTCTCTACTGGCAACTAAAGTATCACTGATAATCAAAAGTATCCATTGGTTCTCAATAAGCAAAATATATCTCAATCATATCGATCGAAGTCTCCAAAATGGTTGAGTCAAAGCATGTCAACATGACATCATAAATCACATTTTAATCCCATCACGACGACTAGAAAATAAACCAAGGATAACTAATCGATGAACCAAAAATGGTTAAGTCAAGTGTCTCATACATAAGAATCTCAACTATAACAATCAGTAATTACAAACATTACATAGAGAATTCCATCACATAACCATGGTTGGGTCTATAAAGATCGAGATTAAAACATCATCATGACATCACAATCACATAACACCCAAACCTTTGGTAGACATCTGTTGGAATATTCAAATATGAAAGAATACTTATGAGGGGGGGGGGGGGGTGAATCAAAATTACTGTCACTAGTACATTTGACCCCATTTTTAGACCAATTTTTTTGACCATCTATTAAAATGGGGTCAAATTGGTCGGAATAGGCAAGAAAAAATGTGTTTTTTTAAAAATCTATGCCCGTGTTGGTCAGAATTTTGACCAACACTAAGAGTTGGTAGAAATTTCAAGTGTTGGTCAAAATTTTGACCAACACGGGCTTCATATTGTTTTGAAAATGTAAAAAACTGCGCCCTATTTCATTGTTATGCACACTCTGCATCGTTATGCCGAACATGAGCTTCATAACTGGTCTGTTGAATGCTTAATCTCAAGGCAATAGTTGGAAAGTTCGGCACATCAGAGATCAGAGGATTGATCCGACTTGAACAATATTGATAATGCTACTATAAGTATCTAACTAGGCCTTTTCTTTTAATATTTTTTCTTCGATCATAACCATGTTTGAATGTCTTTGGAAACCTGAGCGGAACCCATCTAGACATCAAGATGCGACTTCAAATAGAGAGACTTATTCAGAGTTTGGTCGTGACTTAATAAAAGAGCTATGGTAGAATAGTGATAAAAAATATGTTTTGCGGATACCTTCCCATCTTACAATCTATGAAATGTAACGTATATATATTTCTGAATCATTTTGTATGTGCATTTTTAGCATCGAAGTTTCACATCATATTTTAAGATTCAATAGAAGTTTTGAATCATACTCATGATTCATCTTCAGATTTAATGAGAATGAGAACTTCTCATGAAGTATTGATTCCAACCATCGATGTTTTAATTATGTCTTGATGTTTTTAATTGACCAGAATAGGGTTTTGTTTAGGGTTTTCTTTTTATGACTAAACACTTGAATTGATCTCCTATGCAGGCAAGTCTTCAAACAAAGTGGGTATACTTTTGAGTATTCTTGGGGGCTTCTTGTTGATGTTATTGCTATGCCTATTTGGATTCAGAAGAAGATTCAAGTCTACGGCATTAAGGAAAGGTACTTTTGAGGTGATTGTTTTTCGGTAAATCATTCTTTCAAATGTCAATGAAAATTCTGGCTAGTTGATTATATAAGAGCTACTCACTCAAAAAGGAAATAAGGGAGAAAAAATTCCGTTTATTTTTTCTTGTAAAATAAAATCTTCTCTATACAAAATGTGTAATATTTTTCCCATGCATCAATCAGCAGAGAATCCTGATACAAAGGTGTACTCTGCTATTGGGAAGGAGCATGGAATTTTTCTCAACTTGGAAAATATAAAGGCTGCAACTAGAAATTTTCATGATGATAACAAGCTTGGAGAAGGGGGATTCGGCTCTATTTACAAGGTAACATAACTCTAACCACATTAAATATGCTATTAAATTGAACCAGGTTACTTCTTCATTCTCCACTGAACAAACACCTACACACTATTTCATAGAGAATGAAAGGGTGGGAATATGTCTTGAAGTCACACAAAATAGGCATTTTAATTTTGAATTTCAGGACTTTCATATATTATTAGAATACACTCTTGTAAAATTGCTTGAAGTATAAATTCTCAAATGTTCACTGGTATATGTTCTGCGGATACCTTCCCATACAAAATAATTTAGAACATTGATAGTTATGAGAGCTCCCCTCCCAGTGTGTATGTGACACAGAGCCAAATTGGACATCTTTGTTCGAATAGACTACTAAAATCTATATCAACAGCTTGCAATGAGAGTCATATTTGGACATCAATGTAAAATACCAACACAATGTACATAAACATACGTAAATTCATCCATTATTGACCATAAAGGTTTTGAGTCAGTGAAAAATATACCTTCTTTTTAGTAATCAAATGCTCAACTTCAACAAGTGACAAGTTGACAAGCTCTGAAATCTCTGGTAGCCAAGTTAGCTTTAGCTTTGTTGTTTTGACTGATCCTTCAAGATGGAGCATGCCATGAAGTTGTACAATAATACCCTTTGAGTCCTTCTCAATATTTTTTATTATGGCATTTCTCGAATCCATCAGTGTTACCTCTTCACCTTCTGAGACAAGAGCATCATCAGCACTCTCCAACCAAATGTGTTTTGTGTAAGTAGTTGCTTTCTTGCCAGCACCTTCATACTTTTTATGCCTAGCCAAAATTTTGGCAAAAGGTTCTTCAAGCCCATTTGTTAAGCATAGAAGAAAACAATTTTCAAAAAGAGCAGTGTGTCTAGGATAGACAGGGTCAATGATTTTTTTATTCATTGTCCAAAGTCTGTCCCACTCTATTAGATTTAGATTTTTTGATTTTTTGATGCTCCTTGAAACAAAAGTGCCAAAGAAAACTTAGATTTATAATTTTAATTGGTATAGGTTATAAGAATTTGTATGGAAACTATAGAAAATTAAGTGAAAAAAAGGTGTTCCAAAGAAAAAGTCCAACATTTAAACTTGTGACAGAATAAATTGCTTTAAGCCCTCTACTGTCAATCCCCTTCGCAATGTTCCTTGTACTGTTGGGAAGCAAGGATCATCCCAACCCTCCACTTTTTCATTATCTACAAACCACTATAGTTTTTTCTTTCTCTAGAGAGTATAAACAAAATTCAAATGGCTAAAATCCCACACATGCACTTTCCGCAAAACCATGTCTGCTAAGACCCTATAATATTGTTCATTATGATCATGGTACTCACTTGACCGGAGAGCATGTGTCACACCTTCAATGCTATCCACATATGGGCATGCAAAATCATATGTTGGATATATCTTGTATTTAGATCTAACATGGTGATGGTGGATAGGATTGCATCTATAATAAATAGGATCTCGCAATGTTTTGTTAACATCTTGCATATCTAGCTTACTTCTTAGACAACATTGCATCCCAATCTCAATAGCAGCAATCATTTCTTTCCATAGACACATATTTTTCTCCATAGAGTTATTCCTATTGATGGACTCAATTCCATCCATTCTCTCTCTCTACATTTGCTCTTGAGGTATGTCATCCACATATCTGGGTCGCATAAGAAAACTTTTAAATGAGTTGTGTTAATATAATTTTTAAAGGATTGGTTACAACCAAAGTCATAAGGTTTTTGACATTGGTGGAGCTATAGTACACTGTTAATTAAATGGTAACATATTCTACATAAAGGTGAGTTTGTTATTTGGAGTCCCCTAGTTTCTTTCTCAAACTAATCAACCTTGATTTGATAAGTGTTTCTACTTGTAAACTACAGTGTTAGAATTTTGATGTGGAATTCCTTCTGCATGCAGGCTCATTTGGGGAAGTTTTTCGAGGCATATGGAAAGGAACAGAAGTTGCAATCAAGATTTTACTGGAGTAAGACTTGACAGAGGAGAACATGGAAGATTTTTGCAATGAAATATCACTTTTAAGGTAGCTGCATAACATTCTATTCAAAATACTATAATCATAATTAATTTCTCTTGCTATCTCAAATTTCATGTCCCCTTTTCAAATAATTAAAAAATAATAATCTTTGCTAAGGCAGGTAGGCCGAAGAAAGTGAAGTTTCAGAAAAAGGGGGTTAATCTTTGGAAAATGTTGGACTAATAAATGAAAATTATTATTAAAATATATTTCATTAACCTCTCTTGGACGTGATTTATAGTTATGCCCTCTTTTAAGGGGTTTGGAGGCATTTTGGGCTCATTCCAGAACTTGATTTTTGCTCATTCTTTGTTATTCTTCAGAGGCTGTCAAACCTGTGGAGAAGGAGACCCAAGAACGGGAGTTTGCAGGTTTCCAGGGAGACCCAAGAACGGGAGTTTGCAGGTATCTAGGAAGGCTAAGGATGGGAGTTTGAAGCCATTCCATGTGCATGCTCATACAGAGTTTGCCTTTGTGCTGAACAGTGTAGATTTGTGGGTTTTTGGGTGTGTTTTTTGCATGAGTTTGGTGTTTTCAGTTGAGCATTTCATATCAGTTTTGGTTTTTGCTGTATTTCATACTTTAAGCTGTTAAAATAGAGCTTAATATATGTATTGGGACGTGATTAAACTTCTGAGATAGTTTATTAGTGTTTTTGTGGTGTTTCCGAGCATTTTAGTGTTAATTTTGGGAGCCCGATGAGCATAGTTTTTGTCCTACATTTGTGAGCTGTTGTGTAAAGGCTATATAGATCTAGAAATATCATTTTGTAGGCTGTTATGCTGCTGAAAAATCTGTAAAAATTTCCATTTTCAGATTTATTAATAATAGGTGAAGCTGTGAAGCTTTTGGCACCATTTCTGGCAGACCCGATTTGGGGTTTCTTGAGAAATTTGGAGGATCTTTGTGATATTAGTTGTTTGATCTTAAAGATCTGATTAAAGATTGGAAATATCATAAAAAATTAGAAAAGGGAAATTTCAGTGGTATCAGAGCCATGATCTTGCTAGCCCAAGGGTTTGTAGAAGTTGTAGGTCAGTTTTGACAACTACCCAGATCTTGCATGTCAGTTTTGACAACTACCCAGATTTTGCATGTCATAATTTATGGTTGCATGTTGCTTCTAATAAGTTTTATGTCAAAATCTATGGTTTCATGCTAATTCTAATCATTTTCATGTTAGTTCTTGGTGAATTTGGTGGTTGTAGAAGTTTGCATGTGAGTTTTCACAACTACCCAGATCTTCAATGTCAGTTTTGACAACTACCCAGATCTTGCATGTTATAATTTGGTGGTTGCATGTTGCTTCTAATCAGTTGCATGTCAAAATATATGGTTGCATGCTACTTCTAATCATTTTCATGTTAGTTCTTGGTGAATTTGGTGGTTGTAGAAGTTTGCATTTCAGTTTTGACAAGTACCCAGATTTTGCATGACAGTTTTGACAACTACCCAGATCTTGCATGTCTTAATTTGGTGGTTGCATGTTGCTTCTAATTAGTTTCATTTCAATATCTATGGTTGCATGCTACTTCTAATCATTTGCATGTTAGTTCTTGGTGTTTGAAGAAGTTATATCCTATTGGGGTTACACTCTACTTTATCCAGAATGGACAGGTATAGTACAGAGTCTCAGAGGACACGATCTTGGACAATTGATATCCAGAGTCAAAACAGTAGAAAGGATGGTTATTTAGACATTCGAGATAAACTTATGAAAATAATCCATGACATGTCTGAACAGTTGGTTGAGCACCACCATATAATGGATGACATGTTTTCTGACCCGGCTAAGGTGGATAAGTTGACTGGATTTCTATTTGGTAGATTTTCTCACAAGACAGATGACACAATTCCCAAGAACTTGCATGAGGAGTTTGAGAAACTAGCTGATAGCCAGGTAGAGGTCTCAGATTCTACTTTGCCACAGGAGGTGGTGGGAAAGGATATTACACAGATTGATAGTAACGGTCAACTTGATACTCAAATTGAGACAATTGTTTACAGGTCGTCAAAGGGTGATGCCACAGGTATTCAGGATGGTATAGTTACAACAGGCAGTGCAGGATGGTGAGATACTTGGTAGAGATAAGCAGACATTGAGCATTCATGACTTTGCTGAGAAAGAGTACCAGGCATAGTTAGATGCTTCATCACATGAGGTTGAGGCAGGTAGTACTTCACATGATTTATCCCGCCAGCTGAAGGTGAGTGAAGATAGTATTTTGACTTCATTATCTCATCATGATAGGTATGTGGAGTTAGTTGGTATTGGTCGTATTACTCAAGTGAGGATTTTTCTTGAGTTACCAGCTGATTCTAATTTACAGATATGGACTCAAGATTGTTATATTGGCATTTGGGATTCAATTGACAGGATATCTTTAACACCTTTTGGTAGCAGTGTTTGTTTGGGTGCTATCATGGATTTGATTAGCAGATTGCACGGTGTTGTCTTTTCTTGTGCTAGCAGCTTGTCTGATGTTGGTATTAGTTTTTATACATCAGTGTTGGGCTTTGTTCATATATCCATTCGACCATACTTGCTGGAATGTGTTGATGATCTTTCATATTTGGCAGTGTGTACAGATGAGTCCCAAGATCATATTGGCATTGATGACATCCAGGAGGATGCAGTGGGCAATTTTGAAGACTTAGTTTCTTTGGGTACAGAGGAGTTGGACAGCAGTGCTACAGTTTTTGATACTTCGTATGTTGATATGAGATTTAAAGTTGATTCACAGGACATAGATGGTAATACTCTAGAGACTAGTAACTTTGAGGGTACTCCTTTAGACAGTGCATCAGAGGAGGTTTGTAGGAGATAGTCAAGCCAGTGCCATCATGTGTCTAATCAATTGAGAGTTAGTGACCGAGACATTGCTATCACTTGCCAGCATTTCGATGCTACTCGTCAGTTGTTAGAAGTTTATGGATGGGGTTCTCCTACTAGTGATGAGAAGGAAGGCAGTTATCTTTCCTTGATAGAGATCCACTCTTTATGGGAGGCTATTCGAATTTTGAGACAGAATTATATGCAGTTGGTAGCCGACAGAGATTATCTTATGGAGTGGGGCGGTACAACATATGATGCATTGTTGGCCAAGGAAGATGAGGTGAGTGAGCTTACTGAGAAACTTGAGGTGACTTCTAAGATTCTTGGGAGTCATAGTTTCATTTGGCTAAGGTGACCATGGAGTTAGAGCGACTACAGTCTTTACCTGATTCTATACAGTCACAAGCTATGGTGTTTGGTGATCCGAGGATGTCCATGGCTGAGATTGTCAGAGACAATGGAGATGGGGATGCATCCATCCTTGATACTAACATTGGCATATCAGGTTCATTCCCACTAGAGTCAGGTTCAGTTGAGTTGGGTGTTGTAGCAGATTGTAATATGCCTGACATGGTGGTGGCCTCTAGTACTGATGACACGAAGACTAGAGATGTATCAAAGATCATGTGTGATGTTGGTGAGTCGGTAGTTAGCATCGTTCCTGCTAGTAATACTACTCCCTTGGTGATATCTTCAGAGGTAGTAGTCAGTTCCAACATGGTTAATGATCAATTGCAGTTAGTTTCATCTAGATTACAGTTCGAGCCACTTACTGAGATTGGCAAATTCTATCGGCATTACACTGTGAGGTACGCTCATCGATTTACCTTTGATGACCATGTTGATGAGATGATGATACAGAGATGTACTTTGGTTCCTAGTGCTTATCATCAGTTATGGGATAGTTTGATGCCTCAAGATGAGAGTTGTGATGGGCATGACATGGTGATAGGTTCTGCAGTTGACAGCTTTATAATATGTGACTTAGAGTAGGAGTTTGGGAGTGATGCTTCAGTGGGTGTTGTTATTGATTCTACTCCATTGGCTATGACATCTCCTGACTTAGCTAGTGATCAGTCATAGTGGGTTATATCACTTGTTCATGGTGAGCTATTGACTGAGGTTGGTTTTTTTAATCAACATTATATTGCAAGGTATGTACATCAGTTAGCATTTGATCCTTGTTTTGAGGAGTTGATGGCAGGCAAATTTGGTTTGGATTCCATTTCTTACTCTTTATCTTGTAATGTCTTTTCACCATCAGCAGTGCATGGGAGTTATGGTTATGAGATAGTGGCCGGTGATTTGCAAAGTTGTGTTGACTGCAGGAGTTGTATAGTGTGTGGATTCTCCATACTTGGTACAGTTTCATTCGAGAGCGTTCACCATTGTTGCAAAGTTGGATTGTACATTCCGTATAGGCCAGTGGGATGCGTTGATGGTATTTACCATGTTGGTAGTTTGATTTGTCCACTTTACTTGGGTTTTGATGTTCTAAGAGTTTGTGTCTCATGGGTCTTTGACTGTGGTAGTGGTGATTTTGGAGTTTGGTTGAGCTATAATTGTCATTTTGATTATGGATTCCTCTTGGTCATATTGCAGGAGCCTGTGTTAATTGGTAGTAGTATAGTTCATGACTACATTTGGGATCCAGGTGGATTGATTGGTTTATTGTTCAACCATTGCTTGAGGACAAGCAATGTTTGGGAGGGGAGGACTTGTCATGTCCCCTTTTCAAATAATTAAAAAATAATAATCTTTGCTAAGGCAGGCAGGCCGAAGAAAGTGAAGTTTCAGAAAAAGGGGGTTAATCTTTGGAAAATGTTGGACTAATAAATGAAAATTATTATTAAAATATGTTTCATTAACCTCTCTTGAATGTGAGTTATAGTTATGCCCTCTTTTAAGGGGTTTGGAGGCATTTTGGGCTCATTCCAGAACTTGATTTTTGCTCATTCTTTGTTATTCTTCAGAGGCTGTCAAACCTGTGGAGAAGGAGACCCAAGAACGGGAGTTTGCAGGTTTCCAGGGAGACCCAAGAATGGGAGTTTGCAGGTTTCTAGGAAGGGTAATGATGGGAGTTTGAAGCCATTCCATGTGCATGCTCATACAGAGTTTGCGTTTGTGCTGAACAGTGTAGATTTGTGGGTTTTTGGGTGTGTTTTTTGCATGAGTTTGGTGTTTTCAGTTGAACATTTCATATCAGTTTTGGTTTTTGCTGTATTTCAGACTTTAAGCTGTCAAAATAGAGCTAAATATATGTATTGGGATGTGATTAAACTTCTGAGATAGTTTATTAGTGTTTTTGTGGTGTTTCTGAGCATTTTAGTGTTAATTTCGGGAGCCCGATGAGCATAGTTTTTGTCCTACATTTGTGAGCTGTTGTGTAAAGGCTATATAGATCTGGAAATATCATTTTGTAGGCTGTTATGCTGCTGAAAAATCTGTAAAAATGGCCATTTTCAGATTTATTAATAATAGGTGAAGCTATGAAGCTTTTGGCACCATTTCTGGCAGACCCGATTTGGGGTTTCTTGAGAAATTTGGAGGATCTTTGTGATATTAGTTGTTTGATCTTAAAGATCTGATTAAAGATTGGAAATATCATACAAAATCAGAAAAGGGACATTTCATCAAATTACTTTAAATAAAGAGGTTGTTAGGACTTTTCTTTCTCATACATTTTCTGTTTTGTTCTATATGCATCTTGTCCAGCCGCTTGCGACATCCAAATGGTACTTTCCAACTCCCTGTCTATAGCTTGAAGTTATTGTTCTGAAAATTTAAAGTAGGGTGAAGTTTTCTTCTAAAGTTCTCAAAAATTATATACAATTGTATGTTGTGTTTATCATATAATTTGATGCTTTGGTTTGGATATCTTGTATGTGTAAATAGTACAATTTCTATGAGCTTGTTTAGAACTCATGCAATGGTCGCATCACAATTTGTGTGAAATTGCTTGTATTTTTGGCCCTAAAATGCCCTAGACGGTTTGTATTCACCAAAATGCTAGTATTGAAACCATGCAAATGCAATCAATATCATCGCCCAAGCTGTTTGCATCCAAACAGTGCTATGCAAGGAATAATGATGCATTTTTGTTGAAGAAATACACACAAATTTGCTCCAAAAATCACCACTTTACCTTTAGAGTTCAAAATGCATGGTATAAAGTCATAAAGGCATGCTTTTTGAAGCACTTTGCATTTGTTTTTGTATGTAAAATTGACACTTAGTCTTCTTAGTTACTAAGACGGGGTTTTAAATGAGAAACACACATATATATGCATTCAAAATTGACACTTTGGAGTCTTTTATAACTAAAGTTGATAATGATGTGCTTTTCAAAACAATTTGCATGTGTAAACACATCTAAAAAGTGCTACAATAACTTAACACTTGCTTTTTAGGAGGTTTTACATATGGTTTTTATTTTACACATGTTTAATATATGAAAGTTTATAATACACAAACAATGTGCTGTAGTAGCATTCAATTGATGGATCAAGGGTTTGTGTGATATGCATGTATAGAGATTGTTAACGATATCTATAGTTGGGAAAAAGTTAGCGGAGTACTAATTCACCCCCAAGTATTCCCTATTTCTAACAATGACTATTTATGGTCTAATATTCAATCATTATTTTGAATGTGCTATATGTTGAAAATGTGGAAATTAGTGATCCAAATCTGATAGAAATTATGGACACAAGCACACTTGTAGCTTGAATTTACTTAACATCAGTGTATGCACATCCATGTATCTTTCCTATTGCATATCCATGTATCATCCTCTACCATTTTAGTTTAGCTAATCTCTGGTGAAGAGAGGCAATACTCTAATTGTGAAAGCCTATGCCATCAATGAAGGAATCTAGTACACAGAATACTGTTAAGGTTTTGAGAGATGATAGTAGAGGTTCCTAAAACACTGTACTGGGAAAAATGTGGCCCTGCCAAACTTCCTGGCCAGAATGGTAACTGTGTTCTATATAAAGATGCTTAGCTTGAGAAAAATTCATTTTCTTTTGGAATATGTACACAAAAGGCTCTAATTTCTCAGGAAAACAACATTTACCTATAGGTTCATGGAAGTGCATTGAGCATCTAATATTTTAAAAGCCCATTGTTACCAATAATGCCTGAGGTGTAGTTTATGGTCATCTTTCATTCAAGAGCTAAAAATAATTTTATTTTCTAAGGATTTTTTCTTTTCAAATATATCATGCCTATATATTAAGTAGTGATCTCTAGCTTTCAACTCTGTAGAAATCCCCTAGTAAGTTTGTCAGGGTTAGGCTTCCACTTCCAAAGTAGATTGTGGAGTACAAATTTGGATCCCAGAATGGAAATGGGGTTTTACATAAAGATGCTCATGCCCAATTATTTTGATGGCTCAAGCCTTGTAAAGCATGATTAGGAAAATATAGGAAGCCATTGGGCTCTACTGACATGTCGATTATGGCTAAAGAGTACTTCATGGTCTTCTTTTCTTGAAAAAGGTGTTGTTTTTCAAAGAGGAGTTAGTTGTGTTAGAAGTTTGCTTTGTTTTTTCTTTTGTTCTTTTGTTGATTGAGGGTCTCTGTTAAAAAATGAGTTGATTTCTATTTAGATTCCTTGTTAATTTTTCTTCCATAAACATCTTGATAGAAGTTTTTGAATCTTTATATCTTGAGGTAACTTTGCTTTTGGTCTTTTAAAAATATGGTTCTTGAAGTTTGTTTTCGGTTCACAATTTGATATTTCAAGTTCAATTTTGCTGTTATTCTGACAAGATCTTAATAGTATGAATTAGATAATTGTTCAGTAGTTTTGCACCCATTATCTTCTTAGCATAGCCTATGAATTTGAGATGGAAGTGGGTATATGGTAAGTACATAGGTGAACTGTTCAACAAGGTTTATTATTCTTGGTAATAGATGTCAAAAAGCCTTTTCTTGTTATTGAAGTCGAATGGTTGGGAATGGGCTCAGTAGAGGTCAAATATCACATATGAGGCCCTCAATGCAATAAGGGATGAGGGTGGGATCATGCCCTAGGAAACTTTGGTAGAATAGGTACTTTTCAATCCTTTACTCTTAGGCCCTTAGTCTAAAAGGTAAACTTTTGTGAAATGGGTACATTTGAATCCTTAACTCTTAGGCTCTAAAGCTTAAAAGGACAACATTGGCAAAATTGCTTTTTTTCAATCTCTCACTCTTAGCTGAACAGATTATCTTAGACTTGTGCTTCTGAATGAGGTTGCAAAAATGACTTGGGTATGGAAAGCCCTCTATTAAGAAAACTAAAAATGGTAATAGATGAAAAGTAACAATGCACTTGAAAATTTACTATCAACTTTTGCCTCACACTTTGTAATCTATCATTATGAAAAGACTATGATAAAAAGGTTGCCAAAAAAAGCCATATGTATACACAAGATGCTAAATGAGTGGTGGAACCACAAAAACCTAAGGAAACAACTGATAACCAATTGAGGAAGAGTGGGAATATAAAATATGTTAAAAAAATGGTAAATGTTGTAAAAAATGTTATGAAGAGGATATGAAGAGAAGAAATCATTTATTATGCATGTATACTAAACTAAAAGGAGAAATCATCTATATCTCCATCATGTAATCTCAGTCTTTATATCCATATTTTAATCTCAATCTTGTTAGTTTATGTTTCTATTATTTATTTTTACATTTTGTTCCAGTGTATTATTTGCAACATAGCAATCTCCTTATTATTTCCCCACCATATCATGTTTTATTATTTTACCACTTTTCCTGTTCTTTGATTTTTCTTTTTATAATATCCTGTTCTCTTTTAATCGGTTATCATTTATTTGCTTTAGTTTTTCTGCCCCCTTTATCATTTTGCCTCTTCATTGATGCTAATGCCAAGTATTTTTGTCAATGGGACCTTATCCCTCCATTGAAGCTAATGCCCAATTTTTTTGTCAAGGAACATTACTATTACTATCAATCATCAATAGTTGAAAATGGACTTTTTATGAGCCATAAGATTTGTGTTGAAAGAAGCTCTTGAGAATGACAACACACTTCCAATTTTACTATCAAAATTTTAGATCATGCTCATTGATGATAATGCCAGATTTTTTGTCAAGAAAACCTTGCCCCTCCAATGCCACTCACAAAAACTCTGTTAGCCAATATTGCTTCCCAGGTCATTCCTTTTTTTTTTTAGCAGCTGATGCCCTTGGCTATCTTTTCGAACATGCTCTCTCTTCGAAACCTGTCCATCATATCTCATTGCTTGGTAATGCTACAGTGACTAATTCCCAATGCTCTGATTACAACATGTTTATTTAAAATTCAGTTGATGAAGTAATACATACCTTAGATATTCGACAACGTTTCTACACTATCTTAGGATCCAAGCTTGCAATTCATTAAACTGAATTTATTATGATCTACCCTAACTCACTTCCCCATTGGATACCTTAAAATTTTGTGTAAGCATGGCCTGATTACCAGATAGCTTGGTATACCCTTTGTTATTAGAGTCTCTCTTGAAGATTTTTGGAAATGATTCATGACCAAGTTTAGAGGCAAACTTGTGAGCTAGACTTTGATTTCTTTCCATGACTAGATGCATCCAAGTCACTAGTAAAATTCTCTTTGCCAGCCATGTCTACATTTTGTCATTTTGATTGCCCTCCAAAAACTGCTACAATGAACGAACTTAATTGTTTAGGTATTTTATTCAGGCCAAAGGGGGCAAGAAAAAAGGTCATCCCCATACTTCTTGGCTTCATTGTATCCAACTAAAGGACAGAGGTGGTATGGGGATTTACTGATTCATACACACAAGGGATTCCAAGATACAAAGGGAGTAGGTTTTAGAGTATTAAAGAGGTAAGATCATCCTTCTATTTTTGCATGTTGTAGTTTTTTTTTCTAAGAAATAAACTTTCTTAGTCGAAAATTATTACTTGAAGACTCAAAGATACAATTGTAAATATCTATCGTGTCCATCTTCAAACCATTTATTTTAGTATTACATAATATTTTGCACTAAACTCTTGATTTCATATACAATTCCAACTTGAAGTAGATGATCTGGTGGTACCTTCCAGGTAGAAATAGTGGATTGATAGTTGTCATGAAGAAAATGATATTCATAAATAAGTATTCCTAAAAAAAATATCTTCGTATTGGCAGTCTTAGCATGGTCTTTCCCAAGACATGTACAACCTCTACATTGTTTACCAAATCAAGTTGTTGTAGCTCCTCATATTCAACATGATCTGTTGCAATTGGATTTTTGAGATGATCATTTGCACCTTCCTTATGTTCTTCATTTATGATATGATATTTTATGCTCTTGATAACATGGGTTAGAAACTTCTCCTTTTCCATGCTTGGAGCCACAACATTGTAACTATAATGTGCTAGACAATTATTACAGGTGAGAGCATAAAACTCACTTTACTTGTACTAGTAGAAGAATTGCAATAGATATTCTAACAAAAATATTCTTTCTTAGATCTTCCTAGGCGGTCAAAGGTGGTGAAACAGAAAAAACATGGCAAACAGCATAGAGATATGTAGAATATGGTTGGAGAAGTCTTAAACATGCATTTTACATCCATTTGTGGCAAGGGAGCCAAAAATTGTCATGAAGACGTAAACTTTGCAAAAATTGAAAAATTGCAATGTTGCAACTTTGTGCAACTTGGTGGGCTTTCATATAAAAGTTATCTCTGCCCTTCTAAAAGTTGGAATGATCACTAAAACATATATAAGCCTTTTCAAAAGGTAGTTGTATGGGTTGGAAGCAAGTTATTGCACAAGATTGAATGCCAAAGCTGAGTTTTTGATAGATTTCATGTTGTTTGTAATCTTCAATCATGTGAACAGTCATTAGTTCTAAAATTTCTTTGTAAATAGGGGTTAGTAATATGTATTAGCTTTGTTTTGGATAGGTTTTGATTGCATTTTATTGAGCCTCATATGTATTTTCTTCAAGGTCAATGAATGCTACTAGTTTTCCTTCATAACTTGGCAGTTTTTACAAAATACAATCTATCTCTGTTTTCGACGGCTGAAAATTGATGAAACCTTGGGGAAAAGAAGTAGATTCATTGTACTTTACAATGCAAAAGGTTGGAGCTAAAAACATTCAGTTTGTGAAATTTACCAACAAGCCCTAGGCTTGTGAATTTTACCAACAAGCCCTAGGCGGGTTGACAGTGAATCCGGTTAGAAATGAATGGCTTAGAAAAAAAAATTGAACAATTTTTTAGTGTTTTATTTTCTCAAAAAGGGTTTGGAATATATTAATATCATATTGGGACTGACCAAATGAAGATAAGTTACAAAAAAGGTTTTTTTTTAAAACTTTGCAACACTACTTTCGTTGCTGGGTCATTGGGGATGGGAATCCGGATAGCTAGGTCGTCCTGGTAAAGTTTTCTGCACAGTAGCCCCCTAACAAATTTTTTGGCCATTTCAAGTACCATCCACTTTGTTTCTCCAATTTGGGAATGGCAAAATGGTCATCCTGTGTCCCCATACCTTATTACACTTGTTTATTCAAGAACCTATTGGCAGTTATTGGCTAATCTTTGTTTTATTTGTTTGAAAATTTTATCTGATATATGGAGGGATTTACTATGTAGTCTTTGATGTTCCAGTTATCACAATGAGTAGCACATCTTAGCAAGCTTATTAGGAGGAAAAGTTCATTTTTAGTATTAATTCTGTTATTCCCATTCTAGTCTTTTGGTTTAGGCTGACATCAATTTTATTGAATTCTATTTTATTATTGTTTGCTTGATACAAATCAACATTCAAAATTTCAAATAGAATCCTCTTCTGTAGATTTTCCATTTTTGTTTTGATTTAGTTTGGTGATATTAAGGAAGCACTGCCTTACAGTTATTGATTGCTCATATTCTAAGCTTGGCTTTGGAAGAATTGTGCTTCATTGACTAGACAGTTCAGATCTTTGTTGAACAACTCACCAATTTTTCTCGACTTGGGAGTACTCCCGAATCAAAATGAGAGTCGAATTACTCTTGCAAAAACTTTCCAAGAAGTTGTTGAAAAACATGTGACAATTTTTTTACTACAAAATTCCCGAGTAAATGCAAAAAATTGGGAGTTTTTCTTGCAATGAAAAGAAACAAGATTTTTATTGGTGGTACAGGTTTCTGAGACCTTCATTTGGGCTTGGCTTCCCTTTGTAATGTCCCTGATATGGAGCCAAGGAATTATAGGGCTATAAAATGAACAATTAAGTACAAGGGAAAGAGCTTAAATTAAAATTTTGGACTCTTAATTCCCCAAGGTTAGAAAATTAATTGAATAGTAAGGGAATGAATGAATATTCAAATAATAGCCCAAAAAGCTTAAGTCCCAGCAATTATTATTTTAATTGCTCATTATGTCGATTGGTGGGACAATGCCTTTCATTACAATGTTACGACAACTAGGAAGTGTTTTTTTGATAATTAAAATCTTTGAATAAAACTTTGGGAATTATCTTAGTTTCCAATAGAAATCACATCTTCTTGTCATCCAAGATGGAAACCACAGCTTTTTGCCTCAAATGTTTTTTTTTCCTTTTAAGTTAGCAATTGGAGTTGGGAAAATCATCTATCTATCTATAAATTTTTCTTTTCAAGTTTAGATACTGCTTTTCTAGGATGAAACCCTTGGAAAACTAAGGATTGGATGCAAACCCAAGTTGATAGTTAAAATCTATGAATAAAACATTGGGAATTATCTTAGTTGCCAATAGAAATCACTTCTTTTTGGCATTTTGCCTTTAATGTTTTTCTTTTCTTTAAGTTAGCAATTGGAGTTGGGAAAATTATCTATCTATCTATGAATATTTGGGAAAGGATTGCAATAACAATTTCCTGATAGAATAGGTCAAACAATTCCCAATTTTCAAGGCGCTATTGAAGAATCAATTTGAAAAGAAATTGCTGCATGTTTGACCTATTCCTACTACAGGTAAACCCACTATTTTTACAGCCAGCTGGGCATTGCCAGTGGATTCTTGGAGTTCACTGAATGATAAATAAGTAGGTGCAGGTTGGTATGTTGCAGCTTTCACATCTTATATCTCTATGTTTCCCCCTTGTATTAGTCACTTAAAAAATTTAGTAATTCTGCCAGAATATTTCCAGCTAGTAGAAGTAATTGACTATTTTTCCAACAAGGGTATTATCATTAAGAAATGTCTGCATGATGCATAAATCCTTCATGACTGTGAAAAATGGGTTTTTTTTGAGATAGTTTTATGAATTTTTAATATTCCAAGTAAGAACTATTAGAAGGAATATTTCACCCATTGCCCTCAGACCCCTACAAGGTGCATTGCTCCTTGATCCCATATCGGGGTCCCCACTCCCAAATCCAAATAAATTTTTTGATTACAAGGGGACAATAGGGAATATGGATAGAACTCTTGAGCGTGCTTGCTAAGATGTTATTATTGCACAACTTGCTAATAATCTCTTTAGATGAGACAACTTCTATATTTGATTTGGAGCACCTTCTGTAAAATGTGCACTCTGTCATTTTGTGATAGCTGTTGGAGTAAGTTAATTTTGAAATTTTAATTATGTAATTTGTATTTGAGCAATTTTTTCACTTTGAAATAAGTTTTGTTGCAATGCTGGGTGATTTGTTGTAGCAATCACATTTCTCAAGACCTTGTTATGTTTGAGACTCATTGATTATTGCATGTCGATCTATTGTTTTTGCTGTTTGTGCATGTTTGTTATCCATGTGACTATATTTCCTATTTCATTCCTCACTGCTAGGTCATTTTCTTATAAAAAATGAACAATATGAGGATGCCTCTTCCTGCACAAAGGCCTCCTATAGCATCTATGACACCCCCATCTTCTAGCTCACTGGTGAGTTTTACTTAGGATTATGTTTAGTATCTATTCAGTGATGAGCTATGAACTGTGTTGTTGGACACTCATGCATTATGATATCCACTAGCTTCAGGTCCTAAATTTGGTAAAATATGAGCATTGCAGTTGACAATTTCTAAATTCTATCGATTTTGGACATATCATTTTTTATTGCTTTGGAGGCATTTGCCAGCTTTCTCATTTTTAATTATGTTCAGTTTCCCATGTTTTAAAAGTTTGTTCAGTACATGCATCTGTGACTATACCATATTTTCATATATATATATATATATATATATATATATATATATATATATATATATATATATATATATATATATATATATATATATATATATATATATATATATATATATATATATATATATATAGCTTTGCAAACTATGATTTAGTTTACAAGAGCATAGGTCTGGAATTGTTGTATTCACTTTTTTAAGTCACTAAAGGTATGAATATTTTCATTGTGATTTGAATATTGAGTTATCTTCTCTACAACAAGCATGGTGTAATTTAGTCCTATGGAGTTGCTAATGTTGACAGTGCATTGTACACTACTAAAACTATGTACGTGCACCCGAGGCAGGGGGTTTTAGGGCGGGTGCGTGCATCCAGGTTATACTGAAAAGTTTAAGTTAAACAACAACAATTCAGAAAATGAAACATCAAGGATTTAGAAAATGAAACAAGAAGAATTTTAGAAATGAAATAACTATAGGAAAATGAAACAACAAAAAATGGAAAACTAAGAACTTTAAAACACTGGACATTCATTTGAAAATTAGGAAAAAAAACAAAATCATTTATAAACCCTACCGTTTGCTTAAAAAATCTTTTCAACAAGGTGACAAATCTTCCTCCTCTTTTGCTTGCTCCTTGTCACTCCTCTTTGACATGTAATTACTTTTTGATCTGGCAAATATGAAAAGAACCAGAATTTTTTTTTTTTTGTAGATTTGTGGTGCTATTTGCCATGAGATAAGTTGGCAAAATTTGTTGATTTCCACTGAGAAAACTATGAATTTCTTCCACTTATTTGATCCATGAGTCTCTGGCAGGAAAAATCACACCTCCAGAAAGAACTTTATGTGTTTGTAAACTATGGACCTAAATTGATATAGCTCTGTTCAAACAATCTTAGCTTCTAATCTAAACTTTTGTTCTGTACTCAATAAACTAGCTGTGTGGTAGCACATTTTCTGATTAGCACTCATAGCTTTTACTAGCGATCATTAGATGTGCTAATAATTTATTTTGAGTATTTCGTTAAATTTTATATCAGTTTTCTGCTAATGTCTTGTTGAAGAATATGGCTTATCCTATTCTATTAGAGATAATTACAAGAAAGGACTGATTAAGAAATAATTGTGTATAATATATTGAATTACCATTTTGGTCTTTGATTGTGCTATGATTCCAATCATTGATCAAGAATATTTCTTACATTCATGCTAGTGATTAAGATTTTTCTGTCATATATTTGGAACCTAAATGGTAATAGTACTAAATGAATGTTTAATTTTACTGTTTAATAGGTATAAACATGGTATCTATCCGAATGGAGCTGATTGTCAATATAGGCACCAAAAGATGCCTCCTCCACCTCCTCCTATAGAAGAAGTTTTCTAGAAACTTCAGCAATGGGCGACAGTGACAAATGGTGAGAAAGCTCGATGAGTGGACCTAAAGATTGACCTTGATGAGGCACTTTGGTGGGGTGACTTGATGATCAAACTCAAAGAGTCAACTTGGTGAGTATACTTGAACAATTGACTTGGTGGGGCAAGTTGGCGAGCCGACTTAGCAAGTCCACTTGGTTAGGCGAGATGGTGAGTCAACTTGGTGCGATGACTTAGCGAGCTAACTTGGTGAGTGGACTTAAAGATTGACCTTGATGAGGCACTTTGGTGGGGTGACTTGATGAGTGAACTTAAAGAGTCAACTTTGTGAGCGTACTCGAACAGTCAACTTGGTGACATGACTTGGTGGGCTGGCTTGGCAAGCCGACCTGGCGTGCGTACTTGAACAATAGACTTGGTGAGCTAACTGAAAGAGTCAACTCACTGAGGTGACTAGGTGGGAGTGACTCGACGAGTTGACCTGGAGAGTGACTAAAGTTAAGAGCCTCTATTATTGAATTCTCTTCCCTATCACCCATATTCATTTCCTTTGCCATTCATGCCTCACATGGGAGTCTTTTTATATGATGATTTATTGTCAATCATGTCCATTTGCTACCAAACAATTCATATTCTACAAATTTGAGATGCTGGAACTTTTATGGATGTGCAGGCCATTGAAACATACTGTAGGGAGGATGATGAACTTATTCCAAAAATAAGAAGGTAAAACTGGGGTGGGGATGATACCCACAAAATCACTGGAGTAATAATGTTTAACCACTTCTGATGGTCTACCCTATTAAAGGCTTTACACTGTATCAATAGTGACCTAGTTAAAGGATTTCAAACACTTAACATAAAGTGTCACCCTGTTAAAGGATTTAATCACCTAATGAAAGGATCTTCAAAATAGCTGCTAAGCTAACCTATTACCATAGGGTTTTATTTCTAATACAATTGCTGGAGAGTATTAGGTATATTTAAACTTGATAGCTTACAATCCTTCGATTGCTGAATACAGGCACTTGATTTGCTTTCTGTGAACTTGATCCTCTGAGATCTGATACTCTTTGCTCTGAAATAGTTTTCCTTGCATTCTCTCATCCATCCACACTTTTTGTTCAATGTGATTTCATCTTCCTTATAAAGACATTCAAAGACTTAGGGTTAGGTATGGATCTACGATCCATATTGAATCTTTATTTCCCGCTCATTCCTTGCATTTCACTTATTGGTTGCATGATTTCTGCATTTTTCTTATTGGCTGCATGTAGATTACATACAAAAGATTTGATCTTATCTTGAAATTCGTTAATATGTCAGCCATGAAAATGATTTACATATGAATTTGTAATGTTACAAACTTATATGTGCATTCTGTGTTGCTCGGCACTTGCTATTTCCTGATGCTCGGTACTTATAACAAACTGGCTTACTCGGCATCATCTGTGACTCAGCACTTGTTTCATGCTCGGCACCTGAAGTCACTCAACATCTGTTCTTCACTCGGCACTTGATCTTTACTTGACATCTAAAAGCTGCTCGACACTTGAAGACTTTCCTGATGCGGCTCATGTTGTGACTTGGCATACATGATGTACTCGGTTCCAATGTAGAATGTGATTAAGTGTGTTGGCACTCAAGTGTCAAAAACCATTATGAGGTTAACAATCTCCCCCTTTGACATGAGTGACAAAAACACTTAACTGACCTTATGAGTACATTCACTAACCTGCTCAGTGTTATACAGAGGTTGAAAAAACCTTACTCAAAATTTACAATATACAATATACAATATATACCTCAAAAATTTTGTAACTCCCCCTGAGTTGATTGTGCCATTATCTGTGAGTTGATTGTGCTATTATCTATATATCATGCTCCTCCTTTTATCTTTTCTCCCCAATTAATTCATCACATAATAACTATATCTACATCTCCCCCTATTTTACTCCTTTCTCTCCCCCTTTTTGACACTTATGTCAAAGAATGTTTAAGGGTTAAGACCATATTTAGCCAAAAATGTGTTGTTTACCTCCATAATCATCCTGAGAGCTACATCCCAATTGTTTAAAGCAATTTCCAGTGACTTATGCTGGATGGCAGTCTCGGCAACAAGATGAATAAGTCCATCTGAAGTAGAAAGATTTGGGTCTTTCTTGAGAACAGTTTCAGCATAGACTTGCTCTTTATGGAGTATTTCTAAATGTGGGGTAATGGAGGACTGGATCTATATAAATTTTTCCTTGATATTGGCCTCTTCTACTGTTAACACAACTATTTCCTTTTGAGTGTGAAGCATTTGGGTAAAATACTTCTCACTTTGAGCTAGATCTTCAGGTAGCTACATGCTATAAACATTTAAATTTCTTTCCAAGATCATTATCTTTTTCCTTGTCTCCTATGTGAAGTATGAAAAGTCACACAACTTTTTGTACGATGAGAATATATTCTCAAGTACCTTTTTCACTTTGTCAATTAGCTTTTCCAATTCAACCTGTGAAAATGCTATTTCACTAGATACTTTCTCATTCACTTTCCCTTGAAATTTTCTTTCAGACCATTCCATAAGTTTTGTATTTGTTTCTAGGTCTTCATTTGTCCCCTAGTCAACAATATCTGTCAATTGCTCCATGATATGCTTTGACTCATCTCGTGACTGCAAATTGAAGGCATCCATAAAGATATCCTTAATCTCATGTAGTGTTTTCTTTTGTTTATACTCCTTTCTAAGTATCTCTTATCTTTTTCTCCTATTCAGTGCTTCCTGCACCTCATTGATTTGATCAATGGTTATTGATTTTGAGTCATAGCTTGGTATTACTATCTCCTCATCTAATTCAGGGTCTCTATAGTGAAGTACCCTTGCAATTCTAGTAGAGCTAGATCTTGGAGCTATTATTTGCAATGGTTGATGTGAAGGAGTCCCTGAGGCAGGCAAATTTATCAAGGTTGTATTGCCTCTTGCTCTTTAGGAGTTTCTTCTATTTTCTCCTCCTGCTGTCTACCATGATCAATTATTGTAATTTGTGAAAGTGCACCTTGTGTTTGTGTTGTAGGATCAGATGTAATAGTCTGTCCTATTTGTTCTGGTTCTTTGTCTGTTGTTGCACTTGTTTTCTGAACTGTGGTGTCAACTATGCCTATTGAAACAATTGTTGGCATCTGAAGTTGATCACTAGTAGCTGTAGAGATGATGGAAAGTGGTTCTTGTGGATTCACCTTATCTTTGACTATACTTTCTACTAGTTTTTGTAGTTCATCCATAATGACCAATACTGGATCTGCATACAATATTGCTTGTTGTGTAGATTGGTCAAGGATTCTTTTGAGATCCTCTACAATTAATGGATTGATGTTCTTAGTAGAAGTGTCAGGAACATCCATTATGGTTATAGTTTCTGTAGGTATGATCAGTACATGAGGAGGGCTAGAGGGCGGCAATTGTGTGTCTTGCACACTCTAGTCTGGTTGCTGCTCTTCCTTAGCTATTGCCGTTTCATCATGTTTGGGTGTCTCTTCCTCCTCTATTTCTTTCTTCTCTTCATCTTTCTTTTCTTCTACCTTCTTTTCTTCTTCTTTCTTCTCTTCTTCTTCTTTCTTCTCTTCTTCTCATTTCTTCTCAACTACTGTCTTCTCCTCTTTCCTCTTTCTTCTTTCTTCTGGTGGAGCAGTAGCTTCTTCCTTGTATTCTTCTTCAAAGAAATCTTCAATCTTTTTATACAAGTTTTTCCATGATCTTATTGTTCTTTGAACAATATCTTCCATCTTATTTTGGAGAATGAAGAATGCCCTATACTTAGGTGTAAACCTAGAATTATGCCTTTTAACTGCTTTCTTTATTTTTTCCTTGGTCAAATTAGGCAGTACATTTTCTAGGGTTGATTCCTTCATTTCCTTCTCCATTTTCAAGCAAAAATGTCATCTATCATCTACAATTTTAGACAGTTCTTTTGGCAATTGACCATCTAGTTCAATAGGAGTGTATTTGAACTGTGCCATCATTCTATAAACTAATTCCTCTATCCTATTCTGTTCTTCTTTGGTAAACTTATTGAAATCAACTTTATGAATGTTACTTAAATATCCACTACCAAACTTTTTACATAATGTATCTACTGAAAAATGGCTTACCTTTTCAGATTGATCTTCTTCATCAGTATTAGATTGAGCCACATATTTCCTTCTTTTCCTTGGCTCTTCCTATGTTGTCTTGATTGGTTTCTTCTTTGTAAATTCCTCTTTACCCTTTTGAGTGGAGGCCCTTGTTGCAACTCTTGTTGTTGGCTTTTGAGGTTATGGCATGGAAACTTTCTTTGTTTTGGGCTTAGCTGGAGGCTATACTATTTCCTTTCTCTTCTTTGGCTCAGCTTTAGTTGGTGCTTCCTTGGCTTCTTCTTCCTTGGCACCTTCCTCCTTGTCTTCTCCTAGGTCTTGAGTTAATTTTATTGGGCCTTGTTCTTGTTCATCTTCATCATCGTCTTCTTCTTCTTCTGCTTCAGCATCAATTTCTTCACCAAATTTCTTCTTGATTTTCTTCATCAATTTGTCTTTCTTCTTCAATGTGGAAGAAGTTTTTAATTCCATATCCATTTTTGATCTTATCACATCATAAGTGCCAAAATGTGAAGCACTTTTATCTGTCTCTTTTGCCAATAATGCAGTTATTGTTGCAGAAGCTTCATCAATATTGACTTCATATCCAAATGGTCTTAGCCATCTTACCCTTAGTATTACTACTTGGATATAGGTAAAATCAATCTCAACTAAGAAACATATATCATTAGTATGTTTTTCCACTAAGGAAACTGGTATTCTTGATCTTTGCTTCATGGATTTCTTGAAATCCTCAAAATAGCTTGTCATCAAGGTGTCAAAATTTTCTCCCATCTGCTCTATATATTCATTGATTTGAGCAATGATGGTTCTATCATTCCTCCATGTCACTTTTCCAAAAGAGGGAAACTCATTCTGAACATAAAAGAATATACAAACTAGAATTGTTTCAAATTTGCATTGAATACCCTTTGTCCTTCTTATGGCAGCTAGATTTTCATTAATCTGTTGTAGTTGCAGTTTTGCAAGATCATAAGTATGATCCTTTTTCACCAATTTATAGCCTACATCTACTACAATACATGGTACACTGTTGAGTCTACTGGATTGATAGAACTTATGAGCGATGACTCTAACAGCAAATTCAACAAGAGGATCGTGAATGGTGTGAATTGTCATTCCTCTTTTGTTCCACTAGGCACCAATGTTCTTTTCAATGACCTCCTTCGATTCACTTCTCAAGGTCTTATGCCAATGTAGGGTAGGAAATCCAATTACCCTATGTATGATTCCTTTGGTTAGCATGATGGGAATATCTTCTAACCACAAATTACCACCATGAATTTTGCTCAGCACAAGTCTAACCCATTCTTTCTTGAATATGGTAGGAAAGCTCAAAACTTGTGTCAAACCCTTTCTTTCAACAATTTTGTATTCATCTTTTAATACACCATTGACACACAACTTTTCATAGGCTTGCCTTATCTCCATATCTCTTAGGGCTCCTATCTTACAGTTGTAACATTTTCTCATGTCTTGGACCGTTACAACTTTTGGGGGAATTCGGGAAAGAGCTCCTACTGGGTCATTTTTGTATGCAACTTTGGGAATGGGTCAAAAATCAGGTTGCCTAACCTCATTTGAAACTAACTGAACTTCAAACATTTTTTTATCATGGGATTTCATAGAACTTGACGCCATTTATGCAAACTAGGGTTTTCTTAATAGAAATATGAAACTGCGTAGCTTGGCACAAATGAAAATACCTTAAGATTGATGAAAAACGTGTTGAATGAGGTTGAAATCTACTTGAAATGCTAGATTCTTGCTATGAAGTCGCTCTAGTCTTTTTCCTCTTCTTTGCTTCTTGATCATGATGAGGAAAACTAATTGAAATCACGATAATATACCCTATTTCCATCGCATTAAATGCTCAACTACCAACTCATCTTTTGAAGAATTTTAACATTACTTGGTTTGCACTACATTTCTACTTTACTTGGCTTCCATTAGAGTTAACCAACTCGGCATCAGTTATCAGCTCGGTAGCTGTTAGGAACTCGGCATGTGTTAGAGTTTTACTTGGCATCCAAAGATAGCTAGGAAACAATATTTATTTGTCTTGACATCTTGTTTTATGCAGATTCATACTTTGCATTACTTCTTTGTCTTGGGGCTGATGTGTGATATAATTTTGTATATCAGTCCCATATTCTTTTCATACTTAGTTTGATGAAGTGTTATCACTTGACCCATTGGGTGAAGTGATCCCTCCACTTGATGTGTTACACTCATCTTTCTTTTTCCAAGTCTTATTCACTTGCCCCCTTATCTTTTCGACATCAATCTTTTCTTTGCCCTTATTTTCTTCAGTCTTGGGTGCCTTTGACCTTGTAGGACAGTTTCTGCTGGTATGACCAATTTTCAGACAACTCAAACATGTGATTTGGTTCAACCATCTCTTATAGTTCCCTTTGAAATGTGTTCTTATGCAATTCTAGGGTATATGTCCATATTCTTGACAATAATGACAGTTATACCTGGTATTGTAATCCCAATGATAATGACTTTCATTTCCTTTTGTTTTTGTTGGTTGATTTGATGTCCACATAGGCTTTGATTTGCATTCAAATGCCCTATGTCCATACTTTTTGCAATTATAACAATGTCCATCAAATCTTTGTGTCATTGTGATATTGGATCTGCAATCTTGTGTCATATGACCTTGCATGTTGCACTTGTGACAAAAACTCTTACTCTTGGGTGTGTTTGATTGATTGAATCTTCTATTCCTGCAAACATTAGCAGTATGCCCCTTCTTATTACAGTAATGACAAATGGATTTTGAATCCTTAACTTTGTCACTTCTTTGTTTAGCAATCTTTGATGATTCTCCAACTTTAGTACTGTTGTATCCAAGTCTTGATGTATCATGGGTGGATTTTGGAAATTTCATCAATTGTTTAAAATACTTGATGGCTTCACTTGACTTGTTGAGATTCTCTGCTACCTCTTTTTCTTTGTTCAATTCATTCTGCAGTTGTTCATTTTGCATCTTCAAAGTAAAGATCTCAATATCTTTCACATTGAGTTCATGATGAAGGTTCATCATTTGGGCAAGTGTATCCATCTGCATGTTTGAGATCCTTGTCAATTCAGTACATTTTTCTTCAAGTCTATTTGCAAGATTTCTTTTGTCATTTTCCATCATGACTTTATCCTCAACTACTCTTTTCTTTTTTTCAGTGATTTCACATAACATTATGGCCTATGACTCATGTTCCATCTTGAGAGATCTTATCTCATCTTCTTGAACTTTGTTTTTCTCCATCAGTTCTGTGATTGCTGCATCAAATTCTTTTGTGCTTCCATTGGCAAACACTTGTGTGGTATTGACCTCCTTGTAGTGTATATCATTTTCAGCTATGGCTATCTCCTTTCTTCTTTTTAAAGATTTTCTTAATTCCACTCTTGCTTCCTCTACCTTTTGTAGAGCGAGATGTACGTCTATCACCTGGTTTTCAATGATCTTGCCAAGTTTGAAAACTTCCATCTTTAGATCTTTTCCTCCAAGCTGATAAACTTTTCTTTGTGAGAACTTGATCTCTCTGATACCAATTGTTGGAATATTCAAATATGAAAGAATACTTATGAGAGAGGGGGGGGAGGGGTGAATTAGAAGTACTATGCTTTGATCTATAAAACCTTTTATCTGAAAGTAAGTTGCATGCATATGAATAAATTAAATAATTATAAGAAACACATATGCATCACCACATAACACATGAGATTTGGTAACCCAAAAACCCTTCTAGAAATAAGAATGTAAAACTGGGGTGGGGATGATACCCACAAAATCACTATAGTAATAATGTTCAACCACTTTTGATGGTCTACCCTGTTAAAGGCCTGCCCTGTTAAAGGCTTTACACTGTATCAATAGTGACTTGGTTAAAGGATTTCAAACACTTAACATGAAGTGTCACCCTGTTAAAGGATTTAATCACCTAATGAAAGGATCTTCAAAATAGCTACTAAGCTAACCTATTACCATAGGGTTTTATTTCTAATACAATTGCTGGAGAGTATTAGTTATATTTAAACCTAATAGCTTACAATTCTTCGATTGCTGAATACAGGCACTTGATCTGCTTTTTGTGAACTTGATCCTCTGAGATCTAATACTCTTTTCTCTTAAATAGTTTTCCTTGCATTCCCTCATCCATCCACACTTTTTGTTCAATGTGATTTCATCTTCCTTATAAAGACATTCAAAGACTTAGGGTTAGGTATGGATCTACGATCCATATTGAATCTTTGTTTCTCGCTCATTCCTTGCATTTCACTTATTGGTTGCATGCCTTCTGCATTTTTCTTATTGGCTGCATGTAGATTACATACAAAAGATTTGATCTTATCTTGAAATTCGTTAATATGTCAGCCATGAAAATGATTTACATATGAATTTGTAATGTTACAAACTTATATGTGCGTTCTGTGTTGCTCGACACTTGCTATTTCTTGATGCTCGGTATTTATAAAAAACTAGCTTACTCGGCATCGTTTGTGACTTGGCACTTAAATATCACTCGGAACTTGTTTCATGCTCGGCACCTAAAGTCACTCGGCATTTGTTCTTCACTCGGCACCTGATCTTCACTCGGCATCTAAAAGCTGCTTGGCACCTGAAGACTTTCTTGATTCGGCTCATGTTGTGACTTGGCATACATGGTGTACTTGATTCCAATGTAGAATGTGATTAAGTGTGTTGGTACTCAAGTGTCAAAAACCATTATGAGGTTAACAACGTCCTATAACTAGGCAACACTAGTCTACCCAAAACCCAAAACAATAGCATAAGAATACACAATGCAAACACATGTTTTGGTTTTGCTAAATTTATATACTTGAATTAAATGTAGAGGTTTCAGTTTACGTTTTCCAATTTGGATATCAAGTGGAGAAATTTCATGTTTTACCTAACCCATGTATTTATTGATAGATAAAAGTTTCTTCCTAAAACCCTTAGAATCAACTTCCATTATTCTAATGATGAATTGTTTATATAAACACTAGTTGAAAAAAGACCCCCATCAATTTTAAATAATAATCGAGAATTTACCAATTCGTCTTCCCAATTAAGAATCATTAAATCGAACCTATATTATTCCACTATAATATTTTAAAATAATTTGTATTAAAAGTAATGCTCTATTAATACAAACCTTTTATTAATACAATAATTATTTATTATAAATTACATATATACATATATACTTTTATATATATATACATAAATACATATATATATATATGTAATTATAATAATAACAATTTTTTTATTTATAGAAAATGAAATATATAAAAATTAGAATATTGAAAAACAATTTCATATAGCATAAAGTGTTTTTGAAAAAACACATAAATCAATTTAGATACTACTGTTGCGGCATGCAGAGCTATGCTATCACAGGGCTTGCGGCGGTAGCAGGTATGTAGTACTTGCTAATGTCACAGTACCTGTGACGGTGGGTATTGTACACACGATAGAGCATGTGGGGCACGGGTTTCGTCCCTCCCACTGCACATAAACAAAATATATACTTTTATTACTTTTTCTCAGAATGCATTTCGATTAACATTTTAAAAAAAAAAACGTATTCAATTAAATTGTGATGCGATTTTATCCGTTCCCACTGTGATATATCATTTATGACATTCGACTTTTAATTAAATAAATCTATATATATATATATATATATATATATATATATATACACACACATATGTATGTATATATATAAGGTATATATATATATATATATGTATATATATATGTATGTATGTATATATGTATATATATATATATATGTATGTATGTATGTATATATGTATATATATATATATATATATATGTATGTATATATGTATATATATATGTATATATATATATATATGTATGTATGTATGTATATATGTATATATATATATATATATATATATGTATGTATATATGTATATATATATGTATGTATATATGTATATATATATGTATGTATATATGTATATATATATGTATGTATATATGTATATATATATATATATATATATATATACACACACACACACACAGAGTTTTATACAGCATAAATATAAAAATGTATACTCATGTAGATCTGAAAAAATATATATTTTTTGCACAAAGAATATATATATATATATATACAATTTTAAGAGTTTCTCATAAATATTTTCTCTCTAAATTTACTCAATAATTTTCTAATGGATTTGGCTACAATTTAAACCCTAGCCCCGTATTCTTTTCAGATCTATGCATACAAAGTTTTTTCAAATCAATTTTAACTACCCATATTGAGAATGCATACAATTAAAATAGAAAAATCCTCAGAAAACATATGGAAGACACGAAGAAGACAGGGAATGCAAGATGCAGAAATATCATAAGTAAAATTAGAAGAACCTACCCAGATTCTGATACTAATTCGCTTCCTCAGAAAACCCGCAGAGCAAGCTCCTCCCTTCTTTAGAGTTCCTGAGTCCTTCAATGCTCCAAATGCTCTCCAAACGCTATGTCTAAGCTTCTAGGAATGCTTGATTATAAAGAGCTCTTAGGAAGCACCTAGAATGTCTCTAGAAATAGCTAGAAGGTGTCACCAACTAAGCATGTGTCTTTTCCAACCTTCTAGATGAGTCATAAGGTTGTAGACACCATGTGCTTAATTGATGCACTAACCCCCGTGTTGTTGGCATATGAGAAATAGAAAGGTGTGTTAATTCCTATGCAAGCTTATAACTCTATTTTACTTTTATATAGCTTTTATTTAAATTTTCATAACTTTTATTTTAATTTTTATAACTTTTATTATTATTATTTATTTATTACTTTATTATTATTTTATTATTAATTTTAATTTCTAATTTTCTTTTATTTAATTATTTTCCTCATTTAATTCTCATTTAATTAATTATAATCAAAATACCAAAGATCATGATATTTTATATTAATTTTCTCAAATAATTAATTTATTAATTAAATCTATTTATTAAGACTTAATTAATAGAAAATTCACGATAGACCTCCAAGATAAAATATGAAAACCCATCATAGAGCAATTCACACAAAATCAGTCTAAAGGGTTCAAGATCATGAATATGTCATCTGACACATTCGGTGGGTAAAATATCCAGATACTTGTCCTACCTCACTAGGACAATTGGTTTAAGGGTTTGGGATTTGGACTTGAGAATTTATCTCCCATCTCTTATCATTGAGATAATGTAATAGGGTTTGCTCATCCTGGCAATTCAGGGAAGTCAATGTTTGGTACCTGCAACCTGTAGAAAAACCATGCATGTACATAGAATATATATAATGCTAAGCTAAACAGGAAATGGCAGGAAATGGTGCATCGTGTAGATCCCGACTAGCAGGTGACTATGACTCCCTTCCTTAACCATATCAAAAATGCCATACAATATGAAAACACGCACACCATACACATGCAAGTATGGGGTAAGTATCCATAATAAAGCACATGAAATAATAAACCATCTAACTAATCATCAACAATAACTGAAAGCAATGTAATGATTATCATGCATACATGAATCCATAACATAATGTCTGATAGTCTCAAAACAATACCACTAATCCATCAACATAAAGCTAGTCTAACATAGTCTGATAATGATAGCAACAATATGTCCAGAAAGATGTGAATGAGGGCAGGCACTACACATCAATTCGCTCACACCAATCATGCAATAAACCCAATACTAAAGATATTACATTTACATTTATCATACAACACCGATCTTATCTCTAGGACATACATAGGAGCACACTCCACCATAAACTAGAGATAGGTCATACTTAAGGTATTAGAATGCTTATTATGATGGCCGAGAATATCTATACCAGAAATAGGACTAAAAGATTCACTGAATCATAAAAAACCAAAGCTATCGATAGAAGAATCCTCATAGTATGTCATAGTTGATACACTAAAACCATATGATGAACTACATTACTACTTAGATGTCTAAAATATCAAAAGAAAACTTAGGTCCATAATAATCACCAAGTACCAATAGTATATTTCAAGCAAAACTGAACAAAAGTTGAGATATAAGTGCACCAAGATACATGAGCCATGAGGGGAACATTGTACACTTTCCTTAAAGTGCCAAGGGATGCTTAAAAACCCTCATTATGAATTCTGACACTATGCACAATCAAAAGTCCTAGGCCAATACTGATAGTCAAAAACAATTATCCAAACCTCTCAATAAACAATAGACACCACAAACCTGTTGTCATAGCTCTAACAAAGTTTGCTCGAATGTTTAAGAAGTAATTCATGGAGTTAGTGGTCCTGTAATGATTAAATCATGTTGCTTCTTTTCTTAGTTTCTATTTTAAGAAGCATGTATAAAATGAAATAATTAATAATATGTCTTGAAGATATGATTTAGAGTAAAAATAATAAGAAACAAGGGATCCAAGCATCAAAGTTCTTGCCTCTCGCATTGGTTTAGTAAGGATGTGTTTTCAAAGGATGGCAAATATGCAAAATTCTTGGGAAGATTTTGTTTTGAGTACCATATTGATCTCCATAATTGATATTCTAGTTTTCCTAAGAGTTTTGGAAATAGAGAGCAGAGAGAAATGTTGGAGATTTTTGGGAAAATCACAAGTGGCCTAAAATGAACAATTTTCTTCTATCGTTAAATTTAAATTTTACTATCAAATTGAACAATTTTTTTAGGGATTAATTTTAGATTTAGTTACTCATGTCAAATTAATTCAAAGAGTAATTCATCTTTAGCACAAATAAATTCCAACAACATTAACGATCTAACTCATCCTCAATTGGTGAAATTTTAACAAACAAAACAAAATTGAATCCCTATCCAATAAAACAAATAGCAGTAGCAGTAATGAGACTCTACAAGAAATGTTTGACATTAGGATTTAATTGATATTAGCTTGTAAAAAATGACATTTATCAGTTATAAGAATAAACCTCAATTTATAAATACTAATTATTTATTTAAAATTTAAGAAATGTAATGCTTAATTTACTTGAATGGTTTATAACACAATAGAAAAAATAGAGTTGAATCCAAGAAATTCATAACCATAAAATTGAATATATCCAAATATTGAACTCTTTAATATAAATTTATAGGAAAAAAAAACAATTATAATTTAAAAATGCATAAAATCAATTTTTAAAATGTAATACTTTATAAATATTTAATTAGAGATTTTTCAATCAATTGGAACAGTCATTTATTATGTGAAAATAATAGTTAAGAAAATACACTAAAACTAATTAATGCTACTTTTACCATGTAGAGAAAATCAAACCCACAACCCTTCATCCAATGCCATGTAAAACTAATATCTAACAAGCTTCAAGGGCATGTTTGATCTAGACTTAAGATAAAGAAAAAAACTATGTTTATAATGAATATGAATCACATACGTTGTCGTTCAAACAAGACCAAATTCAATATTTCAATTCATAATCCCAAACGTATCCATTAGGAAATAGAACCTTACATCCCAAAAAACTTTGAAAATGGAGAACTTAATAAAATCTGCAAATGAATATTTAGGACAAATAATTATTACAATTAACAGTGATTTAATAGCATAGTTGTTGTTAGGATAAACCACGGACAGAAATAAAAACTACATGCAAATATAACCAATAACAAAAATAATAGAACACACAGAAATGAACACAAGGCACCAAGATTTAACGTGGTTCACCCAATCCCTGGGCTACGTCCACCAAACAGCAAGTCCGATCTTATTACAATCCAGTGATTACAACCTAATTACAATCCGTAATCCCTTACAGCTCAATACTGCCGCAAGAACCAATTTCATATCACCACGTATAAAAAATACCCAACCCTAAGCCCTTTCTATACAAGTATTAAACCGCTTTAGGGTTATAACATGTCGGCCATATGTCAGCCATAATATGTCGGCTACTATTTATGAAGTATGTACAGTACTTTCCTGATCAGTCACCACAATCTAACAATCTCCCACTTGGGGACTGATCAAGCTCCACACTAAACAACAATCTCCCACTTGGAGACTGATCCTGTAGCAATACAACTACCGCATGGGGCTCCCACTAGATCAAACCACCCTGGACTCTGCTGTTCTTTTATTCACATTTAGTCTAAAAGACCAACTGAAGCTGAAGAGGAGTTCAGCTTCTCCCTTGTGACAACCTTTGTCAACATATCGGCTGGATTTTCATTGGTATGTATCTTCTCCAACTTTAACTATCCATCCTCCAAAACTGACCGAATGAAATGGTACCGCAACTGTATGTGTTTGGTCTTAGAATGCAAAGCTGAATTCTTAGCAAGATGAATGGCACTCTGACTATCTGTGAACAAATAATTATCCTTCTGAGGATGTCCCAATTCTTCCAAGAAGAACTGAAGCCATATCATCTCTTTGGCTGCCTCTGTAGCAGCAACATACTCTACCTCTGTAGTGGAGAGAGTATTAATCTTCTGTAGCCTAGAAACCCAGCTCACGGCTGCCCCACCAACAGTAAAGACATAACCTGTAGTACTCCGCCTGGTATCAATATCCCCAGCCAAATCTGAGTCAACATAGCCCTGTAAATCAGTAGTAGAGCCCCCAAAGTGTAAACACTTATTGGATGTTCCTCTCAAATATCTGAGAATCCACTTGACAGCATTCCAATGCTCAAAACCTGGATGACTCATATACCTGCTAACGACTCCCACTGCATGTGCAATATCTGGCCTAGTGCATACCATAGCATACATCAAACTTCCTACAGTTGAAGCATAGGGTACCTTGGACATCTTATCCTCCTCTTCCTGTGTCTTGGGACACATCTCCTTAGTCAATTTCAAATGACTAGGTAAAGGTGTGCTGACAGCTTTAGCATTCTCCATAGAGAAACGTTGCAGCACCTTCTCAACATAATCAGCTTGAGATAGCGTCAATGTTCTGTTCTTCCTATCTCTACAAATCTTCATACCAAGGATTTGTTTTGCTGCCCCCAAATCCTTCATAGCAAATGCATGTGCTAATTGGCATTTTAGCCTCTTAATATGATCCATGTTAGACCCAGCTACAAGCATATCATCAACATATAAACATAAAATAATGTAGCTATCATCATCCAACCTCTAAAAATAAACACAGTAATCTGAATGACACCTGTTATATCCATGCTTATGCATAAAACTGTCAAATTTCAGATACCATTGCCGAGGTGCTTGCTTCAGGCCATATAAACTTTTCTTCAATTTGCACACTAAGTTCTCCTTACCTTTGACCTCAAAACCCTGTGGCTGAGCCATATATATTTCTTCATCCAAATCACCATGAAGAAAGGCTGTTTTAACATCCATCTGCTCTAAATGCAAATCTTCAGTAGCCACAAGACTTAAAACAGTACGAATAGAAGTCATTTTAACAACAGGAGAAAATATCTCATCAAAATCAATTCCCTTTTTCTGTGCAAATCCTTTTACAACTAACCTGGCCTTAAATCTTTTCTTACCTCCTTCCTCTTCTTTCAACCTGTAAACCCATTTATTCTGTAAAGCCTTTTTACCTGCAGGCAACTTGCACAAATCCCATGTCTTTTTTTTTAGCAAAGAGTCCATTTCATCTTTCATTGCAGACTCCCACTGAATCTTAGTATCCACCTGCACAGCTTCATCATAACTTTTAGGTTCACCAGCATCAGTAAGTAAAATAGAATACAAAGAGGGAGAAAACCTTTGTGGAGGTCTAATTGGCCTTGTTGACCGTCTAACATTCACTGGTGTGTGTGGTATTTGTTGTTGCAGTGGTTGCACATCATGAGGAATGGCTGGAACATCATCTTTTGGAGTATCATCCAACACTACATAATCATCTTCTTTCTTCTCATGTTGCTGCAACAGATCTTTGTACAACACTTTTTCATTGAATATGACATCCCGGCTTCTTATAATTTTATGATTTTCAAAATCCCAAAGCCTATAGCCAAATTCATTAATGCCATATCCAACAAAGACACATTTCTTTGATTTAGCTTCTAGCTTGGTTCTATTTTCAGAGTCTATATGAGAAAAAACTTCACAACCGAAGGTCTTGAGAAAAGAATAACTCACCTTCTTACCAGTCCATGCTTCCTCTGGTATACCACAGCCCAAAAGAGTAGAGGGACCTCTATTAATCAAATATACTGCAGTATTGACAGCCTCCGCCCACATGTGTAAGGGCAACCTAGCATGCAACCTCATGCTCCTTGCGCGCTCCATTATAGTCTTGTTCATGCATTCAGCCACTCCATTTTCCTGTGGAGTCCTTGGAACAGTTTTTGTCTACGAATACCATTAGTGGAGCAATAATCTTCAAATTCATGACTGCAATACTCACCACCATTATCAGATCTGAGACATTTTAATTTCTTACCAGTCTCATTTTCAACCAAGCATTTCCATTTCTTAAAAGTTTGAAATACATCAGATTTCTGTCTAAGGAAATAAACCCATACTTTTCTAGTTGCATCATCAATAAATGTAACATAATAATGAGAGCCACCAAGGGAAGATACCTGAGCCGGTCCCCATACATCTATATGCACAAGCTCTAATTTCTCCTTTTTGTTTTCCTTCCCTGTCTTTACAAAACTCACTCTCTTTTGTTTTCCATACACACAACTTTCACAGAAATCCATATTCACACATTTTAGACCTGGTAAAACTTTCCTTGAATGAAGTACTTTCATACCTTTCTCACTCATGTGCCCAAGTCTATTGTGCCACAGTGCTGTATCAGAATCTACAGCAGCTATTTGTTCTCCCTGCTCAACTGCAGTAATTGTTCCTGAATATTCATTTTTCTCTGAAACAATCAAAGTAGAAGGAACAATATGACCTGTACAAAGATATAAGGTTCCTACTTTCACACCTTTTGCTACTACAAGGGAACCTTTTGAAACCTTCCAATTTTTATCATTAAAAGTAACTACACAACCCTCATCACCGAGTTGCCCTACTGAAATTAAATTTCTACTTAGTTTTGGAACATGTCTTACCTCATGTAGTAGCCAATGATTCCCATTCTGTAACTTAATCTTAATTTTTCCCTTTCCAACAATCTGACAGGGTTCATTATCCCCCAAATAAACAAGCCCAAAATCCCCTTGGACATAATCAATGAAATAACCTCTATGAGGTGTAGCATGAAAAGAAGCACCAGAATCTAAAACCCATGAATCATCAACACTCTCTAAAGACAGAAGCAAAGCATCCTCTTCGGATTTGTTACTTACCACATTTGCCTCTTTGTCTCCATCTGATTTATCTCCTTCATTTTTCTTTCGAGTCCATCAATCTTTCTTTTTGTGCCCTGGTTTCCCACAGTACCAGCAATCATTTGGTCCTCTCGATTGAGACCTCCTCCCCTTTGACTTTCCTCTTGATTTCCCACGATTTCCAGAGTTACTTCCTCTTTCAGTCATTCTGCCCCTGCTTTGTGCATTTAAAGCACTTCCTGATGTAGATCCACCTGAGGATTTTCTACGAGTTTTCTCACTTAAAATAACACCAATCACATCATCATATTTTAGGGTACTAGATCCAGGAACAGAATTACTCACTGCCATTACCAAGCCATTCCAGCTTTCAGGCAAAGAACACAAAATCAAGAGAGCCCTAATTTCTTCATCAAAATTGATACCCACAGAAGATAATTGACTAGTAATAGTATTAAACTCATTTAAATGATCTGCAACAGATCCACCTTCTTCCATTTTCATATTAAATAAATGCTTCATGAGAAATACCTTATTTGAAGCGGAGGGCTTTTCATACAGTGTCGCTAGGGTTTTCATCAAATCTTCTGTCGTCTTTGCTTTTGTAATATTAAATGCCACCGATGGTGCCAAGCATAACCGAATGCTTCCGAGTGCCTTTCTATCCAAAAGATCCCATTCAGCCTCTGACATAGTTCCCTGATTCTTGGCTTTTCCTTCCAACGGCTTCCATAAATCCTTCTGATATAAATAGTCTTCCATTTGCATCTTCCATAACTGGAAGTTCTGCCCATTAAACCTATCAACCCTCAGATTACCATCATCTGCCATTGCTCCCACTCAACCGTGAGACTTTCCTGCAGAGGATAACTGAAAAACAACTAGGCTCTGATACCACTTGTTAGGATAAACCACGGACAGAAATAAAAACTACATGCAAATATAACCAACAACAAAAATAATAGAACACACAGAAATGAACACAAGGCACCAAGATTTAACGTGGTTCACCCAATCCCTGGGCTACGTCCACCAAATAGCAAGTCCGATCTTATTACAATCCAGTAATTACAACCTAATTACAATCCGTAATCCCTTACAGCTCAATACCGCCGCAAGAACCAATTTCGTATCACCACGTATAAAAAATACCCAACCCTAAGCCCTTTTTATACAAGTATTAAACCGCTTTATGGTTATAACATGTCGGCCATATGTCGGCCATAATATGTACAGTACTTTCCTGATCAGTCACCACAATCTAACAGTTGTCATATGCACCTTGTAATAAACTGACACACATTCTATAAAATTTCTTCAAAAACTAATTTTCTCATTGCCTTTTTTGTCCATAGCTAATAGAACTATAAATAAATAGTAATATTTTAATTTTAAAAATATAATGAAATTATCAAACTTTAACAAATATAAAGAGGCTTCAAAAATCTTAAAATTTGATTGGTAAATTTTAAGTTAAAATGGATCAAATGAAAGAAATAGTTACTTGTCATAGGTAGGAACTAATACAAGAAAGCAAAAAGTAATTAATAAAACTATGTATCATTTATTTCAAAAAAAAAGTTATTGCTTATTTTGAAGTTCTATTTTTTTCAATGCTTATTTTCCATTATTAACCAAAAGATACAAAAATAAGAAAAAAAATCCAAATTTTCTTTTGCCCTTAATTATAAAACTATTTAATTGCTACATATACCATCTTTATAGTGGAGATGGTATTGGTTACTTCAAATCAAAGACCTAAAATTTTGGCATTGGTCCAATTGTTGACCATTATACTTATGTTAGAAATATAAAATAATTATCTACTACTAGTACTATCGGCATAGACAAAACTACAAACCAAGAAGTATCTAGAACAATACATACTAAATGATGCACCAATCCTTCACTATTTCACCAGTCCATGAATGATACAACTAATTATGATCTTCAATAGAAAGTAAATTTATTATGTATTCTTATATTAATAGACTAGGTCTATGATTAATAGAGTCCATATTTGAATTTTTCCTTTAGTTTATTTTCTCTTAGTTTTCTAACTATGTGTACTTAGCTTGTTATTGTATTGGGTTACTAGAAGAGGAGTGGATTTTGTGAGTAAAATACCAATTTAAGTCTTGTCCAACAATATGGGTACCTCTACACAACATTGTCTAATATCCATGTCTAATCTGCAGACAAAATGCAGCAAAGACCAAAAAAAAAAATGTCAAACATGATTCTTTTCCAAATTCACAAAAATATAGCTAAATTTTCTCAAATTTTTTTTTTTTTTTTATCACAAAATATACAGATCATGAAGATCAAATGCTGAAAATTTCAAAAAAAATCATTGTGTTTTCATTTGTTTGAAATTTAGTCAATGGTGCAATTTGTAGGGAGGATAGCTGCGTCCCTTCTGCACACTACCAAAAATATTTTTGAGTTGATACTAAAGGATTCTTCAACTTTTTTTTTAGTGTCAAACATCTACCATGCTACTAGGTGAGAATATAATCATAGTAGAGAGTTGAAGAACAACACCATGGGTGGATGAACTAGGCTAAGGAAAGGAATAAGCATCTTTATTTTGTAAAAGTTTCTATAGCTTTAAGATATAGAACAATTAGGTCTAGCTGAAAAGAAAAACTTGAAGAAAAAATAAAAAATACAAATTTAAAAAATAAAATGTATTGATTACATTGTGCTCTCTATTTTTCCAAAAAAATAAAAAATATATTGATTACATTGTGATTTCTAATTGATTATTGCACTATTATATAATTTATCTAACAAATCAATGCATGAACATAGAAAGATGAAAACTACAGTTACAATTGATAATTATGATTGAAATACAATCAAACTCTAAATAGAAGTTCTTCTTCAGCTGGACTTAAAACACGATCCTTACAAATTACACTTGTCATTCGCAAATCATGCACCAAACATAAGGTCAACATAATGTTAGAATTTATAACACTGACATATTTGTTTATCAATCAATCAATACTAACCGGTTACCAAACGAAACTTAAGGACCCTTAAATGTGCAATCGCAAAAAACTTTTTGATGTGTGACTCATTACAAAATGTACAATGATATGGAATCAATAATTCAAATTATTAAGATCTCTATAATTCTTAAAATGCTTGATGGTAATCTCTCAAAAGGAAATTCTCGTCGACACAAGATTACAAGAGGGATGTCTAGTTTATGATGGCAAGGATGTATTGCTTATCCACCATTCAAATTATTGGCAGATAGAAAATATCAAATTGTTAGTGGTCTCTTGGATTCTATAGCTTGTGAAGCTAATAAAACCTTTGAAGTTATATACATTTAGACAATAATAATTGAAGATGATAAGACAAAACACATTATAGTGGTTGTACATTTCCATGTATGTTGGCAAAAAACATCAAGAGAGTTTTGATACTAAAATCTAATCTGCATAGCCAAAAGGAAAAAATGAAATTTGTTGGTAAGAATATTATTCCCCTTAGAATCATTGGATAAAGAATAACTATAAAGTCATCTTATGAGTATGATGGGGGATGCCTACCTTAAAATGCTTATTGTTTCAAAAGTTCTCGGTTCTAATGAAAACTATCAAATGGTGTAATTCAATCTTGAAAATTTACTAGGTGATGAAGTTTTAAAATTGGGGATCAAAAACTATTCTTCTACCAGATCTATATTAGATCTATATTTCAACTCTTTTGTGGATCTAAAGGTTCAATTATATACCTAAAGGATTGGCCAAGAGAAAACTATGATTGTATATGACATAATCATGTTATGTGTTCTTTTGATTTATTTTTCATGGTGTTCACTTTTTTGCACACCATCTTGGTGCATATGCCTTACATCACAGAGGAATAGTTGACCAGTGAGGTTTGGATATGATGAGTAATGTTATGAAGACTTAGATTCATGTTTTGTGATGTGTTTAGATGCTACATCTCTGTTTACAAAAGTTTATTTGTAGTATTGCATGAGTTGTAGTTTATTTAGTGAAGACTAGTTACATACAAATGTGCAGGAAACAATTTGTTGGTAGTTCAATTGTATTTATAGAGAGAGAAGGAATTCATCTAAGAGAGATTGAATCATGGTTGAAGATGTGTTCATAAGAATATGTTTGTGATAGTGGATGTTTTAGATTATTCTGTGAAGGCCACTGAAGCGTAATTCTTTCGGGAAGTTGTAAATATATGAAACATGTATCATAATATCTTAGCGAGGTCCTATATTACTCATTGTACATTAGAGAAGCCTCAAGGATGACTTGTCAATTATTAGGAAAATTTATAAAGGAAAGAGATTTCCTTGGATTGTAGGTATCACATGATAACAATTGTAATATCACATTTTGATGTTAAGGATGCAAATTTGGTCATAGAATAACAAAAGATAGAGTTGGTGATTGTTTAGGAACCTCAAATAAACTATATCAGCAAAGGAGTTGTTGGATTGGTTAGTCTACTATTGTGATATTTTTTCCTAGAGATTTGTAAACTGTATAACAATTTTGAAGTAGTAGCTCTAACAAAGTTCCCATGCGACTCCTTAAGTCATCAAATTTCCAAAAACTACAACTTAGTGCTTAGCTAATTTTGGCTAGTAGTCATTGCTCAAAATTTTAAGTAGAAATTTGTGGAGTTGGTGGTCCTATGATCATTAAAAAAATTGTTATTTTTTTATAGCTATGATTCTAAAAATCATGTTTAAAATGGAAAAATTAATAATTAAGTGTTGAAGATAGAATATAGAGTAAAAATAATAAGAAATAAAGGAGAGAAAAATAATTAATAGAATTATGTATCATTTATTTCAAAAATAAGTTCTTATTTTCAACTTCTATTTTTTTCAATGCTTATTTTCAATTATTAAACAAGGGACCAAAAAAAATTTTAAAAATTCCAAAATTTATCTTTGCTCATAGTTATAAAACTACTTTTTAGTGCTACCTATATGTACAATCATTATAGGAGGAAGGTATTGGTTACTTCGAATCAAAGACCTAAATTTTGATGATCTAATTGTCAGATAAAAAATATTTCATGAAGAATGTTGATGTATTCCTAACCAACTTGGTTAGGTAGCATGTTAAATTGGATTATCAATGCAATCTATGAATCCTGACATCTTCGAGATTACTTTTTTGGGTCATATCTATGTTTAAATTGACTCATCATAGATAGCATTGGTTATCTTAATGTATTATTGTGATTAATATCTTAATCTTCAGTGACCTAGTTTATGTTGATGTATTGAATAAAATGATGAAATTATTTTTAAACGAAAGTAGTGGATGATGCAATGAGTATATAAGATGCAACTTGGTGTGTGGGAATGTTATATTTGTGATTAAAAGAAGAGGTAAGAGTGGAATTTTTTGTAATATATAATTGGTGTACTTGAGTGAAGATTTATTGACATATCAGAGTTTCTATTAGTCAACCCATAAGATATTGGATTGTTGTCCATTCTAGGGTTTTTACATTATTGTTGCAATTTTAAGGTTGTTTCTCTCTTTTGTATCTTTGAGTAGTGAACTCTAGGCAATGAGCTGAAAAGATAGTACATTTCTATTGTACCTTCAACTAGGCATATTTTCTAATAGATTATCTCGTGGGTTTGATCCCCATCATGTTTTTTCCCCCTAATAGGCTTTAACACAAAATATCTATTGTCATGCCTTATGGTGTTTTTTCTTTCTTTTCCTCAATATTTATGTTCCATATCTAGATTACTTTGGTGGTGAATTGTTCTATGGATTTAATTTTTTATCACACAATTGATCGGGTTCTCTTCTTCCAATTGTGAGTATTGCATTGATATTCCTAATAATAAAACAAAAAAATACAACATGAGCATGAATTGATTGAATCGAATTTAGATATGAATGAATAGTTCAATAATGTAACCTCAATAATCACAACTTCCACAGATTTGAAATATGTTTCCTTATTTGTATATAATAATATAGTCCACTACTATTGATATTTAAGTTTCTTTTTTATCTTAAAGTGTACTATCTCATAAAACTCGTCTCATATAAAACACCACCACAAATTCACAAATAATATGTAAGTCTAACAATCACATGCAACAAACCTTCACTTCCCCATCTAGATAAAAATGGTTTTAACCTCAATAATCACAACTTCCACAGATTTGAAATATGTTTCCTTATTTGTATATAATAATATAGTCCACTACTATTGATATTTAAGTTTCTTTTTTATCTTAAAGTGTACTATCTCATAAAACTCGTCTCATATAAAACACCACCACAAATTCACAAATAATATGTAAGTCTAACAATCACATGCAACAAACCTTCACTTCCCCATCTAGATAAAAATGGTTTTTCTTTATTTATATTGGTGTCTAAGCTACATCAGTTGGCTCGCACCAAGCATGCGATAAACCCAATGCTAAAGATATTACATTTACATTTATTGTATAACACTCATCCTATATCTAAGACATACGTAGGAGCACCCCACACCACACCCTAGAGATAAGTTGAATACTTAAGGTATTAGAATGCTTAGCATGATGAGTGAGAATATCTATACCAGAACTGGGACTAAAAGATTGACTAAACCGTAAGAAATCAAAGCTATCGATAGAAGAATCTTCATAGTATGTCGTAGCCGATACACCAAAACCTTCTGATGAACTACATTACTGCATAGATATCTAAAATATTTAAAGAAAACTTTGATCCATAACAATCACCAAGTATCGATGGTATATTTCAAGTACAACTGAACACCAATCAATATATAAGTGCTCCAAGATACACGAGCCATTAGGGGAGCATTTTACACTTTTACTAAAGTTCCAAGGGACACAAAAAGAAAAAACCTCATTAAGATAGGCTTTCACTTGTAGGCGATAGCCCACCAGAATTTCTTCACGCTGCTGCTTGTGGCTGGAACATTGCCGCCGGAACTTTATAGCCGATTACATGTTTAGTGCTCGCACACGGACCAAACACTCGGCAAAATGCATGGTTTGATGTGTATTAATTGTGCTTAGTCATGGTCCCAAATTAAATGCGTGTTAGACCACGCGCTCTTAACGTGTCTGCTTACGGGAACTAAAGGAGAGCAGAAGGAACACATGCTCTGCTATCATAGTGAGAAGCCGGCTATTGCTTTTGGAATTATAAATATCCCCCCTGGTGCAACCATTCGAGTAATAAAAAATCTTCGTATGTGTGGTGACTGCCACACTGCGACAAAATTCATTTCTAAGGCCGTTGGTAGAGAAATTGTTGTAAGAGATGCTAGCCACTTCCACCATTTCATGAATGGGTTTTGTTCTTGCAAGGACTATTGGTGATATTGGGTTTATCCAGTGATAGGAAGAAACTCATCGAGGCTTATTATCTTCGTCTTTGCATGCCTTTCTGCCTGTGGGAGCGTGTTGTTTGAATATCAGTACTTTTAAATGTTATGGCTGCAATTCAAATTATAATCACATCGCATGATGCACGAGAATTGGATTTGGCAAGTAACCCTGGTTTCAGTCTTTAATGTTGGAATATGTAATTTCAATTCAAATGAATCGTAAATGAATGTGTAATTTCAATTCAAATGAATTCTAAATGAATAATAGAAAATTCTAAAAATTTCAAAAGGATTATCGAATAGGGTTAGGTAAAGTTCTGGAAGTCATAGATAGTTTTAGAAAAGTTTATTTCTCCTATGTCAGTTAATGTGGTTGTTTCCAAAAATAATTTAATACCTCTATAAATAGAGGCAACATGTAATGTAATTGACATGAGAAAAATGGAGAAGGAAATATAATATATTTTGTTGTGCCACAACACATTGTTATTCTGTGTTACATCTTTCAGATTGGCATTAGATATATAGTGTGTTTCATCAAACAGGTATCAGAGCTGTCCTATGTTTCAACAATTGGTATCAGAGCCCAAGGTTAAAGATCATGGAAATATAAAATTTCAGAGCACAAGGATCAAAATTTTAGAGAGTTGAAGAGTACAAAGTCAATGACTAAAAAATACTGGTAATATTTGAGCTTGTGTGAATCTTTGTTAATATTTTGTGTTGAGAAGTTAAGATAGCAAATGGAAATGTAGATAAGACTGAAAATGATGGTTGTTTAAAGTTATAATACTATGAAGAGGAAAATGCATGACTTGATTTGTTTCAAATGTGTTATTATACTAGTTTGTAGAAAATGAATGAATGGAGTTTCATGTGTTAATTACTAAAAGGGGTAAATATTTATTCGTCACAAAAGCTTTGAAGAAGTTCATAAAGAAATCTTGAAAGGATGCAATAGTGAGTTGTTTAATCTCTTTTGTTTCAATGGGAAAAACTAGTAGAGTTCAAAAAGAGAAGACAAATAAGTTAGAAGAAGAATTAGTGATGGTGAAGAAAGAAAGTGCAAGATTATTGTGTGAAAAAGATATTTTGCAAAAGGAATTGGAAAAAGTAAGAAATGAAATGGGAGAAGAAAAGTCTAAATTATTAAATGAAATTAGGGTCCATATAGAGGCAATTGAAGAGCTAAAGGATAGGCTAAAATTTGTTGAAGTACATAATTGGTAGGTGAAGGAAACATGTAAGCTTAAAGAGAAAAATAAAGAATTAGAAGAAAAGTTAAATTTGTTTGATGATGCTAAGAAAAAGAACAAAGTTTTAAAAGAAAATGTGAAGAAATTGGAAGAGGAAAATAGTATGCTAAAGAAGGATTTGTCTACTTTGAAACAAGAGAAAGAATCTTTGAATTTTAAACCATTTATAAGTGATGTATCATGTGACACAAATGATTTGTGTGATTATGCAATTGAGAAATGTGATTTTGCTAAAGTTGAAAGTGTTTGTGATGAAAAGTGTAAGAAACAAAATGACAAGAAGTTTGCAGATTTTGTTTGTTATGATAATAATAGTATTGATTTGAAGATTATGGAAAGAATGGGTTTCAAAGGTAAAGGTCTAGGAAAGGATGAACAAGGATTAATGAATCCAATTGTGACTACAGTCAGGCCAAAATATGCAGGTCTTGGATATGATGTAGGTAGTGGAAAGATGAATAAAGGTTCAAGAGAATCAATTGAAAGCATAAAGATTGTGCAATGTTCACATTGTAATAGGAAAGGGCATACAAAGGATGACATGTTGGAATAGAGATTACAAAAATAATTCTATGACAGGTTGTATAAAAATAGATTGTGGATGGAGCTATGGATCGAGTTGGCGAAGAATTGCAGGAATGATCAAAGGTTTATTCAAGTACAAATGTTCAAGTGTAAGAAGGAATGCAATAGCATTGGGAAATAGATTAGAGAAAGGCATCAAAGTAGCAAAAGGTTATCGACATTTGTGACAGATGAGGCAAGATTATCAAGATTATTAGTGGATCCTATGAAAAGAGGAAATTGTTGGCAGCCAATTGTTGACTAAATGTTTGTAGAAATTAAAGGCCGTGGCCTTGGAAGACACTACTCATGCATTAACAAATATGAAAATTACATGGCACATTGGAATTTATATGCAAAAAAATTTGATAGTAGAAATTAGGGGGGAGTGTTAGAAATATTAATTTCTACTAAGAATTAATCATCTTGTTTCTAGATTATTAGGTTTAGGTTGTGTTGGCTAAATTATTTTCTAGATTATTAGGTTTAGGTTTAGAGTGTGTCGGTTGAAGTATTTTCCAGAAGTTTGAGTCAGCTGTAGTATTCTCTAGAAATATGTAGATATTTTGTCTTGTTGGCTAATGCTAAATCTCTCTAGAATATTGTACACTTGTCTATAAAAAGGCACTATGTATTCATTTGAAATCACGGCGAATTGAATACAATATATTTTTTATTGTGTCGACATTATATTGTTTGTGTTTTTTTATTTTTCTCATGTGCCTCAGCCCATTCGAATCGATTGGTATCAGAGCCTGGTTGGACAGAAAGTTGTATAGAATTTTGGATTGTGATAAAAGAGCAAGTGGTGTGTTGTGTTGCTAAATGGTGGAGGATTGTTTGTGAGAAAGATAATTGTTCTGAAGAAGATCGTATAGGAAGTGTTGAGCAAGAAATAGGGTAAGTCAGAAAAAAAGGTATGGTGCAGATTTTTATAATTATTTAATGGCATTTAAGAAATTATAATAACAGAAGAATATTATGAGGATTTTAGCTATCTAAAAGGGTTGTTTCAAGCTATTTGAAGATTTAATTTTGGAAGTAAAAAGATATTTAGAATTTTCTAAAAGACAGAGTGAATTGTGTTGGATTCTTGTGTTTCAATGGAGAAAGCTAGAAAAAGAGTAAAGAAGGAAAAAGATAGTTTGGAAGAAGAATTGATGAATTTTAAAGAGTCAAATTCAAAATTGATAAAAGTGTTCAAAGAAATTGGAAAACAAAATTATGAGTATTTGTGTCAACTTGAAGATTTAGAAAAGGAATTGATCAAAGCTAAACAAAAAAATGAGAAATTAGAAGAAATGTTAAAACTATATGATGATGACAAAAAGAGAAATAAAGATTTAGAAGAAAAGTTAAAAGTGTTTGATGATGTTGAGAAAAAGAACAAAGCTTTAGAAGAAAAGGTGAAGAAATTGGAAGAGGAAAATAGTATACTGAAGTTGAAATTGTTTAATCTAAAACAAGAGAGTATAAATTTGAAGTATAATCCATCTTTGTGTGATGTATCTTGTGACACAAATGATTTAAGTGATTATGGGAATGAGAACTATGATTTTTTTGAAGCTGAAAGTGTTTGTGATGAAAAGACGTTTGCAAATTTTGTTTCTTATGATAATAATAGTATTGGCTTGAAGATTATGGAAAGAATGAACATGGATTAAGGAATCTGGTCAAGACTACAGTTAGGCCAAAATATGCAGGTCTTGGATGTGATGCAAGTACTGGAAAGATGAATAAAGGTTCAAGAGAATCAATTGAAGACATAAAGATTGTGCAATGTTCACATTGTAATAGGAAAGGGCATACAAAGGATAGATGTTGGGATTTCAATCCATGTAATATTTGTGGCTTAAAGAGTCATAATGAAAAGATGTGTTGGAATAGGGAGTGTAAAAATATTTGTATGGACAAGTGCAAGAAGGATTTTATGGAAGGTTGTATCAAATTGGATTGTGGATGGAACCACGGATCGAGTTGGTAGAAGATTATAGGTGCAATCAAAATTTTGTTTAAGCATAAATGTTCAAGAGTAAGAAAATTACAACTTTGGAAAGTAGACTACAAAAACACATCAAAGAAGAAAAAGAAGGTTATCGGCATTTCTGACAGATGAGGCAAGCAACATGCATGTATTAACAAAGGCATTATTGTTGGAAAATGGAATTTTGGCATTTGAAAAAAGAAAACATTTTGGCATTTGTATGTAATAAAATTTTAGGTTGAAATTAAGGGGGAGTGTTGGAATGTGCAATTTCAACTCAAATGAATTGTAAATGAATAATAGAGGATTCTAGAAATTCCAAGAGGATTATCGAATAGGATTAGGTAAAGTTCTAGAAGTCGTAGATAGTTCTAGAAAATTTTATTTCTCCTATGTCGGCTAATGTAGATGTTTCCAGAAATAATTTAAGACTTCTATAAATAGAGGCAACATGTAATGTAATTAACATGGGAAAAATGGAGAAGGAAATATAATATATTATGTTGTGCGGTAGCATATTGTCGTTTTGTGTTACATCTTTCAGATTGGCATTAGATCTTGTGTGTTTCATCAAATAGGTATCAGAGCTGTCCTATGTTTCAACATTTAGGACATGGATTCAAGAGAATTTCTGAATGAGAGATTAGAACTTTATCATTTTACTTCCACTTAGATTTTTCATACAACATTTCAAATTGGAAAAGAAACACATCAAAAGTTCTTGTTATTTGAGAGTCAAATGCAGTGGCCAAGAGTAATGTCTAGAACTACAAGTGGACTCAGATTTGGATCTGTAGCCCATAAGTCCATGCATCATGTTTATTACCTAGAAAAACATACATGTTTGTTACAAATTTTGATGCTCTTAATGCCCAACTTTGTGATAAGTAGTCAAATTCAAACTCTATTTATGCCCAATTTTGTGAACATTAGTCAGTAGAATAAAAGATAATTTCGTATACAGTAGAATTAGTACCTCCTAAAATCATTTAAGCTTTTGATCAGTCTGATCACATTCTGAAGTGGGGCAATAGTACTATGACAACACAAACAACAGTAGAGAGTTGGTGGTGTACAATATTATATCCAAGTGGTCTAATCTTTCAAAAGAAATTTTGGATTTATAGTTAGATACTTCAAAATTTTCCAAATCAAATCAAAACATATAGAATAGGGTGATCTATTTGAAAAAGAGGGGTTAAAATTTATTAAGACATAAAGAAATACAACAAGGAGAGTTCAATCAAGGAGCTCAATCCTAAGCAACAAGGTCATCAAATTCTTATACCATGTCAAATGGAAGTTGCCCCCTATCCATAATATTCCAACTCGGAGCATGACTAGAAGCCCATTTGGCTAAACAATCAGCAGCTCTGTTCCATTCAAGAGGAATATAAGTAAACCTCATGTACTGAAAAGAGGCACTAAAGAGAATAATCTGATTAACAACAGTGGCCAGCTACCAACTAACATCCTCAAGCTCCTGTGAGGAAAGCAAGTTCACCACCACTTGGGAATCAAACTCACAAATAATCTTGCTCCAACCCCACAAACAACATTGTTCCACTACATATAAAAACAATGTTAAGGTACCCTTTTTAATTTTTGGCATAATGTGTCTCTAAGAATGCCAATAAGGAAAATGTGCTTTTAAGAACACCAACATCAAAATTCAACACATACATGAAAAAGCTTCATTGTTTTTCCCTATTTGTAACTAGAGCTTGCGTTTATTTTGGAATTTACCCTAGCAAGCAAGTAGAATGGTTTTTTCTATGGGTTATATGGTGACATGTCTGGTGTTTTTTGTTAATTCTGAATGCATGGGCACATAGATCCAATGCTTCATTCTAGATCAATGCAGGGCTCTCTATTTATTTCCAATCTCAGTCATATTAAATTTTTTCTCAGAAATGGTTGGTGATCTATTTTCAATCACATTAGCATCAAAAAAGTATTCAACTATGCACTTCAACCCCAACACTTATCGACTGTACTCTTCGACCCTGTTGGGGTACCAGTGCTAGTTATGAACTTTGACCTAGCACACAATCAAAACTCCTAGTCTAATACTCATAGTCAACAAAATATATCCAAACATGTTAATAAACAATGGATACCACAAAAGTATCGACATGGAAGTGTTGACAACAATGACAATCAATGTAAGTAATAGTTCTAATAAAATTGAATTGTGTTTCTTCTTTTTTAGTTGTTATTTTAAGATGCATGTTTAAAATAAAATAATTAATAGTAAGTCTTGAAGATAGAAGTTAGAGTAAAAAAAATAAGAAATAGAGGAAAGAAAAAAGTAATTAATAGAATTATGTATCATTTAGTTCAAAAATTTAAATTATTGTTTATTTTCAATGCTTATTTTCCATTATTGAACAAAAGATACGAAAATAAGGAAAAGAATCCAAATTTTCCTTTACCCTTAATTATAAAACAATTTAAGTGCCACCTCTATAATCATTGTAGTGGAGTTGGTATTGGCCACTTCTAATCAAAGACCTAAATTTTTGACATTGGTCCAATTGTAGACCACTATAGACATGTTAGAGATATAAATCAATTATCTAGTAGTACTATCAGCATAGACCAAATTGCTAACCAAGAACTATCTAGAATAACACATACTAGATGATGCACTAGTTCTTCACCATTTCACTAGTTTATAAATGATACAACTAACTATGATCTATAGTAGATAGTGAATTTATTATGTATTTTCTATAGATTAATAGGCTAGGTTTTTGATAAATATAGTCCATATTTGAATGTTTCCTTTAGTTTCTTTTCTATTAGTTTAACTATGTGCACTTAGGTACTTGTTGCACTAGGTTACTAGAAGAGGTAGTGGATTTTGTGAGTAAAATAACAATTTAAGTCCTATCCAAAAATATGGCTTACCTCTGCACACTGCCAAAAATATTCTTGAGTTGATATTGAAGGATTCTTAAACTTTTGATTCAATTTAAAACATCTACCCTACTACTGGTTGGTAAGAATATAATCATAGTAGAGAGTTGAAGATTAAAATCATGGGTGCATGAGTTGGATTGAGGAAAGGAATAAGGCACATTTATTATGTAAATTTTTTTTATAGCACAATTAGGTCTAGCTGAAAAAAAAAACTTGAAGGAAAGGACAAATAAATGATAGAATTTTTTTAAAAAGTTGTATTGATTATATCATGCTTTCTATTTCTTCAACAAAAATTTAAAATGTATTAATTACATTATGCTCTCTCTTCATGATTATTACAATATTGCATGACATAGAAAGATGAAAACTATAGTTAAAACCATTAATTATTGTGGAAATACAATCAAACACTAAATATAAGTTCTCCTTTAGCTAGACTTGATGCATGATTCCTGAAAGTCATCCTTACTAAACATAAGGTCAACATAATGTTAGAATTACTAACACTAACATATTTTTTTACCTATCAATCAATACTACCTGGTTACAAGGCAAACCTATTAGGATAAGGTGACTCGGCCTTACCATGATTCAATGCTTCATTTGTGCTTTCTTGGAAAGTTGCTAAATGAAGCTAGATTCTTCCACAAGAAAAGACTTGAAGTAGAAAAGCATAAAGCTTACATTGACAATTTATTCTCTTATGCTTTGGTTTTATACAAGGGTTGTGCATAAGGAAATTTTTAAAATAATTTGTAGATGCTTTACTCTCGTATGAAAACTCTATAAGTACAAAACATTGTTTTAGAGAATTAGGAGAGAGATGAGAAGTTATTTTCATAGGGTTATGCTACCATATTTTCTCTAGAATGGAGCAAGATGTAAACCACCATGTGAAGCTTGAAAATGTATTGTAACTTGTTGTTGAATATTATATTAGCTTGATGATTTAGAGGGTGGAGTTTTTTACCTATAAAGGTTTTCCCCACATATATTTGTGTTCTCTATTCTATCTTATTCTTCTAGTTTCATGATTGTAGAATGATAATTTGTATTTCATAATGCTGCTAAAATTTATTTAGATCAGTAAATTGCAATCACTTTCTTTTAAGGTTTTAATTATGGGAAATCAACTATGTCTATTTCTACTTTTATGGCATAGTAGTATGCACTTGTATTTGCTTATTAGAAGCTATTCAAGGAACAATTATATATAGGATTTCCATACTGATCTTAGATAATTGTATGTTGCTTGCATGTAAGGATTTACAAAGTTTCTTGTTCTGGGTATTTCTTTTATTAATATTTTTTTAGCTTACAAAGCTTGAAGAAGTTTATTTTGAATAAATTGACTAATAATTAGTTTGTTTTGAAGAAATTGATGGATAATGAATTCATTGATGAGTGGAAGTCTTGTAGTTGATTTAGTTTTTTAGGAGACAACAAACATTTCTTGAAGGATGGTGAAGACAAAGAAAATAGAGTTGTTCATGTTGAAATGACATTGATTTGGAGCTCTTGGTTGAAAATAGAACAATTTTTCATGCATTGGTATTGGAAGAGGTCTCTTTTGTTACCTGGAATGATATAAACTTTGGAATTGATGACTGGATGATCTGGAAGCTTTTGGGTAGCCTATCTCTCTCAGATGCATGTACTAGTAGTGGTTGTGGAATTGGTCTACAAGTGGGTCTCAAATTCTTGTACTATGTTTTTATCTTGGATTCTTATACATGCATGGCTTGGATTCTTGTTTTGTAATGCCCCGCCAAGGGATCCAAAGAATTTCACTAAGTCTACCAAACAATTTTTTTTTTTTAAACATGAAAGTAAAACCATAAACAACACTTGTGGAAGCAATAGTAACATCCATCTAAAAGTAATCATAACATACATAACAGATTACATTCTTTAAAATCCCTTAACGTTGAATTACTTCTAACCATAACTTATCACATCCTTATGAAATAACAATGATGCATCCAATGTACTTAAACAATATACAAGTGTACATTTTAGATTGCTCAATCATCCACTATACATGTTACAAGGTATGAAAAGCTTAAAAGAATAAACATCCATGTAAATAAAGTACATCATCATCCAATATTAATCCATGATGCAATTAAAAGTAAATTAAATCACATATTATACATGATACATCATCAAAAAATACATAAGCATCCATCATAAAAGATAACCATATATCACAAACATAACTAACTAAGTGCACAATTCCTCCTAACCATAAATAGCATCATTAGACCATCATGGATCCTAGCCATCCCTCCGTGCGTAACATTCCAAAGCACCGAAGAGATCATCAGCTATAAACATAGTAGGAATGTCACTCTTAAAAACATCCTACTAACATGCAAAGTAAAGCATAGTATATCATCAACTAACATATGCAAACCATCCATATAAGAAACATACCAATAAATACATCCATCATAAGGTATATCATCTATCATAATGATCCAAGAACATAATGAAGATAAATACCAACCAATAATACTCCAGCCACTGTGTCTCCGACAGATCTCAAATGATAAGAGTGGAAAATACACTACCACCCGACTGCGTGGTACCTAAGTGGTCCACTCCCACCGTGCTGAGGAGATAATCTCAAGTCCCAAATAGGCTATCCAAATCACAAAGCATAAATCTCTATGAGTCCAAGAATCCTAAAAGTATACTAACTCAAAGGTTCCAATCACACAATAGACATCTACTTCCCAGAGGCACACAATGACATGTAGGAAATCTACTCTGCAAGCGGGAAAGTGTCATCGCATTTATCTCGTACAATTTACCCTGGTAGATAGCTAAACTCCACGGGTCCATACAGATCTCATGCGGCCACTAGTATCCTCTCATACTGACGAGGCATACTATGGAATGCAATGGTCGCAACCATGCATCTCACTACTCCCATCCTAGCCTGTACAAGCGCTCAAGGCATGGGCGAGAACATCCAAAACAATTATCTTTTTAGGTTCATTTAATCCCCATTTAGTGTGTAAATGTTATCACTTATTAACCAAACTTACAATGAGTTACCCTAGTAGCCTCTTAGGGCCCTGGCCCCCATTGCAAGCCACTTCCCAACACTACAAGTAGATTACCTACCCTAATGCTCATGGAATTCATAATCACCACAGTCCTGTACAAGCGACTGTAAAGAAAATCCAAAAGATAATCCATAAAAAGAATCATCAAATATCCACAATATAAGCATCAAATATCCATAATAAGAATCATCAAATCACCAAGATAAGAATCATCAAATCTCCATGAGCATCTGAAAAGAATCCATAGAAAATCATGACCACAACAGTTCTCTATTGGCAACTGAAGGCATCACTGATAATCATAATAATCATTGGTTCTCCATAACCAAAATATATCATCTCATCCATTGGTTCTCAACAAGCAACCAAGAATATCTCAAAATCATACTGATCGAAGAATCCAAAATGGTTGAGTCAAACATGTCACAACATGACATCATCAAGAATAAATCCACATCATAGTCCCATCATGGTGACTAGAAAATAATCCAAGGATAATTGATCGATGACCAAAAATAATGGTTAAGTCAAGGGTCTCAGACATAAGAATCTCAACTTTAACAATCAGTATTCACAACCAATACATAGAGCATTCCGTCACATAATCATGGTTGGGCTTATAAAGATCGATACCAAATAAGATCAACATACCAACACATCTCATAACCCCTGAGCCTCTAGTAACAACCTAAGACTGGTCAACACTAGTCAACCCAAAAACCCAAAACAAGAAGCATATAGAATAGATGATGCAAACACATATTTTGGTTTACTAATATCTTATGGTTGAATCAAGTGTAGAGTTTCTTTTTCGATTTACAAGTGTAGGGGTTTCAGCTTCCATTTTCAAGAATACTTCAAATGTCTAAGTTTCATCATTTGACCTACAAGTCAACCCAATTGTTCCCCGATAGCATTATCCTTCCATTATTAAGAATTACATTCTAAGAATAACTTAAGGATAAATTTTCACTAAACTGATCATCATTTATCTTGATTAAATTGTTCTCTATTTTAACCATGATCCATATTCTAATCTATTAACTCTTCTTTAAAGTTACTACAACTTTTCAACATAGTCAAAGGATCATTATACATTAAATTATAAGAGAACCAATTATCATTCTTCGAAATGGGAGAATTATAACTTTATTAAAATGATCAATTTAATCAATCAATAAACATAGGTACACCATCCATGACCTATTAGCATTCTAATAGTTTTCAATTAGAAATTTAATTAAGTATTAGTAAAGTTTTATTCTTTTAATTAATTGTTATCATCATTGACAACCATATAGTATCTAAAGTCATAATTCAAGTCATAAAAGTTATCAATTTTGATATCTATATTTCTACAATCTCATTAAAAGAATTATATCTATTAAATCTCTATTACATAACTTAATTATTAATTAAATCCAATTAGCTCTAGTTAATTGATTTAATTAATAATTTCACAATCAAACCATCAACTCAATGAGTATTAGTTGACTAACAATAGTTTGTATGTCAAAGTCAACTTCAATCCAATACACAAATATTAATATTTTAATAATAATAATGTTAACAAATTATTTTGGAAATCTTATCCATAATGACTACATTCATCTTTCTTAACAATTTTGTATTTATGATAATCATTTCCTAGTTAAATCTCTATTGCATTTAATTATATTGATGACTCATTAATTGATTAAAATTAATTATAATCCAAATCCAAAAACTAATGTCTTTACAAGACTTCAATCATTAAATAATCTCTTCTAGATTAACTCTAATCGAATTTATTAATAGTTTGTTAGACCCAACAAACATTCATCAAAACTATTATTATTCGATCTAGAGAATCTTTACATAAACTTCATTAGTTAATATTTGACTATCCTTAACATCATTAAGGTATATCAATAGGCTATTTAATAAATCAAACGTGTTAACCAATAACATAATGATTCAATCTTAATCCAATAATATAAATTATCATCTCACAATTATTTAATATATAGTAACATTAAAAGTCAACCATTAGACTTCATATTTTAATTCCTCAATACTCAAATTAATAATTCAATATTTTTTTTTCTTGTAATAATATCACTCGCAATAGTTTACAGCAACTAGCGTTGCCTCGTTGAATCTAAGATCAACTTCTGTTAACATTTGAATTAATAGTTTAATATTAACTTGTTAACAACTAATAACAAGTTATATTAAATTAACCTCATCAAATCAATATATTGAGATGTTCCTAAAAGTATATTACATATTTGAAAAGATCCCTATTGTGTTTCAGAAAGACTCATTGTGAATTCAATATTAACAAATATTATCCCCCTAAATTCATTTAGATTAGATCTATAACATTAGATATCAACAGAATAATATATATATATTTATATAAAACTTAAATCATATATTGAATATATTTAACACTTTTATATATATATATATATATGTATATGTATATGTATATGTATATGTATATGTATATGTATATGTATATGTATATGTATATGTATATGTATATGTATATGTATATGTATATGTATATGTATATGTATATGTATATGTATATGTATATGTATATGTATATGTATATGTATATGTATATATATATATATATATATATATATATATATATATATATATATATATATTGATAAACTTTCAATATGAAAAACGTTTCAATATAATGATTATTTCAAATTCGAAATATCATTATAACCAATCATTACACAAACCCGTACGTATAAAACTTTTAACAATTTCGTCGGATCATATTAAAAGGGAAAGAAACACACATGGGAGGCCAAGCGATTAAATCGCTGTATCAAACGTATGAGTCATGCGGCCCGCGGGTCGCAAGTACTCTGCGACTTGCGCAAGTACTCCGCCATGGAGGAAATGGGTACGGGGGGGGTAATCCGCCCTCCCAATAATATGTACATATTTCATCCATAAAACGGTTCAATTAACATGTTTTGTTATTAATGTTTCTTGATTCGCATTTTAAATGTGATTTCGGATTTACTAAGTTTCTCACTTCAATATACACAATTATATACATATATGTATATATGTATATATATATATATGTATATACGTATATGTATGTATATATATATATATGTATATGTATATATATATATATACAAAATTTATTTTCAATTATCACTGTATTTAAATATATATGTAGATTTTACAAAAGAGAACATATATTTAGATCAAAACAAAAAGGGCTTTCCTAAACAAGAATTTTCCCCTTTAAATAATTGTTTTTTAAACATGATTATTAACCCATCCAATAAGTCTAACTATAAATTTGAAATCATCATTCTCCATTTGATTCCAATTCGAATCCAAACCTGTTTAGATCTAATTTCTCTTTAATTGGATCTAGGGTTTTCCTAATGTTTTCTTCTCAACCAAATAGCATATCTAGACTCCAATTTCAATTATGGATTCAATCACAAAGAGTATTCAGACACATATAACAGACATGATGAAGACAGGAAGAGAAAGAGTGCAAAGAGAATATGCGAATATCACGAGTGCACCTGGACACTAATGCTAATCCGCCATGCTTCAGAAGTCCATAGAAAATCTCTTCCTTCTCCATCATTCGCAATTCCTCCAAGATCCAAGCCAACCGAGAATCTCCAAGTGACTAGAAGTACTAGATGTAGCATAGAAGCATGTAGAAAATATATGAGCATATGAACTTCTCCAATGCTTTGAAGCTTCCAATTTAGCTTGAAGCTTGTAGCTTCTGTTAAGCTTCCATAAGGCTTCCAAAAGGCCTGTCCAAACACACTAGGAGAGCCTCCATTTAAAGGCCTCTAAGATGCATCTAGAGTGTCTCTAGAAACAACTAGAAAATAAACATAACAACCAAGCATGGGTCTTCTCTAACCTTCTAGATGAGTCTTAAGGTTGTAGACACCATGTGCTCAAATAAAATGCTAACTTCTAAGTGTAGACAACTAGTGCACTCTTAGAATGCAAACTCCAGTGTTGTCTACATGACAACTCTCGAGAAATTGCAAACTCCTATGTGAGCAAATATTAAAATAATACACATTAATTAATATAATATTTAATTTACTCTTCCCAATTTAATTAATTTATTTATTAAATCTCATGCACAAACTTTTATGATTCCACTTTTCAATCTTAATATATTTATATTTTAATCACATGAGATTTAGAATCTTTTAATAATTTTAAATATATTTTCCACGTTTAAATTTTATTTTCCAAAACTTTATTGCTAAAATATTTATTAGCTTTAATAATAATATTATTTAGTCATTTATTAAAAATCAACTCCAAATATATTATCATTAAAATAAATATTGTCACATTCCAAATTATAACTTTTTAACTTTTATCTTCAAATTTAATTATACCACTTCCTGCCATTGCCTGTTTAGTTTAGTGTATATTGTGCTTGTACATGCATGGTTTTTATGCAGGTTGCAGGTATCGAGTATCGACTTCCCTGAATTGCCAGGATGAGCGTACCCTATCACATTATCTCAATGATAAGAGAGGGGAGATAAATTCTCAAGTCCAAATCCCAACCCTTTAAGCCATTTGTTCTAATTGGAAAATTAGGACAAGTATCTAAGTTGAGTACCCTCCGAATATGTCGGATGACATAATTCATGATACAAACCCTTGGTTTGATTTTCTATGTATTTTGGTTATGATGGATTTTCGTATTTTTACCTTGAGAGTCTTTGATGTATTTTCTATTAATTAAGCCTAATTAAAAGATTTAATTAATGGTTTAATTTAATGGAAAATTAATATGGTATTTTAATATTTATTTTATTTAATTAATTGAGAAATTAATTAAATAAAATAATTAAATGTGAAAATAAAAGTTATAATATTAAATTTGGAATGTGACAATATTTATTTTAATAATAATATATTTGGAGTTCATTTTTAAATAAATGACTAAATAATATTATTATTAATGCTAATAAATGTTGTTAACTAGTTGATCAAAATAAAAACTTTGAATTATCATGTGTATCTCTTTCAAACTGAAAACTTGAAACTAGGTGAACTGAAATAAAACTTAAACTGTTACTTGCATATTTTTCATGCTTAACACTTAGCTTTCAAAACTGGAAATTCTACTTAAACCTAAACATGGGCAAAACTGAAAATTGAAACTCATTCTAGTTGCAAAACATGTATCTTTTATCTATGTTGTAAGGTAGTAAAGCTCTATTTATCTTTGCAAGCATTAAGTTGCTCTTGTTTAGAATATATTAGGGGATTTATTTTAGTAGTTGTTAAATGAATGATGTTGGATCAATGTGGTTTTCGGTTTACCATTAAACCAGAATCATATTGCTCTAAGGGTGTTGTAATATCTTCAATGGAATCATGTTTCTCTATAGAGGAAAAAGGATTCAATGGGACCCACATAGTGAGTATCTTAGTTTCTCATTCTTGTAGGCTTCCAGGAGTAAGCCTAATCCTAGGGGGGGTGGATGTAGTGCCTGCCCCTAGTTCGCATTTTGTTATCGTTGCTAAACTCTTTTAGAGCTAGTTTTATGTTGATGGTTAGCAGCATTGTTATGAGATTAACAGATATTGTGCTATGGATTCAGTTTATTATGTGATGAGATCACTTAGACGTTACATTTCATGTATGTACGTTATGTTTACTTTCAGATGAATTGTTACTATTGCTTCCGCAAATGTTGTGAGTGGTTTATAATTTATGTTTAAAAAAAAAAATTTGTTTGGTAAACTTAGTGAAATTCTTGGGATTCCTTGGCGGGGCATTACATGTTTGTTGGATCTAAGGTGTTTATAGATTTTTCTTAAAAATCTATGATGATGTTCATCTATGATAATCTATTATTCTGGGTTCAGTTGTTTGGTATTTTTTTTCCTTAAACTTTGAGTCTTTTACATGAGAAGTGGGTGTGGATGTGCATGTGAGTTCTTAAAAAAAATATTTTTGCACATTTTGCATGCTGAAATAAAAACTTGTCATTTTTTGTGGATCTATAGAAGAGCTATTTTGTAGACTTAGGTTCCTTCAAGGGGTTGCTAGATGAGATAGTTTTAGTTCTACATGCATGCATGCTTGTTGCATGGTGAGAGGCATGTTTCTTTCTCTTCATGGAGAAGTTGGTACATGATCAATCACTCAACATATTTATGGTGATATTTTGTTGGATTCCTGGACTATGGTGGTCATTGTGGACATAATTGGCAAATCAAATTTATGCTTGATTTGGTTTTTGAGTCCTATTGTCTACATGATTATTCTATTTGATCTCATTTGTACATGTAAGTAATGTGATAGTGGGTTTTCATGTTGCAATGATTGGATCTACAAGTTATGTAGTTAAGTGGATAGGACACCCAATTTAATTGTAATAGAATAACTTGGATGTGGACTATCTATATCCACTATATTTGATTTAGTGTTCTAGTGCAAACTTGTTAGTTGGCCTTGTTTGTGGTCACCTGTGAATTTGTGTGGTTTCTTAGGGATGAGAGGATGTATGAAATTTGAGTACTTGGATACTCAGTTATGGAGTCCTATAGCATGGTAAATTTCCTTAGTGTGGAGATCTTGGTTTCACTTAGTGTGATGTGTAGACATGTATGATTTTCAAATTTGGGGGATGGTGTGTCATATGCTTGGAGAGCTTGGTATTACATTTTAGTGGGAGCTTTATCAGTGGCTATTTTTTTCATCATATGGTGATGGATGATCTTCTTTAGTGTTGCAGATGTTGGAGGATACCTTAGATCCTATTGTTGTAGAAGGGCCTTTCAAATTTTTTTGGTTCACTAGTTGGAGATGGTATCTTTACATGTGATTGGAGATGTTGACATCTTTATGATTCAAGGGGTCCTTGGTAGTGAATTTTTTTATGATTTTATTTGATATGTTATCATGGTGGCTTTTATGTCATGGTTTTCTCTTTATTACTAGTTTAGAGTTGTGACATGATACAGTTATTTGATATGGTCAAATAGAGCATGTTATCTCTTTGGAGGAAATGGTTTAGATCATGATATCATGTTTATGTTCCTAATTCTATGGTTGGAGCTTTGACATGATCTTGGTTTAGTTTCTTGGTATTGATTACTTTGATCATTTGCTTGACACTTCATGAGAGTGTTATGTTGTAGTGGAGTTTTGTATGGAGTGATTGATTATAGGTGTGGATACTTGGAGACTTAAGTGAGGCTAGAGTTCTCTTGATATGAGAGACATGTTTTTGAGAGGTATACTCTTGATGAGATTTCAATAGAAAGCTTGAGGAGCCGTCACCTTTGTTGGATGTGATTTCAATAGAGACATATGAGGATATTGTTCCTGAATAAGTCACGGGGTGATTTGCATATCTTGAAGGAGAATTCTCATTCCCTACTCTTGGTCTACTCAATAGTTTATCACTTGAGATGTATTTCCCAATGTTACTTTTAGGTGCTTTATATTTTCTTTCATATTCATGGATCTTGAGCTGCAATTAGATTGTTTTGGAGGATTCATTGTGAGAGATGGGTAACATAATTATCTCCATGAGGTGTATTCTCATTTATGATGACAATAGGAGATGGTAGTGGGCTATTTCCTAAAATTAGAATGGAGTTTTTTGATCTTCTTTGAGAGGCTTACATCCATGTAGATTCATGATATCATGTTATGTTTGATCTCTTGAGGTTGAACAATTTTGGATGTCATTGTGGTTTTTCTCTTGGGGTTGTGAATGAGATCATACTTGGCATAGTTGACATTTAGAAGTGTTTGTAGAAGGATATGCTACATGTTTATGATTTTTTAGGTTCTCTCTTTGGTCTTGGTTATCTTCTTGGATGTTTGGGTTCACAAGTAAAAGCACAAACCTATGTCACCCTTTTACAAAGGAAAAGGCTAACAAAAATATAATTGTTCACCTTCAATGATATAAAACTAGTATTATCATTTAAATTTTGAAAATGAAGTAAACTAATGAAATGTGTAGAAATTGATCAAATTTAGGATTATAATTTCTAGATAGCAAGATTCGCAGAGAATTTCTAATGAAGTAAGGGTTCCAAAAAAATTTATTGTAGTCAGTATTCTGGAGGAGGACAAGATGAGGCTTGGGAAGATATTTACTACAAGAAAGCAATTGTGCAGCTAGCCAAACCCTTCTTTGTCAACCCTAGGTTTCAGGTTAAAAACTATGGAAAACCTAAAAAATTGGTTCGATCCAATATATTTGAAATAGAAATGTCATTTAATGGGTCATAAGTGGAGTCAGCTCCAAATTAGGGGGTGCCGAGAGACATAGCTACAAATTGAAAAGACAATTCAGAACCATTTGTAAGGGAAGGTGTGATTGTAAATTGAAAGATTAATAGTTCTTGGGATGTGAGTGAGTCTTCTCTACAAGGTAGAAAAATTAAAGGATTTTTGGGGAATCAAATAGAGCTACCTTCAATCCAAAGCAAGGGAAAAAAAAATGCATGGATAGTAATACAAAACCAAAGTAGATTTGGAGAAGAAAATACTTGGGTATTATGAAGAAGGGGGACAATGTTCTTGCATGTTAGAGTGTCATTGAAATCACTATCTGAGAAAGATTGTTATCTCCACATGTGGAGTTTATAAGAAGCATGGCATTGAGGATGCAGATTCAAGCCCACAAATTGCAAAGAAATGACATCCAAGCTTAGATTAATATCAATAAGCCAAGTATGAAAGAAGTTTTATTTCATGACCAAGTTCTAAACTATTTTATAGTCCTTTTTGGTTCAGTCAAACATAGGGATTGGGTACATAAATTTAAAGGTTGGTTCTATAAGGGATATGGTATTTTGACTTGTCCCTTCACCTCAAAATTTTCTTCGAAGTCAAGTGATGTAAATTTTTTCCCTCATTGGATAGATTTACTAGAGCCGCCCCTAAAATATAGAGATATAGAGATTGTTGAATTGATAGCAAACAAGGTGGGTATCTTCATCAAACATGATCTCATCCCATTTGAACATGTTATCACCCAATAAGGGTTTGTATTCTTCTAAGCAATCAAAATCCAGTTCCACAATGTATTATTGTCATTCAAAATGGGGAGATTGGAGCCAAAAAATATAGATTCAAGGGTCAGAGGTAATTGAGAAATATGAATCATCCTTGGGACACTTCAATTTGTATTGTCAAGGTGTTGTTAAAGATCAAATTATGGTATGTGAAGATCACTCTACTAAGGTTGAAAATTTTAAATTCAGGAAGGATGTTGTACAAAACATCTTAAGAACTGCAGTGGTAGTTAATAATAAGGATGGGAATGTGGTTGTTTATGGGTCAGATTTAGTATTAGCAAGTGAGGTATTTTTTCACCACTTAATCAAGTTCACAAAAATCCTGGCCTACAACATTTTCTTCCAAAGCTAGATTCTAGAAGTGACTTGGAAGAGGGAACTTGTAGAAGGGATGAGATCAACAGTACCCAGAATTAGGATGATTATTATTTAGATCAACCATTGATCTGCTCTAATAATATCCTTAGTAAATCAATAGTTTCGAATATGTAGATTAATCATATGCAACCCTTGCAACAACAATCTATAGAAGGTGTAGGGAACAACTAGAATTTAAAGCTTATGAGGGGCTTGGAAAAATGTCATTTTGCTACTCAATTCCCATTATATCTCTTGGGAGTTAGTTTTAAAGATCAATTTTTTTTTATGGCTTATGTTCATAAAGTTCATACCATTTCATTTCAAGTAACAATTTGTAGAGAATTGATTGATAAGGAATACTTTTCAATCAATTGGAATAAGAAGAGATGGTCTACAAAAGATATAATTACATATTAATTTATGTTCAATAAATCTTCCTTGGAGTTTTTTTTATCCTGGCATGTCAAAAGACTATGAAAGTAGTTAGGCTGGAAAGAAATGTGGAGAGTGAAATCCAACAATTGGCTCAAGAAATATCCAAATTTGTGGTCTCTGAACAATTTTAGTCAATTGCAGATGAAGTTTTGCAAGAAGACAAGTACCAAACACCATCTCAGATTTTTGATGAAGTTCACATGAAAAGTGGAGATTTTGAGAGTGATCAATTTTGCAAGCTAGTTCAAGTGGATAATAGGAAGAATGTAGGTCAGTTTGCAAAAGTTGGGTGTGATCCTAAATTTTATTTCTCACAAACCCTTTCAATTATGCAAACACTTGGAGATTAGATTTCAGTGTCTCGTACACCAAAGACCCATGGTAGAAAGAGAACAAGTATGAAAGCAAAGAAAGAAATTGCAACAAGCATCCAATCTACCTTGGAAAAATATTTCAAGTAGTCAAAACAACAACTAGAAGGACCAAGTGTCCTCTGGTGGGAAGATGAAGATTATTACATGGAATGTTAGGGGTGTCAACACTCCTGAGAAAAGAGGTAGGATTAGAAAACTTATTGATGAATTGACAAAATTATATTATATTATATTACTTTAAGGGACAAAATTATCAGACAAAAAATATTAGGAATCAATTGTTAAATGGAAGCATTGGAATTCTACTCATTGTCCTAGTGTTGGGGCCTCGGGAGGTTTAACTACTTTGTGGAATCCAAGGTTAGTTGATGGTAGATTGATAGATCAAGGTTTGGGTTGGCAATGTTTTCAATTTTAATATTTTGAAATTTCAATGGCAATCTTTAATGTTTACGGTCCATCTAGTGCTTTAGATAAGCTAAAATTGTGGAATGTGATTTCAAAAAGATTAGATCTTTATTAGAACAAAATTGTATTATTGGTGGGGATTTTAATGCAATTAGGAATAAGAAGGAGAAATAGGGAGGTATCTTTCCATCCATAAAAATTATGGAAGAATTTGATAATTTCATTATTGTCAATGAATTGTTTGAAGTTGGAACATCTAGTGGTTGTTTCATGTGGCATAATAGAAGAGATGGTTTTCTCCATATTGTTGAAAAATTAAATAGATTTATATTAACTCAAGAATAGAAACTATCCTCCATTCAATTTTTGGCAGAAATTCTATCTTTTCTAGGCTCTGATCACTTTCTAGGAGCTTTAACTTTAGAACATAAGGTGGTTCAACCATTTTCAAATTAGAAATCTTTCAAATTTGAAAGAATGTGATTTAGACATTCCCATTTCTTGCCTTTAATTCAACAATAGTGGGCCAATACTCCACAAGAAAAGGGTAATAGTACTTATGTTTCATTTTTACAAGAAACTTCAATTTCTTAAAGGAAAAATTAAAATTTGGAATAAATAGGTCTTCAAAAAAAATTCGAGGAGAAGAAGGAAGTCTAGAAGGAACTACAAGAAATCAATGAGGAAATCATCAGTTTTGGTTTAAACTCAAATTTATTTTCTCATCAAAAAGAAAAAGAGACACAATGGGTGAAGCTTTGGCTTAGTGATGGAGATTGTAATACAAGATTCTTCCATGTAGCAACAAGCCAAAGGAAGGCAAGTAAATCCATTTTTTCAATTATGGAACAGCCTATAGGTAGAATTTTATTAGATGAAGAGAGCATCAAAGTGGAAGGGGTTAGATTCTTTAAAGAGCTCCTTGATCCATCAAGTCATATGGATGCCAATGAACAACATATTAGCTCTTTCTTAAAGGTAGTTCCCAATATCATAACAGATAAGGATAATGATGCACTTATGAAACCCTTCTCTTTGGAGAAAATTTGGAAACTTGTTCAATCATTCCCACTAGATAAAGCCCTGAGTCCAAACGGATTCACTACTCTTTTCTTTCAGAAATGCTAGGATGTTCTAGGTTAGGATTTTCTTCTAGCCTTAGAATGCTCTAGATGAAAGGGTATCATGCTCAAAAATTTTAATTCTACTAATATTGTTGTCATTCCTAAATCTAGGGATCCTCATACTTTTGCTGATTTTAGACCAATCTCTTTGTGTAATAGTATTTGCAAAATTTTCACTAAGGCCATATATTCTAGACTTCAAGTTATCTTGCCTTCTATCATTTCTTCATAACAGGGTGGTTTTATGCCTTGTAAACAAATGTCGAAAGGAGCTATCATGGCTCATGAAACTCTGCATTACATTAAAGAAAACCAAACTCCTTCTTTTCTGATTAAACTTGATATGATGAAGGCTTATGATAGGGTTAATTGGTCCTTTCTTATGAAAGTTCTAGAGAAATTTGATTTCAGCAAAGCTTGGTGTAAATGGGTTAAAGCTTGTATTTCGGGGGCTAAATTCTCAATTCTTATTAAGGCATTAGACAATGTGATCCATTATCACCAACCCTATTCATCTTGATGGCAGAAGCATTTAGTAGGGCTATTTTTCAATCTCACCAAATGGAGTTGTGGAAAAGGCATTAATTTCGGAGGTATAGATCTTTTCATGTCTGCAAATTTGATTGGGAGTATTCCATATAGGGAACTAAAGGAAGCACTAAAATTAAAATTTGATACTTGTCTATGGTGTTTTATGGAAATCTTGCCCAGTACTTATGTGTTATGTTCTTCTAGCTTGAATGTCATCCTTCCATCTCAGGTCCTCTCTTTTTTCTTCACCTACACTTCAAACCTTCTTCAAGACATGGGTAGTGTGGAATGTATCACAAACAAAATTGGGCTAGGTAATTTTCTTGGGATCAAAGTTATTAGGGATGCTTTGAGTCAATATGATTTTGTAAGGGGAAAGACACCTTATGCAGGAATAAATGGTTTTCTTCAAGATAGAGGGCAAGTAGATTTTAATTCTTTTCTAGTGTTGTTCTCCAATGCTTTGAGAGCTGGTAGCTTAGGCCAAGCGAAACATTATATTTGGAGGGATGCATTAAAATCCAAAACTAGGAAAATTGATGAAATATTTTCTTAGGATCTTGAAGATGTCTATAGTAATTATGTGGTAGCTCCAACACTCATACCATTGGGGGTTTCTGGTAGTCAACATTTTGGTATTATGCAAATTGATAATCCAATGAGGAGGTTGGAGCTATCTGTAGAGGATGAACCAACTGATATGGAATGGGAACCATTTTGATCTTTTTAGTTTAGTTTCATTCTATTTTGGTATTCATAATGACTGGTTAGTACTTGGCCTTCATACTGACTTTTTCATGCTCGGTTTGAGAAAGTTATGTTTAAAAAAGTTTAAACTTATTTATTTGCTCTTGTAAACTTTGGGTAGTATGTAATTGCCACATGTGTAGATGATTTTTGCCAAGGGCATATGGGTTCATCTTTTGGTATATGAATATGGTTCATTATACAAATTTATAGTATGGATTAGGTGGCTATCTTATGCATTTTTTTGAGTTGGCAATTGCACTTTTTTAACACTGCAATTTGTCTTTGCTCAAATTTTTTGAGTTGTATTATGGAAAAGATTTGGATTACAGTCTTGTCTATATTTAGTAACGACTAAAGGGTTTCTTGTTGAGTTCTTCCTTTCACGAGCCATTGAACTAGCTTTATATATAGTGGCTTGCTACTTTTCATCTAAAAATAAATAAAAATTAACAATTATTTGGAATAAGAATTGATATATTTTAATAATTTTTATAGTTAATTTTTTAGTTGGTGAAAAACGCTGAAAATTAGGGGTCTAGTTCCCACCACAAAACTATATGGAAATAAACTTATTTCCCTTTGATCTCAGAGTATGTTATAGAAAACTTATATATCTACAATATTCAAAAATAAAAATTGGATTTAGACTTATATTTTCACTTTTACAATAATTCAAAATTCAACTCACCTAAAATCAATAGTTTTCGTCTCCCACCACTTTTTTTAAAACAAATATATTCTAACCAGAATAAAAATATATATATTCTAGAAGAGGACTCTCTCCTCTAGAATGTCATATAAGTTTTAATTTTTATTTATATGATTTAATTTTTATTTCTTTCTCAAAATTGACATCTTTTTGAGTGTTAAAATACATGCTTGTAGAAATTTTTAATTATAATATACTATATCTAATTAAAACAATATATACTCTATATGAGAATATTCTTGGCTTTGATCTTTATAAAATGGTGTTTGTAAGTTATTAAAAGTATATCATAAAAAATAGTAAGAGTTATTGAAACTTAAGTTTTTTGAAATAATTATGTTTTTTTAGTAATTGGATGCAAACTAGTATAAAACATGCATTTTATAGATATTTTCAATTGGAAAAGTGTAATACCATATATGACTTAGCTAGAATGAATTTATCTAGATCATAAATTTGAAATATTTTTAAAAAAAAAATTAGATAGAAATAATCAAATTCAATCATTCTAATAAGTTAACCTGAAAGGTGACATAGCTTTGTACTTTTAATTCTTGTTTAAGATCTGTTGGAGCTATAGTGGTCACTCTTTTGCGATAATTTTTTATCACTTGTACTTTATTATTTTCCTATAATGACAAGATGGTTCTTTTATCTCTTTTCTTTGTTGGATGTGGAGAACATGGGAGAGTTGTGAAGACTAGATGAGAAAGATGTTTCTTACAATGTTTTTGCTACAAGATTTGCATATCTTTGTGGATGGTCCTTTGTACTACATGGTTACACTTTCTTTGTGTTTTTATTAGTAGACTTAGTATGCTTTTGATTTTTCAGATTGGACATTACCCATGCAGTGGGAGTTCTTGTATGTGTTTGGTCTTCATTGACTGGTTTGCACATAGAGCTTGAGGTTGTAGCTTATGGGTTGGTTATGTTGTAGGTATGAGATTTTTGATGTTGGATACCATTGAGGTATGGGTGATTGGATGGGTTAGCATTTATTGTTGACCATATTTTCAATCTTGTGGGTTTATTAGTTGGATTAGACCAATTAGTTTGGTTGTTGTTCTAGCTGGTGTTTTATCTTGTTTTCTAGAGGATGACTTCACATTTGTGTTGGGCTAAGAAGTTTATTTTTTTCTATGCTTCTTTATAGCTCATGAGTGCAATGGAGTAGTGGAAATATTGTGTAGCCTTTGTTATCACTAGAATCTTATGCTTGTGTTATTTGGATAGGTGTCTAGTTGGAGGAGGAGAGCATATGTTATGATTTATGTGGTTTCATTGATGGATGTGATAATATAGTTTCATCAGTTTGAATCTTGTAAGGTCTTTTTCAAGTGGGAGATTTTTGGGATAAGGTGACTCAGCCTTACCATGATTTATTTCTTTATTTGTGCTTTCCTAGAAAGTTGCTAAACAAAGTTGGATTCTTCCACAAGAAAAGATTTGGAGTAGAAAAATAGAAAGCTTCTATTTTTTGGTGATTTATTCTCTCATGCTTTGGTTTTATGCAAAGGTTGTGCATAAGGAAGTTTCTAAAATAATTTTTAGATGCATTGAATGTAGAGACTTTAAAAATTGTTTCCTCTTGTATGAAAACTCTATAACTATAAAGCATTGTTATAGAGAATTAGGAGAGAGATGAGAAGTTATTTGCATAGGGTTATGCTACTAAATTTTCTCTAGAATGGAGTAAGATGTAAATCTCCATCTGAAGGTTAACAATGTATTGTAACTTGTTGTTGAATAATATGTTAGCTTGGTGGTTTGGAGGGTGGGGTTTTTTTACCTAGAGGGTGGGGTTTTTAAATGAAGTTGGATTCTTCTAGAAGAAAAGACTTGGAGTAGAAAATAGAAAGCTTCAATTTTTTGGTGATTTATTCTCTTATGATTTGGTTTTATGCAAGGGTTGTGCATAAGGAAGTTTCTAAAATAATTTGTAGATGTGTTGAATGTAGATGCTTTAGAAAGTGTTTCCTCTTGTATGAAAGCTCTATAAGTACAAAGCATTGGTGTATAGAATTGGAAGAGAGATGAGAAGTTATTTGCATAGGGTTATCCTGCTAGATTTTCTCTAGAATAGAGCAAGATGTAAATCTCCATGTGAAGGCTGAAAATGTATTGTAACTTGCTAAATAAGACATTAGCTTGGTGGTTTGGAGGGTGGGGTTTTTTAACTACAAAGGTTTTCCCCATGTATATCTATGTTCTCTATTCTATCTCAGTCTTCTAGTTTCATGATTGTAGAATAATAATATGTATGTCGTAATGCTGATGAAATTCATTTAGATCACTAAATTGTAATCACTTTCCTTTAAGGTTTTAATTATGGGAAATCAACTATTTGTTTCCATTTTTATAGCACAGTAATATGCACTTTTATTTTCTTATTAGAATCTATTCAAGGAACTATTGTATACAAGATGTGCATATTGATCTCAGATGACTTTCTAGGGTGCTCTCATTTCCCTTCAAAAACTTAAGGAGCCTTGAATGTGCCATTGCAAATCTTTTTGAGGCATGACTCATTACAAAATGTACAATGATATGGAATTGATAATTCAAATTATTAAGATCTCTATAATTCTTAAGAAGCTTGATGGTAATCTCTCAAAAAGATATTCTTGTCTATAAAAGATTATAAGAGAGATGCATGGTTTTTGATGGCAAGGATGTTTTCCTAAGAACCCAAAAAAGAGAGAGAATTCAAATGTTTATGTATGAGATTTCAAACTAGAATTCGATTTTGCTTCTTCTTGTGCTATAATTTCAAAAATCCAATGGTAATGAGGAGTTACTTTATAGAATACAAAGGTTTTGGTATTCTGAAATCTTTTTCCCAAAAGGCACTACCTCCCTAGAATAGATGACTTATTGTACATAGCATATCCAACAGCTTTAATGCCTAGATTTTGAACTCAAATCTTAGTCTCTTAAATATTTGACTTAGGCAATGCATTCCAAGTTTGTATCGACAATGGGAATGATGATCCATCTTATATCAAAGGGCTTAAACATCATACGCTAAGCTTTACTTTTAGATAAAAAATTTAAATAGTCAAAGTTGACTTTTTTTTTTCCTAAGCTTAATTCTTCCCTTAGTATGTGATGTTTAAGCATCTCTAGTTTGTATGTATCCACGTGAAGTTTACAAGATTCACTAAAAAGAGAATATAAAAACTTCAAATGTTTTTTAAAAGAGATTTCCTATTTAAAGTTGAAATGAAAAATCATATAATTCAAAGTCTAAGCATGCAACTATTACACTCCATGCTTTCTTGCTATGTATTCTGGGGACAAGAAACTATAAATCTACTTTAATGTCTTGATTTCTTGACCTTCACTTGAATGGAGATTAAATTCTAAAATAGCTCAAATAAATTCAATTTATCAAAGAAATTTGAAAATAGAATGAGCACTAAAGGCCTAATGAATGGTTTAATTAATCCAAAACCTACAATAAAAACTACAAATCCAAAAATGGAAGTACATCAACCAAAGAAAGCAACCTCTAATTTTTTTTTAACACTTTTGGATAAATCATAAAAAATTTAGGTGCACAATTGTTCTGTGCTTTCTTCATAAAGCTTATCCCATAAATGTAATGCACTTATTGCTAGCTATCACTCTCTTCCACATTACCATAAATGATCTCAAGCTGTCATCTTAGAAGATTCTTCTTATGGGAAAACTGAACATCAATTGAAGAAATCAAGGTAACATTAGTCCATACTTATCATTGCCACATATATAAAGAAAATTAAGAGTTCTATTTATGTGTTACAAAAATGGTTCCAAATGTTGAAAAATGTTGGTTACCCCTTGAGCCAACCATCGACCTACCTTTCAGAAGCATTAAAATCAATAGGTGAGTTCAAATTCAAAATGAGAGGGAAATTTTTTTAATACAAGACAAAAGGGAAGAATTCTCATTCATTCAATAAGAAAGAAGGAAAGAGACCAATTGAAGAGAGTAAAGCTTTTAGAGAGAAGATCTTTTAGAGAGAATAAGGAAGGTTTAGGAATTAAGAAAGCAAATTAGAGGTTGCAACAACATAGGTCTAGATCTCTTTTTGTTTTCTATATGTTCATTTTGTTTGTCCTATTTAAGAAGTGATTGCTCAAGGCATTATTATATGCATCCATCTTGTGTTGTAAGTTTATATTATGAATAAAAGTTCCAGTTAAAGTATTTTCATTTTGGTTGAAGCCATATGCTCCTAGATTTTGTAATGGTTGAATCAATTTTCAAATAAAAAAAAGAAAGAAGGAATATTAATCAATCTTCAGTTATTTGGCTTATTTTTGTCTCCTTTCTATCTATTCTACATTGTGTTTAGAATTTGTACAAAATAGAGTTGCAAATCTTTGTTCTTATCTCTATGTTTTAATAGTAGAAGAAACCAAATTGTAGGTCGGTCACCAAGTAACTTGGTATCCTTGTTAACCTAGTTATCTATTTTAACTTGGTTCTAGTGTTGACCAATTTCTTCTTGTGTTTATCAAATCTTTTGGTCTTAGTGCTAACCAAGCTCACTTGATCACTGCATTATCCAAGCTCACTCGATCCCCTCCTTGACCAAGTTCATCAAGCTCACTAGATTCCTCTGTCAACCAAGTTCACTCAGTGTAGTGTTGTTTGAGCCTATTTTTACCAAGCTCTTTCCTTTGGAGACCAAGTTTCTTAGGTTTGATTATCGCTAAGAAAGTCGACATTTCCTATCACTCAACTCCTTAAGGTGTCGAGCAACTTGGCACTCATCGTGTCACTTGACTACCAAGATTTTTTTTTTGTGAATTTATCACATAGTATTAAAGCTTTAAGGACCCACGTCCTCATGAATTTGGGAATTATTTGTGGGGTATTTGACATGGCAAGAGATGTAGGAAAGACATGGTAGTAACCACCATCCTTTAATGGATATAATTATGACAATTGGGAAAAGAAAATGAGAACCATTATTGTTGCAAATGATTTGTGAGAGTTTGTGGTGAATGGGTTTAATGATATAATTGACCCAACATAGCATGTTGCTCTCACCAACCCTTAGAAGACTTAGTTGAAGGAGTCAAGAAGAAGGGATGCAAAAGCCCTTAGCTTGATTAAGGCAACAAAGACAAAGACTATTTTTCCTAAGATGGCAATAGCTAATTATTCAAAGGAAGCACATGGTATTCTTCAGACAAACTTCAAAGAAACTAATAAAGTTTGAGTAGTGAAGCTACAAATGATTAGAAGGGAATTTGAGAACCTTCAAAAGAAGGATAATGAACCTATTACAGGTTTCAACTCAAGAATCTCTACTTTGATAAACTAGCTCAAATCAAATGGAGATGAGTATGAAAAACAATCGGTAGTGGATAAGATATTGAGGAGTTTACCTCAAAAGTATGAAAATTTTGTGATGACAATTGAGGAAGAAAATTACCTCACCACATTGACAATGGATGAGTTGATGGGAACTCTTCAAACCTATGAGAATTGGATTAACGGGTCAACTACGTCTTCCCAAGAGCAAGCTTTCAAAGCTCAAAAAAATTCAAGAGGGTGGGGGAGGGGAAGAAATATTAGAGGCTCAAGAAGTAAAGGTCATGGAAGAAATGGTTAGAGAAATGCTAAAGGATAAAGCTCAAGATGAGTGCAGGAAATAAAGAGGGAGCTAGCAACTATCAAAACAACTCTAGAGGGTGTAAGAAGAACTAAAAATCCAAAAAAGGAATGTAGAATTCTATTACAATCATAAATTTGAATATTATGTAAGTGAATGCTAGAAGAAGCAAGGTGATCAGTCAAGACATAATGCAAATGTGGCTGATGTGAATATGAGAAATGCAAACAATCCCATAGCCTTCATCATGTGTAACATTGGTGAAGAAGACAACCCTGAGGTATGGTAATTGGACAATGGTTGTAGCAAACACATGAGCGGTAATAAAAATTTATTATCTTTCATTTTTAGAAATTTTGAATTATGGAATTAAAATGGGAAAAAATGGAACCATTCCCATTGTGGGAAAAGGATCTATCATGGTTTGCACCAAGAAAGGTGAGAAGGAGATATAAAATGTTTATGTTACCTTAGGTATGAAGCACAATTTGATGAGTGTTGGACAACTCATTCAAAATGGTTACAAGGTGTTGATGGAAAATGACATGTGTGTCATTCATGAAAAGGATGAGAGTAAGAAGATACTTGCAATATTCCAAATGAAAAGAACCAAATGTTCCCCTTGAAGATAGAGACATGTTTTTCTTCTCAAGTCATTGTTTCACCTCCCAGCATATATATACAATAGTACATCAACAATAACCTCTTAGGAGCATGATTGAAGACCCCCTCCAAGCTATAGCATCTCAAGTATGGAAATTTTGGCTTTGCTGGTTTAAATTTATTGTCTAAGAAAAAGATGGTAAATGGATTTCCAAACATTGTAGATTCATGTGATGAGTGTGAAGCTTGTATTCTGGGTAAGCATTAACATAGGTTTCCCTTTAATTCTAGAAATTCTAGAAGGGAAAGAGCACCACTAGAATTGATGCATTATGATTTAGTTGGCCCTATGCAAACCACTTCTATTGGGGGGTACTTATTTCATGGAATTCATAGATAATTTCAGTCATAGGACATGAGTGTATTTCTTAAAAAGAAAATCTAAAAGATTTTATAAATTTTTTGAATTTAAAGCCCTTGTTGAAAAGGAATGTAGACACCATGTATAAAATTCTTAAGGTTAGATAGGGGAGGGGAGTATACCTCCAATTTGTTTGTAAATTTTTGCAAGAAAAATGGCATCAAGAAGGAGCTTACAACTAGTTATACTCCGCAACAAAATAGAGTGGTTGAGAGGAATAATAGGACCATTATTAAGATGACAAGGAGCATGATGAAAGCAAAGGGACTCCAACTAAATATTGGAGAGAGGTTGTAGAAACAATAGTATACTTGATAAATAGGTGTCCTACAATGTTAGTCTGTAACAAGATTCCTCTTGAGGCATGTCAAGACATAGATCGGTAATTGAGCAGTTGAGAGTATTTAGATGTGTAGCATATGCACATGTACCAAAGGAACAAAAGAAAAAGATGGATGACAAAGGTGTGAATTATATCTTCATAGGGTAGAGCTCAAAATCAAAGGCTTATAAGTTGTATGATCCAATCACGAATAGGATCATCATTTCAAGAGATGTGGAGTTTCTTGAAAATCAATCATGGGATGGCTTGGTGGATGAATCTTCAAGCAATTCAAGTAAAGTGCTAACTATTCATGAAGAAGATGAAATTGGTGATCAAAAAAATGAAGGATCAATAGATATACATGACCGTAGCCAAAGTCAAAAAGGAAAGCAACTTCAAACATGTAGAGTTTCTACTCCTAACAGCTCAAGATAACTCCAATTTGGTATGCATAATAGTAGCATCAGCAATACTAAAAATTTAGATCTCACTCTCACCTCCCTATTACCAAGAAAGACTAAGAGTCTAAGGGAGATGTACCAAGATGAAAGGTATGATGAAGACTATGATGAGAGTGTTAATTTTGCATTTTTCTCATAATGATCCAATATATTTTGAAGAAGCTGTAAAAGAGGAGAAATGTTGTAATGCCATAGATGAGCAAATAGATGCTATGCAAAGAAATGAAACATAAGAGTTAACTACTTTTCCTCCCAAGAAACAAGTAATTGGAGTTAAATGAGTTTACAAGACCAAGTACAATGCTGAAGGAAAAATAGATAGACATAAGGCATGATTAGTGGTCAAGGGGCATAAGCAACAGGATGGTAGAGATTATGATGAGAATTATGCTCCAATTGCAAGAAAGGAAACCATGCATGCTGTCACAGCAATTGCAACCCAACACAAATGGAAGTTATACCAAATGGATGTGAAGTCCACCTTCTTGAATGGTGTATTGAAAAAAGAGGTATATGTGGAGCAGCCAGCTAATTATGAAGTTGTAAGTGAGGAACATAGGGTATATAGATTGAAGAGAGCTCTATATGAGCTCAAGCAATCTCCACAAGCTTGGTATAACAAGATTGACTCATACTTGATGAGAAATGGCTTTGAAAAAAGCAATGGTGGGCTTATTCTCTACATCAAGGAATTAAATAGTAAGGTTTTGATTGTTTTCTTGTATGTAGATGACTTAAACTTCACTAGAAATGATAATTTCCTAATTGGTGAATTCAAAAAGGCAATGAAAAATGAATTTGAGATGACAGACCTAGGTATGTTAAAGTATTTTCTAGGCATAGAAGTAAAATAAATGCATGTGATGGTATCTTTATATATCAAAAAATATACAAGTAAGATCTTGGAGAGGTTTTAAATGTCGAATAGTAAGGTAGCCCCAACACCAATGGTAGTAGGTCTAAAGTTGAGCAAGGAAGATAGCAGAAAAAATATGAATCCAACATTATACAAAAGTAGTTGGAAGCTTGATGTATTTGACAAAAACAAGGCCTGGCATGATGCATGCAGTAAGTTTGATTTCTAAATTATGGAAACACCAAAAGATTCTCATTGGCAAGTAGGAAAGAAGATCCTAAGTTATGTGAATGGTACCAAGGGATTTGACATTTTGTATACTACTAATGATGATTTTAGGTTGATTGGTTGCACTAATAGCGATTGGGTTGGAAGGCTAGATGATAGGAAGAGCACTTCTGGTTATATGTTTTACATGGGCTTGGGTGCAATTTCATGGGCATCCAAAAAGCGACCAATTATCCAAGAAGTAACCAATTTTTGCTCAATCTACATCAGAGGCTAAATACATAGCAACGAATGCAACAACATCTCAAGCTATTTGGCTAAGGAGAATCTTGGCAAATTTTAATGAAAAGCAAGAGGATGGAACCACAATATTTTGTGACAATATTTTCTCAATTGCATTTTTAAAGGATCCAATCTTCCATGGGAGAAGCCAACATATTAAGATCAAATATCACTTCATTAGAGAGCTAGTGGAGAATGGAGAAATCAAGATGGAATTTTGTAAGTCTCAGTAGCAGCTAGCAAAAGCCTAAGAAGAAGTCTTGGCATAGTTGATTTGGATCAAGAGTGATCCTTGTTTGTTGGCTTGGGACAAAAGGGGAGTGTTGAAAACTATCGATTTCCCATTGAGCCAACTGGCCACTTGCCCATCAGAAGCATTAAACTCAATAGGTGAGTTCAAATTCAAAATCAGAAGGAAATTTGTTTGACACAAGGTAAACTAGAATAATGCTCATTCATTCAATAAGCATGAAGGATAGAGATCGGTTGAAGAGAGCAGAGATTTCAGAGAGTAGAAGGAAGTTTCAACAAATCAGGAAGCATATCAGAGGTTGCAGCAACATAGGTCTCGATGTCTTTTTGTTCTATGTACATTTATTTTGTTTGTCCTATTGAAGTAGTGATTGCTCTAAGTGTTACTGTATGTAGTCATCTTGTGTTGTAAGTTTATGTAACAAATAGAAGTTATAGATTAAAGTAATTTGATTTTGGTTGAAGCCATATGCTCCCATATTTTGTGATGGTTGAATCAACTTTTGAATAGAAAGAAAGCAAGCAAGCATATTAGTCAATCTCTAGTTATTTGGCTTATTGTTGTCTCCTTTCTATCTATTTCGTAATGTGTTTAGTATTTGTACAAAATAGAGTTGCAAGTCTTTGTTCTTGTCTCTGTGTTGTAATGGCAAAAGAAACAAGACTGCAAGTTAGTCACCAAGTAACTTGGTATCCTTGTTAACCTAGTTCTCTATTTTAACTTGGTTCTAGTGCTGACCAAGTTCTTGTGTTTACCAAATCTTTTGTTCTTAGTGCTGACAAAGATCACTTGGTCCCCTCCCTGACTGAGTTGACCAAGCTCACTCAGTTCCTCTGTCAAGAGTTCAGTCGGTGTAGTGTTGTTTGAGCCCATTGTTGTCAAGCTCTTTCCTTTGGAGACCAAGTTCTTCGGGTCTCATTGCTGTCAACTAACTCGACATTGCCAGTCACTTGGCTCCTTAAGGTACTGACCAACTTGGCACTCATTGTGTCATTTGACTACCGAGCAAAATTTTTGTGAAGTTTTCACACCTTACATCTCATATCAAATTCCATGCCATTAATTTAGGGACAAGGGATAGTTGTTTTTCATTTAAAGGTGGTCAGCCAATAGGAAATGATGAGTTCTTGGAAGGATGGTTAATGAAGTCCAAGCATTTTACATCTCAAATTTCTTTACAATCGCCCAAGTTAGCAAGAATTATGTCATCCATTATGACAAATTAACTGATGAAACTTACCTAACTCACCAAAATATCAAAAAGCACTCGAAGATCATTCCAAATACAAGGCATCCACTTGGTTTTCCTTATACAAATGCTAATTTGCACCAAGGTCACATTAATATTCTAATAGGCTCTAACCAATCGGCCATTTCAAGTTATGTTGTGACTTGTTTGCTATTTTATTATCCTACACTGTTAAAAGACCATAGCTATCACTTAACTAAACACGCAGCACATAGATGACCTCCAAAACAAAGCTATTATTAGGAAAGTGTAGAGAAATACGGCTTCTGCATTGACAATACATTTAAGATATAGAATATATTCTTTCAAATCCTTGGAAAGCTGATATACGCATTCCCACCAAAAATTTCTGGGCAAATATGGCACCTCAACAACACCTTAACATAAATGCTAGTCAAGAAAATGTGAAACAAAATATGTAGTGATTGAGTACACTATCCAATTGCTTCAGTCTTCAAATTTCAAAATGCGATTTATCAAGAACAGCAAAATAAGGATGTTCTGCTGCCTTCTTAGCTGAGATTCTCTTGGATGGCTCGTATGTAAGCATTTTCTACAACAACAGCAGAAAAAGTAGTTGGAAATTTACTTTTTAAATCGATTGCACATAAGCAAAGAAGCAAAAGAGGACAATAATAGAATTTTATAACACTTACAGACAATAAGTCCAAACCATTTGGATCCAAGTCAGGAACAAGAGTCCTTAGGTCGTTATTTTTCCATTGAGGATAGATATGCCAATATCTCAGCTTGCTGACTCCTGGCCATGTGCTTTCATTAGGGGTTCCTAGGGACCTAATGCATATAAGCGTAGAATCACAGTCGTTAAGATGAACCATGATAATCATATCATTCATGGGATAAAATAGGGTTGTAGTAGAAATCGTCTCTCTTTGCAAAATCTTAGGTTTTAATTATTTGACTGGAAAATTGCTCTTACCTGAAAATGCTAAGGAGCTGGCTTATTTCTGAATCTGCCATAAACAAAGGCTTCATTCGGAACATTTCAGCTACATAATTAAGAACCAGTTTCAAATATCCATGAATCATAAAATTGAAGTGAAATATATAATGTAGGAGCAATAGCATGTAAAGGTATAGAAGATAAAAATTCGTAAGAGAAGTAGAAATATGTACAACCCTTAAATTAAAGTAGTAGATTGCAAAAAGCTTACCAAATATGCAGCCAATAGACCACATGTCCACAGCTGTGGAGTAAAGGGGGTCTCCCAAAAGCACCTCAGGAGCCCTGTACCAAAGGGTCATAATCTGCAGCAAGAAGAAAGGTATTAAAACAATGTCAAAATAATAGCTCAAGTTGGTCTGAACATAACAGAATTCCCTAGAACCTATGAACATATTTTTATGGTCTAATGCAACTATTGATAATGTAGCTAAAGTTAATTAACAGACATAACTAAAATCTGTAGTTTGAACAAAAAAATCTATCCATTAAAGTCCAACTAAAAAATAAATTAACTTAAATGAGCCCTAAAATTGTAGTACCAGGGCATTAGTTCTTAGTTTAATAAGTTCATATATAATCCATAGAGCTTAGTATGGGCTCATTGCTTTTGGCATCTAGATTGAGATTCATGTTATCCTAAATTAAAGCCATGGTGTCCATGTCTTTGTTGTTTTTTCACTAATTTCATATAGACCCTAAAGTACGAAATGATCTCTTCATCTTTAGCATCTAGATTGAAATTTGAGATAACATACAGTGGCCTTTATTGCTTCAATTCCAATTAATCTTAAATAGTTATCAGCTGGGTAAGAAGAAAATAGAATCTGAAAGCAGGAAAAAACTGTCCCACTTGATGGGTATATTTCTTGATAGGAATAGTGAATGTTCTTCTGAGCCCAAGATCTGCAATTTTGATCAAACCCCTTTCTTGGTCCATCAGTAGATTTCCGGGCTTCAAATCCCTGCACATTCTAATTATGTTTCAAATGAAATAGATTGAAAAACAACAACAATATTCAGAAGAACTAAAAAATTTACATTCCAGGTTATACAAATGGGAGCACCTATGCATTACACCCCTACTATGGCAGTAAGAAACACCCTTGCATATCTGGTACAAGAAGCTCTGCAATCCAACTATTAACTTACAATCATAGCAAGAATATAACAAATAACAATTAAATTATTGAAACGAAATAAATTTTCTTCATGCAGCATTTTGAATAACCCAATTGAGCAATTACATGAAATCTTGAAAAACTTAACAACATTCAACAATAGAGCTCCTTGGTTATTGATATAAAATTGTAATCCTTTGTCAATGTCTCATAGATTAAAAGGCTCCACTTTTGTGAACATTGTCTATGCATACAGGCAAATTGCATGATGGTTACTTGTTGATATAGTTAAATTAAAAGAAATTACCTTGATAATCTGGGGGAGGCAATTTCTTTTGTCCACGGCAATAACCAGCAATATACTTCTTGAGATCAGAGTCCATGTATTGAAAAACCAAATACAAAAGGAGCTTATTCTTTCTGTGCTTTATATGTTTCACGTCCAATAGTCTACAATAAAATACCAATTTATCAATATAACTGTTGAAAAGGGGATTTCTTATGAAAACGTAATTTTTTCAAGGAAAGAATGCATTGGAATATGATTGTCTTTTCACACAAATATACAGATATTTGTCGAAGTCAATACTTTGGAACATGATTTTCTTTTTAAACATATTTAGAATTGCAATCTGTTAAAGCATCTGACGAAGAATCAAGTTGCTGTTTGTGAAACCCAAAACTTTGATTTTATTTGTCACATACAAGTTTTTTCAAAGTGCTTTTTTCTCCAAATTGAGAGCTGATATTGAGGTGGCATATGCATTTCTTACCTTACAATGTAATTGCTATTAGAAAGTGCCTTTAGGAGTGATATCTCCCTTAGTGTACTGACAGAAATTCCCTCATCTTCATTCTCAAGTTTGAGCTTCTTGAGGGCAAAAAACTGACCTGTATTAATGTCCTTCACTTGGTATACTTTACCATAAGTTCCTTCTCCAATCTTCTCAATTTTCTCCAAGTTCTCATAAGCATTTATTTTATTTTCCATCTTGGAAATAAATAAATGGATGTAAGTCTGACTCTGGTTTTAAATATTCAAAATCTGTTTAAGCTAAGGAATGGAAGAATGAAAAGGCATTAGGAGTTTGAGGGTCCTCCTTTTAAGACTTCTATAGTGGTGATCCGTAGGTCTTCCAGCGAAAAGAAAATAGAAAGAATATCAAAAGACACATCCAAACTTTATGACCATTTGAGTTTAAATTGGCACACCATGTGTTTATAGTTTTTACAACTGTAATATGATTTTTCATTTTTTTGTCTTTTTCAATTAATGGTAGAAGATTAAGAGTGCAGTTTAGGAGGAGGCTTTATCATGAGTTTCAAGTAAAAAAATATTATTATAAGATTAGTTGATTTAAAAAAATAAAATTAACAGCTTTTTTTTTGGGCTGCATATTTAAGTTGGTAGAAAAGATAAGAGTTTAGATTGTTTATCAGTTTAGGTCTTTTTTTTTTTACACTGATTGTTGATATGATTTTTTGAATTTGTATCAATTATTATCATTTAGAATTAAATATTCTAAATAACAAAATTCATGTGACTACTATCTTCCATAATTTAGAAGTTTAAGCTTTGAGGCATAAATTGTATTACAAAATTTGTGGGACCACCTCTTTAAAATAATCTTTAAAAATCTTAGTGGCGAACTAAATTTTGTAGGAAGTCTTCCTCCATGGAAGCCAAACCTTACACATGTAGATTACTTTAAGAACATATTAGTTGGAATTTTGGCTCTAGCACTTGACTTAATTAAATGATAGATAGCTAGATTTTAGAAGGATGTCTAGAAAAATCACTTTGAAAATATGAATCATGCCAAAGTAAGTATGTAAGTCTAGTGTTGGAAAGATTCACATAACAACTTGTAGATTCATGATAGTTCCTATTGCACTAAGAATGAAATATCTATTAATGATTCACCAAAATCTCCTATTGAGGTGGAGGACATAGCCAATTTACATATGCAATGATATTGATAGCTTCCTATATGTTGTGGTTTGTACAAGCCCAAACATTGCCCAAGATGTGACAATCTTATGGATAATCCTAGATGGGTTTGTTGACACTTAAGATTCCTCTCAAGTGCAATAACTCTCATGGGAAGTTTAATGATTTTGAGACCTTGCACTTTTTGTTAAATGACCTCCACATCTTGGATTTGATGAACACTGGAGTCACTTTGGGCTTGATGTTTCATCTCTTTGACCTTGATAAGATTATTTTTATCGCATGATCTACTTCACTATGAACATAAGCTTCTCACATGCTCCCACTAAAGTGGGGGGTAAACATAGCATCCTAGAAAGTTAGCATCCATAATTGGATGCTCTATCAAGCCATATTTTGGTGATTTTAAGGTTTGATGTCCATTATACTTGATGCTTGAAACTTGATTCTTATTTTTTGACATCTTTTCTACCATCCTAACAACTAGTTTGAATTGGGGTTAAATATCTATGTACAAAACATTTTTAAAAAATTGTGCCCAAGATTATATCATTTCAAATGTTCTATTCATGTACTTCTTGACCCAAATTTTTCTTAGTGACTTATGTTAGGATCTTAGTGAATAGATCCCAATATATTTCAAACTAATTGTTTAATACAAGGAATCTAGAAATGATAGGTTCAGTATATAAATTCCTTATCTCTCCTAATTTTTACATTCATTTTTATGGAATCAATTTCTCATAAGGCATTTTTGATAGATCCAAAATGATCAAGCATTCAAACAACTAGATTCAATATTTTAAGATAAAATTTTATAGTCTAGTTTCTCCAATTCATTAAAGTCAATTCCAAGGAAAACTTCTCTATTGAAGAAAGTTTATATCCAATTATGGCCAAGAAGGGATTATCAATCAAGAAATAAGATCCCCACCTTCTATCCATATTCATATCTCCTTTATTTCAACTAATTATCAAATATATCCACATTTAAGAAATAGGGATGGCACTCATAGATTCATGCATTTGTGAGGGCATCATTGATTCCTATTCTAAATTTAAAGGTCAACTCCATGAGCCCAAGCACATTCAAACACATTCATGGGTATTAGTGATTGCTACATCCATCCATTTGGGTTTATGTAAGGTTAATCAACCATTTACCCTTTTTACATACATTCCTTTATGTAATTTTATTTAGTTTTCAAGATTGATTTCTAAATATAAAGGTTTGACTAAAGATAGCCCCTTTTACCCAATATTTCCCCATAAATTTATTTGTGTAGAGGAATAGGTTAGAATGTTCTAAGATTCACCAAAATCTCTTATTGAGGTGGAGGACATAGCCAATTTACATATGAAATGTTATTGGTAGCTTCCTATATGTTGTGGTTTGTACATGCCCAAAAATTGCCCAAGATGTGACAACCTTATGGATAATCTTGGATGGGTTTATTAGCACTTAAGATTCCTCTCAAGTGCAATAACTCTCATGGGAAGTTTAACAATTTTGAGACCTTGCACTTTTGGTTGAATGACCTCCAGGTCTTGGATTTGATGAATACTTAAGTCACTTTGTGCATGATGTTTCATCTCTTTGACCTTGATAAGATTATTTTTATGGCATGATCTACTTCATCGTGAACATAAGTTTCTCACATGCTCCCACTAATGTGGGGGATAAATGTAGCATCCTAGAAAGTTAGAATCCATAATTGGATGCTCTATCAAGCCATATTTTGGTGATTTGAAGGTTTGATGTCCATTATACTTGATGCTAGAAACTTGATTCTTATTTTCCAACATCTTTTCTACCATCCTAAAAACTAGTTTGAATTGGGGTTAAATATCTCATGTACAAAACATTTTTTTAAAATTGTGCACAAGAATATATCATTTAAAATATTCTATTCATGTACTTCTTGGCCCAAATTTTGCTCAATGCCTTATGTTAGGATCTTAGTAAATAGATCCCAATGTATTTTTGACTAATTTTTGAATCCAAGGAATCTGAAAAATGATAGATTAAGTATATAAATGCCTTATCTCTCCTAATTTTTACATTCATTTTAATGGAATCAATTTCTCATAAGGAATTTTTGATAGATCCAAAGAAATCAAGCATTCAAACAACTAGATTCAATATTTTAGGCCAATTTTTAACGTCTAGTTTCTCCAATTCATTACAACCAAGTCCAAGGAAAACTTCTCTATTGAAGAAAGCCTCTATCCAATTATGGCCAAGAAGGGATTATCAATAAAGAAATAAGATCCACCTTATATCCATATTCATCTCTCCTTTATTGTAACTAATTATCAAACATATAAACATTGAAGAAATAGGGATGACATTCATAGATCCATGCATTTGTGAGGGCATTGTTGATTCCTATTCTAAATTGAAAGGTTAACTCCATGAGCCCAAGCACATTCAAACATATTCATGGGTATTAGTGATTGCTACATCCATCCATTTAGGTTTATGTAAGTTTAATCAACCATTAACCTTTTTAACATACTTTCCTTAATGTAATTTCATTTAGCTTTCAAGATTTATTTCTATGATAACACCTTTTACCCAATATTTCCCCATAAATTTATCTATGTAGAGGAATCGGTTAGAATGTTGTAAGATTTTTTTTGTGAAAAACTAGAACAGTTAGAGAATTCTCAAAAGTTTTAGTCAAAATTGTCAAGTACAAAATGTTTGTAAAATGTTATCCCAAGTATAGAAAGTATTAAATATTTTTTAGACTACAACATTAGCTCAAATTAAAATCACTAGTACAATAATTTGGTTCTTGATTCTGCTCATTTCCATTTTTTGATAGTTAGTTATCAATCTTTTATTTCTAGTTTTGTCTCTATTGCTCTATTTCTCCATCTACATTGTCACTTTCATCTTTTTCATTTTTAAACTACATATTCAAAAAGGAGTCCCTACCCCATTCAACGCCTAGGTCCATACTTGATCCTATTGGGATATTTTCCTTCGGAGTGTGCAACTTTAAAAATGAGTAAACAACCCCTTTTCCTATGCTTCTCTTTTCACCATGTACACCTTGATAAGAACCCCTTCCTTATTTTTTGGTCTACTTCACTATGAATATGAAGCAATTAAATGCTCATGATAAAGTGGAGACTAAATGTAGTGTCCTTAATTATAAACATGTATAATTTTGGTTCTTAATTAGATCCCAATCTTTTGTCCAAGGCTTCCATGCATCATTGGCATTTTCTATGTAATTAATTAATCAATATTTAAATTTGAGCACACTTTGGATTTAGTATGAAGGTCCTTAATTTTAGATATGTTTCTTTTGTTAACCAATGTACTAAAAGATCAAACTGTTAATGCCTAATACAACCACATGACATATAGAAGACATGTGGGTTAGTTAAGTCATGTCACGAGCAATGCTCACACACAACCAACATATTTAATTATTTCCTCTCATTTATTTATCTTGTATACATTGACCGTATTTCATTAAGGGTAGAATTTTTGTATTTATCTCAATTAAAACCCTAACTTCAATTATATTTTTAAATTCACAATATCTTAATTGATTCCCAATTTAATTTTAATCCAAAAAATGGTAGTACATGATGAGTTTGACTTTCCCCATACTTCTTAGGTTATGCCCAAATTTTATTGGAGATACAATTTGATTTTTTTGTGATGTCTTTATTTGTAGTTTTGCTTCATCAAGTCTTCGGTTGTAGAACAAATAGGTGAGGTATTAAGAAAAGATGTACCCCTTATTTTAACATACATCTATTAAATGTCATATCAATAAAATAATTGAATCAAGCATTTTAAGGACTCCACCATTCAATCAAGGAGCTAATTTACATTGATATTTATCCATTCAAGCATCAAACATGGAGACGAGGAGTAATGTCTATATCAAACCATATGTGAATGCATATGTACATTATTCCTAACATAGATACAATGTCAAGACAACATCAAAGATAAACTTTCAAGCATCTTCTCAAATAATTCAACAATGAGAAAGCTTGTGAATGTATTGCAATTTATCAAGCCTCTATGAAATATTTCTCTTTTTCAATTATTTTGACTCAATTTCAATATTAATTCATAAATATATCTTTGAACAATTCAAACCCATTTCCCCCAATAATTTATCTATTTTTTTATGGAGGTGACAAGTGGCACAGTTGTGGAGACAACTATAAGGAAATCTAACAAAGGATTATAGTTAACTAAAGTATCATCAAAGTTTATCTAGTATAAGGTGATATATGCTTGACTCGTACTTCTTACTTTCCCCTAACCATTAGAGGTGCCCCTAAACATACTATTTTGGACTAAAAGTCAAAGAATAGGTTAATCATTATTCTTGTAATTTTAGATATAGTTCTGAAATTGAATTTACAATTTATAGTTTTCTACATAGTTAAGATTTACTTTATTTCTCCTTACATTCTCCATTTATACAAGTGTTTAGTCAACTTTTGATCCCATAGTGAAGGAATTCTTATATCTTCTTAACATTTGGGCCTCCTCAAACCTAGTGTCTCAACCTCCCATCTAGTGCGTGAGAGAAATTTAGGTGCAAGCTTTCTAATTTGATCATTCATCTAACTAAAGGCACTTACATCATTTCTTATTTCATCAAAATATATAATTTGGGTCAAAAAACCATATATTTGAATTTTAGTCATCGTACCATCCATAGAGTAATTTATGGATAAAAGTGGTGAAATAGATTTTAGTAACTTCCTAAGATGCTTGGTAGGAGATAATCCTAAAGGAAGATATTTTATTTTATGAAAGACATATTTTTCATACAACATTTATGTCAATAGGAGCACTATTAAATTACAAATGTATATTGTATATGGAAGTAGTCCAAGAACCTCTTAATAGTTAAGAAAGATAAGTAAAGAGAAAAAAAAAAATAGTGCCAAAGATAAATGTTTGTCTATAAAAATTAAAGAATATGCAAGAATAAGTGTGGAATCATATATTAATAAGATAAATATTCAATCAAGGATAAGGTGAATTATAACATGATATATAAGGAATTTCATATTGAAAATGAGATCATGGTTCATCTAGGAAAATATAGGTTTCCCATGCCTGAATATATAACAAGTTGTACATGAAGAAAAGTGGACAATGTAGAATCCTAAACAAGCACAATTTAGGAAATTCTAATGAGGTAGAGTTGTCAAGTGGACTCAATAATTCTTAACATGTGTTTAATATTTCAAATTTGATAAATAATCATGAAGGAGATATTAAAGATTAATTAGAAAAGGAATAGTGAAATATCCTAATAACCACTTCATAAAAGGAGTGGATAGAAGATTTCTTGGATAGTCATGTGGATAGAAACATAAGAAACATGTATTATGAGAAGTGTGAGTTGCTAAATATTCAACATGGTTATCTAAGGACAAGGTTGACTATCTTGGTTTTTCTCAAATGGTCAAAATGTAACAATGTCACTTCTTCTAAATTTACCTTGGGTGTCTATTCTTGAACCATCTAGTGTTGTAAGGGTATTCTTTCATCACCAAAAAATATTATCTTCATTTTTCTCTAAATATTTTTGTATAGTTAGTATGTTATAATACTTATGAGGTATAGGGGAATTTAAATCTTGAAATGTAAAAAAACAATTCACCTATGGGTGATCCCACAATAATGGCTTCCACTTTTTGACCAATTTTGACACTGAAATCAATATTTTTGAAAGGAACCTCATGTTTGAATGACTATATCTATAAAACTATAAATAATTTCAAGAGGACATAAACTAGTTGTTTTTAGTACTCTATTCCTACTTTGTTACCATATTTTTTAATCTTAAAAAAAATATTTATGTCAATTTTTTCTTCTCCTCCGAAAAGTGGTACATAATAGAATTCAATATTTTTAAAGAGTGACAGTTTGTTTGACACACATAACTTTTTTTCTAGAAAAGATAATGAGGTAATTCTTTTGGTGTTGGATTTTTAACGTCAATATCTAGAGGAGTCATTTGGTTTGATTTGATTTGGTTGAATATTGTATAGTTTATGAAGTGACACTAATTGTAATTTAGACATACATTCGTTTTGACATAGATAACTTGAAGTCAATTTATCCTTAATCTTCTTTTTTTTTTAATAGAAAGCTAACTCAATAAGCTATTTCCTAGATATTTTTCAAAAAAAATTGACCTAATGTACTAATTTTCTCGAAGTGTCAAAGTTAGTTGATGTTCAATTGGTAATGAACCTATGATGAATTAAACTCATACTTGAAAGTCTTAATGATTAAAATATGTATTATAATTATAGTCATTGGAAAGCTTACTCCGAGCAACACATTTTGGCATTTTTAATTTTATAGTAGGAGATCATTTATCTACAATTATGGGTGTTGAAAGAGAAAAAATAAATAAAAAGAAAAAAGGGCCCAAAAAATGTAATTTTGTATGTTCAC